>QLNU02015360.1:15172922-15210272 GCA_006491805.2 Dysdera silvatica
AGACGCCCTTCCCTAAACTGCAATGGAACAACCCGTCTACTAACGGGATCAGGCGACAACTGAGCGCGAACGCACTATACTCCAGTTTTTAACTTTTCGTCTGTGTGGACTATCGTAAGTTTTTTTACAGTGCATCACAATGCACAGTAGAACTTCCATATATTGAACCTGTGTATATCGAAAATATTTCTATAACAAACAGTTATTTCGACACTGGCGTAAGGTTTAAAAACACGACGTTTCGGGAGCCAACTGCTCCCTTTGTCAAGTGAAGGCAGAATTCTTATAAAATAATATGAATAAAATCTTTCTATATACAGTAGTACCTGGTAAAGTGACCACTTGTATAAGATGACCGCTTTTTATAAGAGAGAACTGGTATGGACTTGTTGTTAGTCATACCTATACTAAAGTCTGTCGTGTATAGTTACTACCTGTCTATAGTGACCATTGCAGTCCAGTCCCAAAGGTGGTCACTTTAGGCAGGTTCTACTGTATATCAAAGTTTTTGTAAAGCCTCGTGTTCATTATATAAAAAAATTGTTTCTATATGTCGAATTTTTTTCAAGACAAATCGGAAGTTTCCTACCTTATATTTACGATGTATTTCACGGACTCCATAAATATGAGCACTTTTACGATGAGAATCGTTATCGAAGTTGGTTGGGCAGCAAGACAGTAGAAAGATTTTTACGCAAATGTGAATGCATGACTACTACATAAATGCAATATTTTCAACGGATCTTCAACATATTGTATTCTTGTTAGTCCTTGTCTTAGTTATAGTAAGGCTTCTCTGAATGACCACCTCCGTTAAGCGACCAGCTCGATCATTTTTTTTTTCTCGAAACCGATTTGCCTCCATAGACTCAGTGCTAAATTTACTTCCATTCAAGGACTATAAACTATTCTCCAACTAGAAGCCATGCCGTACACAGACGGGAGGATCACAAATCGTTCCCACCGGGCTCTGTTTGTAATGGACTACCAGAATACGTATATATGTATTTATTTGTAAACTTATAAGGGAGAAGAAAAACTCTTAAATCTTTAATTATCAAAGAGTACGACCCACAAGGTCACGTTTTTTGCAGACTATTGAACGAAAATACTTCAGAAAGAAAAATACAGGGTGTTCCAAAAACATCGAGTCAAAAGTATCTAACCGTGATCCTTGTGCAAAATGGGCCATAATGGTCCTTTACATGGGGGGGGGGGTCGGAAATGAATACCCACGGAGTTATGCATACTGTTAGTTTTAAGAGGCGGAGTCAATGGCACTTTCAAACCAAAAATGAGCCTTACTTTAAATTTGAAATTCGGCGCTAAATTGGTTTTGAGGTGTGTTGGCATTTTTTGTGAAAAATTGTGTGCCGGAATTGGCGACTTTTCTGATAATTGGCGTATTTCATAGATAAAGATTTCAAGGTTCCTACGTAGGGCTGCAACTTCCAATTTTTCCCGATGGAGCTCTATGAACACCGGGATACCCTCTAGGTCCGTGGAAACTCTCTTGGTTCAAAATAAGAAGTTTAGTTTGAAAAATCAAATTTTCAAACCTCGCAACACCGATTAAGGAAGTTTGCCTAAGGAGTGTTCCAATTTTTGCTACGAAGGGCAGGGTAGGCGATAGGGGAGGGAAAAGTGTTGCACGGGGGTCCGTGAAGCCAAGGGCGCCCAGTACTAAAAGGAACAAACCCTCCGCCCAGCATGCGTTAGCAAGATCCGTAGACGGACGCCTTACCAACTGCGCTACTGGGACGCCCCCAACCCCTGCAGTTTAACCCTCTGACTGCTTATCCCGCGATTTCCACGGGCAACATGAAAGTAACAAAATTTGCCCATCTCGCTTTTCTCCCGTTTAACCGTCTATAATGCATTTTCTACAATATTTAGACTTCTAGTCGTAGTTTGGTCAACAAATGGCGTTATCTTCGCCTAAATTTTCATATTTGCATAGAGTTCACTAACTGATTTTGCAAGCGCTCCCTTTGTTATCGTTTTTTGTATTCAGAATATGGCTTGTAGGAAACGTTCAGCGAGTGATTTTTATTAGTATACATGCTTTATATTTGTATTCTATAAAGTAAGGGAGTGTTCAAGTATTACGTAAGTACCTTTGGGTGGTTGCTGTTGTGTTTATTTTCCTATGTTGGTCAATGTTAATTTTTGCTTACCCGGAGGGAGGGGGGATTGAAATGGCCAAAATATTGCTTACGTAATACTTGAACACTTCCTAAATCGTAATTTAATCAAGATTTATTTTCAGAATTTTTGAATTTAAACGATTACTCTTAAAATTGATTTTTATGAAAGCCTGTTCTTATGCACGAAATTTATATTAAAAAAATCTTGTTTACAAAAATGTGCTACATATTTTAACTCTCAAATGCATGTACATTTGAAATATGTAATAAAAAAATATGCAATTTTTGAAGCGACTTTGATGATTAAGCAGTTAAGAGGGTTCAAATTATTTTGCATACTTCCATACAAATCGCCACCCTCCCCACCTCTAGGATTCATACTAGATCCATCAATGCCCTCCACCTGCCAATCATAAACATTGATGCTCCGAAAATTCTTTTATATTCGCTCATGATTTACAGCCAAATATTCGCCATTCTCGCCAAAAATTGGTGACCGCAAAAGATGGGAAATTAAAGGCCAAACTTTCAAATACAATTTTCATTGGCTGGAAATTGTTAACTCCCACATGCCACATATGCACAGCGAATAAGCTATCTTTTTTATAATACAGCCCAGATCCGGTCTATTGGATAAATACGTCCAGTTTGGGAATGCTTTTTTTTTCATCCAATCATGCTTTGTTATTTGTTTATAGTCATAAAACCCTGGATATTCATTTCCGACCTCCCCCCCCCCACATGTAAAGGTCCATTATAGTTCATTTTTCACAAGGATCACGGCTATATCCTTTTGATATGGTGTTTTCGGAACACCTAGTAGAAACCATTTTCTTTGAAACGGGGAAATTCTAAAAAATTAAATTTTGATGGCAAAACTACAAGTAAAAAATTACAATTATGTCTGAAGGCAAAATTAGTATTTCCTCATTTATTTTTGTATGATTTATTATATTGCAGTAGCAAAATGAAATACAAGAAATAAAAAACAAGCTCACGCCTTACAATTTTGTTTGAATAAGCAGCGTGAAACTTTGTTTTTTAATTTTTCTGTTTCACTTTCCTCTGTTTTGGCTTTTAATTCCATCTCTACAATTTTTATAATAATTTCTTTAAACGCAGGTGAATATTGTATCTGCAAGTTATGTACATTAGGTAATTTTCAGTTTCTACATGTAATTCATTTCTTCTGATGATGATCCGCATAGTTCTAATCGAAACGTCAAATTTTTGAGCAACAAAAATGGTTTTTCTACGCAGATGATTGCCTGAAAATTGCTTTGCTTATTATAATGCGCTGTGGAAGTCTACGTGAAACTATCGAAACAGACTATTTTTTTTTTTAATTATGAATTCGATAGCCTGTGATTCATATTATCAAATCGTATTTTTTAAATTTATATATGGCATTCTAATGTTATACAAAAGTTACTTTATGCATGTAATTGCAATGGTTTTCTTTTTTATTTTCATGTTTCACACCGTTCACCATAGACCTCCATTAAGAGGCCTCCTTCATGAGGGATCATTTTTTCACGAAACCTAAAGTGGTCGCCTCAAGGAGGTTTTACTACGTATGAACGTAACTTGTACAAATGGGATTCATATTTATTTATTTATACGGAAGTGTACACCGATCAAGAAATGTATTTCCAAAATGCAGCACTACTCAATACATTTTTTTACCAAAAAAAAAAGGAAAGAAAGAAAGATCGCTTCTACTATATCAAAGTTATTATATATCGAAGTTTTTATATATTGAAGTTCTTATATATTGAAGTTCTTATACATTTTATATGTCGAAGTTTTTTCTATTGAACCATGGATTTCGATATATGGCGGTTCTACTATATATCGCGACAGATTTTTAGAATCATGTTCATCTTATTGAAAGACAATTCTTTATCTACAATCTTTAGTTCGTGTCCTTCTGGTAGCTACTTAGCAGATGGGGCAAACAAAAAAAAAAAATTGAGCAAAACTTGTATAGTTTGTGTACGTGTTCTATAGCAATAAGTACATGTGCAGTGAAGTATAGTTAGAGATATTTTAGAAACGTTTTTCTTTCGCTTTTCTTGTACTGCACGTTATGTCGCGTGCTATCGGTATAAATTTCCATTCCCAATGACCTCTTTAATGGGATCGTAAAACTATTGGTAGAGACCAAGTTTCCTAGGTAAACTTCGGAATTTTAAGCAACTTCCTGTTTCCAACTCATCATTTTCGTAGGATTTTCACTTCATTGCTGGCTTATTGTCGATTGCTTAAAGTTCTGTTGATAATAAAAGTTATTTATGTGATTACTTATTTAAGCACAATTTCAGAGCAACATATGGGGCCGTATTCTTTGTTTTTGTCAAGTAATTTTTCAGTTCCATCACACTCAACATACCTTGATGGATTTAGATGGAAACATTACACAGTTTATCCATAAGGTAACAAAACAAATTCGTGTAATTTTTGCAACCAACGTGGATGGAATTAAAAACGATATGGAAAAACAAATATAATCAAGAAAATGAATTTGTTTGGTTTCATATACTTTTTCTCATCGAGATACAAGCGTATAGCTATACCTTTCGTACAGAACTTCATGTAATTTGATAACAAAACAAAACAAAAAGTCGGATTCCTGTTTTTCTTTATTCCAGAGACTTGCATATTATGAACTCAATAGAAGATTATATGGTATTCAGGTTTTATGGCATGTCCAGAGAATATTGCATGTGAGACAAAAATTCTCTTCTTCTGAAATGAAAAAAGTGACAAAAACAAGCAAATTATGATTTGCTGGTTTGTTCTGCTTACAGAGTTCGTTGGGTATCCATTATCTTAATAATTGCTTTTTCCGATGCTGTACAAATAAAGACGAAAAATTTCATCATTTGC
Organism: Dysdera silvatica; assembly: GCA_006491805.2. Taxonomy (NCBI): domain Eukaryota; kingdom Metazoa; phylum Arthropoda; class Arachnida; order Araneae; family Dysderidae; genus Dysdera; species Dysdera silvatica. The sequence continues at coordinate 15,177,959 of QLNU02015360.1, forward strand.
GTTGAACTTTAATACAAGCAGCTGACATGTTTAAAGTCAGTTTCGACACAAGCAAGTTCTTCATTATCAATGGCTGGCTACCTGTAGTGTTTTATGGGAAAAATTTTTAATTGATTCATTTCCAGTTAAAAATTTCTTTAACCATTTTTGAGCAGTGTATGAGTACCATTTTCACTTTCTTCAAATGGGATGTATATATACAGGGTGTCTCAGCACCAGGTTCACGAACTTCTAGGGGGTAGGGTACACCTAGACGACTCGGGATCACATAGCAATGCTGGTCGCAAACCACTCACAGCGCTAGTTCTAAAACCGTCCAGCATGCACAAATATTTACAACCAGTGCGTGAAAAGCGCCAGATAAAACTCAGGTCAGCTGCTCAAGTGCATAGATGATTAGGACATCGCATTTTGCGCTTCTCATGCACTGGTTGTCACTATTTGTGCATGCTGGACGGTTTTAGAACTAGCGCTGTGAGTGGTTTGCGACCAGCATTGCTATGTGATTCCGAGTCATCTAGGTGTACCCTACCCTACCCCTCCTAGAAGTTTGTAACCCTGGTGCTGAGACACCCTGCATTTAAAAGTTTCTCTTTTTATTCCAAATTTAAATTCATGCAGAAGACATGTTTCCAAAATTAGTTTTGATACCTCCTTAACCTGTCCCCTTGTTTTTGCTGTAGACATTCTCTTCTGACAGCTATTTGGTAATAAATAATTTATGTACGTTTCTCATATTTCTGAAAATACTTACGGAGAAATACAATTCGATGGGTTTGTTTGTTTAAAGCAATTTTTTTACAAGAAAACAAAAAACAAAAGAACGCAAACTTTTAAGCTTCCTGATATTTAACATTTTGTTATTGTTGACTCTCATTTATTTAATTTCAGAAATACAAATATATTTCTTTCAAGAGAATTTCAAAGCTACATAACTTTAAAATTTTATCAATAGAAAGTAATTTGCATTATTTTAAATCCAATATCTAAATTAGAAAAAACAAATAACTTCCCTGCAGAATCTTCTTCAGTTCATTTTGAGACCTTAGTGTTTAAGAAAATGAAATAACGAATCTCGTTATTAACGAAGATGGTTTTCTTAGAAAGAAACTTGAATACAAAAAGTTTAAACGATTACTTTTATGTAAAGAAAATAATAATCATGTTTTTGGTTTTTTTAGTTTTTGGTTTTTTTTAGTTCATCTTAGGAAATGGTTTTTCTCCAATCCACATTTCAGGCCCTGCGGTAGCACAATGGTAACAGGTTCGTATATCGCAGGGGTGGGGAACCCGCAGCCTTCAAGGCCCTTAGGTGCGGCCTTTTGACCGAATTAATATTTTACAGACAAATCTGTTTATTTTTATTAATATAATTCTATTCGTCTTTTTCATTTGAATTATAATCTTAAAATGAACCTAAGTAAGGTACAAAAGAGTAGAAGAAGATTTAATGAAATATCTTCCTTAATTGACTGATACAAACAAAACATATGCGTTTCGTACATTACAGCTAACTTAATACGGCCTTCTAACATTAACAGCTAAGTTAATGCGGCCTTCCAACATGTAAAGGTTCTCCACCCCTGACCTAGCGTGACATCCATCCGCGTTCGACTCCCAGCGGTTCCAAAAAATGAACGCTTACCTAATAACTGTTCACTGTAGTATCGGATAAGTTGGTACCCTAGATCTTGCGCGGTTCATGTTCCTCGAAAAACAGTATGTCCCAGCGGAGCATGAACTTTGCTATCCTTGCACCGTACAGCAAACACAATTCCATATTTCACTCTGCGATATTATATTACTTATTTGTTGCGAACATAAGAATTTAATAACCAATGGCAAATCATTGATTTGAAAGTACAACGGTACCTTGAGATATGAATGCTCCGACATACAAGTTTTTTTGGGATACGAGCCGACACTAGGTCGATTTGTTGCCTTGAGTTACGAGCCAGAATTTGAGATACGAGCCTGCTTCGGTGACGTCACAACAACTACTCCGCTGATTCCCGAGTTTTGCAGCAACATACGGAGATTCTGCAGGAGATTGGTACAACCGCGCAGGAAGTTAGCTCTTTAAATAAGATAAAGACAGTATTAGCAATGTGGGAAAAAAGTTTCGAACTTTATTAAAAAGAAACACCCTGAAAAAGTTTCAATTAGTCGTGCAGCAGTGCTATTTAATGACACCTGCCTAACTAATTTCAGAAACATCCTAAAAGGACGGAAGAAACAAAGCTCCTTGGACAGGCTTCTGCTGAAACGCCCTGCGGATGAAAGTGACTAAAGCGTTTCAAAAAAATGAAAAAAAAGCTAGTAAAGAATAAAATTAAGTTAAGCAAAAATGAAGTGAAAGAAAAAATTAATATTAATGTAGCATATGTTAATCGGCTCCACCAACATCTGTTTATTTTCTTAGATTTTCTTTTACATGTACGTATGTATGTACTGTATTTGGTTTTAATTTGTTTGTATACAATATTTTTCATTATAAATAGTAGTATGTACATTATTATGAAAAAATTGGAGTGGTACGAATTAATCTTTCAATTAATTTCAATGGGAAAATTGATTTGAGATACGAGCATTTTGACTTACGAGCTCAGTCATGGAATGAATTAAACTTGTATCTCAAGGTCACTTGTCAAGTATCATTGTATTTTGTAAAATCCTATCGTATGGTAGACTTGAAAATAGACAGCTTTACATAGAGTGGCAAATGAGAGATTTTTCAATATGGCTTAGCTACAAAAGTACGGATCATAGAAAAAAAATGTAACATGTTTAATATGTAGTACATTTTAAATAAATAGTCGTCAGCACAATTCATTGCTTCAAAAAATGTTCATTGAGAATTCTTTACTATGTATTTTGAAAGGGATAGAAATTCCCAGAAATCTGAAGAAATTAGTTTCATCATGTTCGCCTTAGTTAAAAACACATCCTTAATCACTGGCTTTTTTCTTCTTCCTCTTCTTCTTTTTCGAATGTTGATTTGTTTGAGAATTTTCTACATTTAGTTAAAAAAAAGTCACTATTTTTTTACTATTTAAATCCAAGGTCCGCAGAAAGCTTGTTCTCTAAATACGATTAAATTCTATTGTGCTTAATCATTATGCCAAAGCCATATTTTTATCCATATTTTTCTCGATATATCTAGAAACTCGCTAAATGCGTGCTCGCCGTAAGTGTATCCTACTCTATTTGAAAGCTTTTCCAGATATTTTTGATTGAAACGGGATGACGAAATATATATTTAAATACTGGTAATAGGGGAGACTGGGGCGCATTTGACCACTCCGCCGTTTTTATTTTTTATACCACATCCTGTATTATTTTATTAAGTTTTAATGGACAAAAATGAATAAACACAATCTTTAGTATATGTTAAAATTTTTGTACACGAGAATCAAACTTAATTTAATAAATAGTAAATGCATTTTATGAAATTATTGTAACATGTCCAAATCTGCCCCCATGCGTGGGGCGGATTTGAACACCTTTTTAATTCTTTATAAAACTTGTTAGAAACCGAATATTTAACATTTTATAATTGCAATTACGATTACATTATGTTTTGTTTGGAAATACTGAAATCAAAATTGAAGCATTTCATTGCTGGAGTCCGAGTTGTTCCACCTTCACTACAGGGCTGTGGTAATTTTAATATTACATTTGCTGTTTTTGCTGTTTCTTTGATGCCATCTTTCTCTGGAAACACAAACTTCCACGGCTCTTTCAGTTTTCGAAGATAACATAGCTTAAATGTAAGTATATGTTTTTCTTCTTCTACCTGTCCAACGATGCTAATTTCGGATTTCTTGGTCGTAAAATTGAAAATAACAAATCACCAGCGATAACGTCGATTGTTTCTTCACATAGTGAATCTTCGAGAGCTAAGTTATCCGCGTCATCGTTGACCGAAAACTCATTATCGCTGTCACTGCCAAAAGAAACTATATTTTGTTTAGCAGATTTTTTGCAACGTTTTGTGGATTGCCTACCAAGACTTGCTTTTTTTCTATCTTCTTACTTGAGTTTTTTCCTCGATGCGTTTCTTTATAGGTGAATCGGTAAAAATGCGGGATTTAACTTTCTTTCTTGCTCTTCGCGAATTGGCCTACCCATTGGTGCACCATTTTGATAAGGTCGCACAGCTTCTGGTATGAGAGCAAATACTGTGCTAGGTCCGGGAATGTCTTCGTTTTCGTTTAGCTCCCCTGGTTTATGAGTTTTTGAAAAACAGATCCCATCAAGCCTACATCTAGTGGCTGGATTTTATATGTGCAGTGATGGGGAAATGTTATCAGAACAATTCCATTTTTCTTTGCAAACAAAATAGCATCAATAGTGCAATGGCTCGCATGGTTATCCATTAGTAAAATAATTTTATTATCTTTGCTTCAGCTTGCATGTTTCTGAACATGTTCAAGAACTTTTATAAACAAAGCTCCTGTCATCCATGAACTCCGTGGACTGTTAACCAAACCTAGGCTACCAGAAGGTGAGCCAAACATCAAACTGCCATGAAGCCTTGTTCTTGGAAACACAAAGACGTAATCGTATGCTAATTGTCGTATCTGCCTGTATGTCATTCCGTAGTTCATTTTTTAACATTTAATAACATAGTCGACTAACTTCAACGCTAACTCCTTGGTAAACACTTGCTGTAAACACTTGCGGTAAACACTTGTGTATCGCAAATCATACTTGCTTTTCAAATTATCTCCGTTCTTGAACTTCTTCAGTTGATAATGTAATGCTGTAATCATCATGCAGTAGCTACTTTAAAGCTGCAGCTCATGAAGAGAGTTAGTTCTTCCTCATTTACAGCCAATACTGCTGCGTGGAGAGTAGCGTCAGGTAGCTAATTTTCCTTGTGTATGTTCGAACCATTTCCTTCAGTCTAAAAAGAAATAATACATAATTATTAGAGTTTAACTATTTAAATTGTAATTAATTATTGTAGTTATCACTTTCATGATCAACTCAAACTTTCGGAGCACATTTAAACAGTGTTCAAATGTGCCCCGAAAGGGATGTTCAAATCTGCTCCACATGTCCACTATAATCAAATCTGCACTTCACAATGAAAATCTAAGAAATGTTTACGTTTCACAACAACAGCTACAAACATCATTTATTAACCAATGATATTATATAAACAAACTCACCTTTAACTTTCTACCTTGTTGTTATGTCCTCATAACTTTTGAAGGTGATAAATACTTTTCGAAGACGTAGACAAATGTTTTCACTCTGAATGTTTACACAATAATGAATTGGACGGCTACCGGTATGCAAATCATCTGCAGTGTTGCCACTTATGACCAGTGCTGTGAACGCGCGCGAAAAAATATTGTCCCTATATAGGGTAATTCGCAATGCTCTAATGTTCCTCAGTCTCCTCCACTATATTCAATCCATGACTCAAGTATCTATACTAAAATATACTAATATTTAATTTGAACACTCTGATTTACTTTTGCAAACGTACTTGGACTTCATTAATCTAATAAATTCATACTTAAACAATTGCTAAAATCACGATATTTTTGAGCGATAAACCTCATCCTTAACTAAAATTTTTCGTAAATACTTCATACTATTTGCTTGCTTTTTACATCTACAGCGCGATGTGTAATCTGGCATGGGATCGGTGGCTTAATGAGTACATGCCTCCATGTAAAGTACGCTTACAATTAGATCTTAATCACGGGATCCGTAAGCTATATTGTAACTTTACTTTTCTTTTTTACATCCGCTACAGTTATTTCGAAATTTAACAATAATCACTTTAATTCAAATATGGTAACTCTGTGTGCTAAAACTCACTTCAGTGACAGTATGGAAACTATTCACCTAGAAATACTTTCTTTTTCAACTACCAACCATATTTACAATTTCTTCTCCCCTTTTTCCATTAACTATTAGACTCCCTTCTCCCTTATTCGCAGGCCATAAATTAAACTTCGTTTCTTGTTTCAGGAACATAATATTTTACAGTAATTCCCTGCCTCCTTTTAAATAAAAAAATTCTCCATTATTTTAAATTGTTAGTGGTGGAGGTTTCTTTTATTTATTTTCTAATATGAAACATGCTTGAATTTTTATATAATTTTTGAAGTTTTAAAATAATTAATGTAATTAATAGAGTATTGCGCAAGGCTCTACACGGCCGCCTCTGATATTGTTTATCTATAATAGGTATTGTGTGACGTAAGTTCGGAATTAGCCAGTTTTATGCTAACATTTGACACTAAAAAAGTTTTTAAAAAAATTTTTGTCTAAAATTAGTCCAATCCGCTTCCAGTGGGGATTAAATTTTGACCGGCTGAACAATTTTCTTTAATTCTCGTTTAGTGTCCTAATTCAAAAAATTGCATACAGAAAAGCTAAACTCAAAGGAATTGCTTTTGCGTAATGTTGAGTTCGAGCATATTGGATATTATTTTCAATACCCTTAACAGAAATTTCGTTTTCATTTAAAATTTTACATTTAAAAAACTCATATATTATAGCTTACTTGCCTATAAAGGGTTGTTAAAATTAAAGTATCCCTACTTAGAGGGTTCTGGAGATATTCGTGAGCACTATAATTAAGTGAAATTTGGACAACAGGTCGTGCGCTCACCATTTATCGAAACATAAAATTATTCTGGCCACAGATTTTCTCACCAGACTATTCACTAACAGGTAATTCAAATTTTATCCTCAATAGGGTCGTTTGGTGACTTTGTCACCAAACAGCCCTGTGGTTTTTGGCGTAACTCGAAAGGGGCTAGAGGGGTTTTCTGCCCCCATTAGACGTTTAGCCCTCAAAAGAAAATCGAAAATTACAATTAAACGATATGTGCCCAACATTGCATTGTGAGCTATAACCCCACACCTTTGGAAATCTATAGCCCTCCCTAGAACGTGGAGTTAGTTATACTAGTGCCCAATTACGTTCTTTGCATAATATTTACTAGTTCGAAGAGGTAAAATCTACTACCCCCGCACCTGTTACAGCACTGGACAGCGGCATTATAAAATATTGGCAAATTTCACAACACCAGAGCTGCAAAAACACAGGTGCCTTCGGGACACCATATTCACCCAAGATGTGTGGCACGCCACTCCACATCTATAGTTGTGTTCAAAACTTGCAAAGACAGAACTTCTCAAACGAGTGGGTTAACAGTCCTTATTTCAAAACAGCTCGGCCATCCTGATCACCAGACCTCACCCCATGCAACTTCTGGTTGTGAGGTTTCGAAGAACTGGATACATAGTGAGAGGAATGTAAGGCCGTCAGATCTGAAGGACAGCTTTAAACATCATGTACTAACTATTCCAATTGACATGCTACATGCTGCTGTAGAGAATGCTGTTTTTCGGATGGGTTGACCCTGGATGTCCTTGCGCCGTAAGAATCTCACGCAAACAAATAAATCTTCGAGTGGAAACTCGTGTGTGTGTGTGTGATTACAGTGGAGGACACACTGAACAAGTGCAGCTCTTTTCCAGTGAGATTTATGACCTCAGCCTCAGCACCACGTTGTGATAAATTTACTAATTACAGTATTTCTTTTTTAAATAAATGGCGAGTGTATATTATATAAAAATTTGTCTTGCTTTTTATATTACTGTTTTTATGTTTAAGTTTAATTTTATTTGTGTTTCATATAAATAATAGGTTCGGGCAGAAACGTTAATTCTTTTTAAAGACGATATTTTTCTCAGTACACATAATAGCTTCAAACATGAAAAAACCTCGAGCGTGCAGGGGTAAGCATATTACTATAAAAGTTCGGATTGCTAGCATATAATTTACTATTTACTTGCCCTGTTAAATGTGAAATATATTCGTATTTGTTTGTTTGGCTTTTTTATGGCGCAAGAGCATCTGGGCTATACTGCGCCATATTCGTAAGTGCCTCAGTTATAAAAAAGCTTAGACCCCTTTCTGCTGCAAATAAACTACTTGTGTGGAATAATGACTTTATATTAAGGCGTATAAATTAATCACTGATCATATGCTTCAAAATATTGCTGTTATCATCGTGTATATTATAATGTCAGTTTCTTAGATCTTGTAACTGAATACATAATATAAAGTATTTTGTACATGTTGTTTTAATTTTTTTTTTTTAATTTCTGACCAATTTTAAATTCTTTTGTATATTATACTATTTTGCATATTATTTTATACTGTGATATTTAATTATGTGTAAACGTTAAAAGTATTTTGTATATTAACAAGATTTTTTTATCTAGGCAGAATGTGTGGTATAGGTCTATATGCGGTGGATGAAAAAAATAGGAACATATATTATTAAATACACGTGTTTATCAAAATAAAATGCATGCTCCTAATTCATTAAATAAACTAACTAAAATATCGAGATTTATAATTCTCAGTTGAAATAAACAAATTTACTGGATCAAATTTTATAAAAAAAAAATTTTATCTCTGTGTTTTATAGTAAAAATCATCCATTTATTGAAATATCATAAAATATAATTAATATGTACATTAATTGAACTTTATTAGATTTTTAGAAAGCCCTTTTGTTTCATATATCTAGTTGTTAGAAACATCTGTAATAAATCAGATATTTTAAAAGCTTTAAATTTAAGCTGTACATTTGTATAGTGTTTTAGCACTATAAACCGGAAATATTCTAGTTATTTTATTACTTACATATACTTCAGTTGTATATCACTTTTTTCTGACAGGAAATTAAATTTTCCTTTTTTTCTGTTTTATAAACTTAAATTTTCTTAATGTTTTCCTACAGAACATACCAAAATAATATTGTAGCCTCATAAATCTTCGTGTAAATTTTTAGATGTTAACAAATGTACGATATGTTTTGCGCAGAATTGTAATATTTCAAATACTTAATTTTATTATCCAGCTGTTACCGCCCTTAAACTTACATGACGCTTTTAAAATTGATCTAGCAGACTATTTCAAATGTCGAAGTGGAATTTTACGAAGTTAATCTTCGATCACAGATGGGATTAAATTCAAAAAAAGTATTCGACGTTTTGCAGCATTCCACGGAGAAACAAAATAGTTTCATTTATATTTTGTCATGGAGAACATACCCCAATATCGTTGTAAATCGACAGAAGAGCATTTTAAACAGTTGTCTCCTAAATTTTGTCAAATTTTATTTTATCAAATTTTTTGTCATATACGGTATATCAATTTTTACCACTCATTGACAAATAAATGCATGCTGAATAAGTTTCGCCAGTTGAATGTTTAATGAAGATTCAGTTGTTGTTTTAAATCAGGGCTGTCCAACCTTTTGGGACAGCGGGCTACTTGAAAATTTTTCACAGATCTCGCGAACCAGCGAGTTTCACGAAAAAACGTAATGAACCATGTAATGCGACATCAAAATTTTCCATAGTACTTTATTATGGTCGCCCATGCTGTTCCAGCGAATTTTCCTTATTTCAGAAAAAAAAATTGTTTTGAAATCCTGGAATTTTTTTTATCTCAAACAGTCGTCGGCGGGCCATATTTACACTGTTGGAGGACCAGATTGTGGCCTGCAGGCCGTATGTTGGACAACCCTGCTTTAAATTAAATAGGATATATCAGGAGCGTCATGAGGAAATTCTGAAATTAAAAAACTGATATCTCGAAGATTGTGAAGCCTTCAGATAAACATTGCAGCATGTAAGATACTAAGATTATTGTAATAAATTGAGCAATGTGTAATTCGGTCGTAAAAACTATAAAGTAATGGAGCGTCGAATATGTTATTTGCAATCCATATTATCTCGTAAAAAGCGTATAGTTTCATCTGAAAGTCCAAATAACAATTATCAAATAAAAATTTTCCTCCAATATCGGCGAGCGCATACAAATTCAACAATGCACTTTATGCACAACAGGTTTGTTTAAATTGATAAATTCATTGCGCTGGTTGAGCTCATTGAGATGCAAGAACGACTTGGCAAATACGCGGCACTAATGGCATACTTCGAGTAATTCGATTTTGTGCCAGTATCTATCTCCAACGACTCTGTGAATGTCGATTATGGTAGGAAGGAAGTAAAATGATTGCGAAAAATCGTTTATAAAGACTATGTGCCTTGCCAGATTCCATTGGAAAGTTTTCGTATAGTCCGCGCTTCTTCATTTTGTTTCAAGTTTTTCTTTGTTAACGATGGTAGCCTAGTGATCCGTGGACAGTGGCAATCAGATATTCCTCCCTAAATGATTTTGGTTTCATCATGAAAAAGATATGATAGATATAATTGTTTGATTGCATTGGCCAACAATACTAGAACAGTGTTTCGTTATTTCATTTATATCCGTGTATTTTGCGATGACCTACGGGAATGTCCCGTACTTTTTACAATCTACTTTCGCATTGAATAAATAATGGACAAATTAAGAGGGGGAAAAAAGGAAGTGCTCACAAATTCATGATTCCTTCTCTTACTTCATTGAACAAAGATATATTTTTACTTTCTGAATCCTTTTATTGGAGTCTAAAAACGTTTCCAAAGCCTAGTATATGTAGGTCAGGTAGCGAGCTAACGAGTTAACGATTTTTGCTTGACGTTTCGAGTCTCGTTTATTTTAGCTCACCGCGATAACGTCATTATTTAAAAGATGGGGAACTCTTTTGGACGATTATGTGCCGCCATTGATATCGAACGCTGTTTATCGACGAACTCGCATGTAACGGAAACATTCTTAGCTTAAACTTTTCTTCCTCAGAAAGACGTATTTCCGGGGACATTAAAAATAATAAAAACTTCCTCATGCTACTCGATATGCAAAACAAAATTAAATGAGATGAATGCGAGATCAGAGGGGAAAAGGCCAAAGAAATTAAATATTAAATAGCAGAAGCAAGTGGTAAAAGAAATAGAAAAGTTAAAGGGGGAAGAAAGGCGAAGGCAGAAGCAAAAACAAAAAAGCTGAAGGGAAGGTTTGACGACGCTTCGAAAACAATTGCTCTTGCAAGACAAGACGAAGCCGATGAGAAAGCGAAAACATATCCTGTATTTATATTTTCCCCATAACAGAAAATTTCTTACATCTATTTCTTTCCAACATTTTGGTTTTTCCTAAACAATTTTCGACTATTCGGTAAGGACTGTTCTTATTGGGTTTGATCTGGTAGGCATGATTATGAATATGACTTGTCTTCCTTTATCACTGAAAAAGAAATTTGAAATAACGAGAAGCAATGTTTTGAGATAAAACTTTGTAGTATTCAAATTGGAGGCATCACATATTACTTTTGATCTTGCTAATGTATACTTCGTAATACTTCTTAAAAAATATCCGGCGAACTCTTTGTGTTACTTCCTGTAATGAAAACCGTTGATGGCGTAAAAGCAGGGGCAGCTTAAGGGCCGGACGACCCAGTCGGCCGCCCGGGTCCCCGTTTGGATGAGGGCGCCAAACTGAAGTGAAGTTCAAATTTTTTTTAATTGACCCAACAGTAGAAAATCTCTCTAAAAAAAGACAAGTTTAGAGAAATTTTTAGAGACATCTTTAGAGAAATTCTTTCAGATACTTTTGGCCGCTTTTATATGTTACATAGCTCACTGTGCATCTGTGAAAATCTCCTGTTTTCGCCGGAGGGGGAGGGGCATCAAAAAGCAATCCGTGCCTGGCTGCCCAGGTTTAAAATCAACCGCGAGCCGTCCCTGCGTAAAAGTAACACGTTTGAGTACCGTGCAAAAAACTCAGTTTTGGATCCCGGTGGTATTGAGCACTTTCCGTTTATCAACAGAACCATATTCCCGGATTTAATTCCCTAGATGAAAGACGTTCAGATCCATCAGAAGACTGCAGATTCTGACGCAGTAATGTTTTAGATATCCTTGCGCCATAAAACCGAAAAATTTTACGCACTGTCTTCTAAGCCTACGAAATCCCCAATCACTTTCGCATACTGTAAGACGATAGGTATTGTTAATTTTTTCCAACGAATTTTTCATTGTTATCGTTAGGTCTACTTTTTGAATAATAAAATTGTTTTCTTCCTTGTTCTCAACACTGTGTTTCTGAACCTGATAGTATTATAGATGACGATCCGACGATTTGAATTTTGCAATACAAGTCTTATACACATTTGACCAAGTTCACTACAAAAATTTTGTTAACACAAACATTACTCGTTGCACTAACAAGGGAAGCTCCCGATGTACTCGTCGCACCTCAAATCGAGACACAGGTAGTATGGGAGATTCATATGAGTAATGAACAAAACCGAAAAAAATTTTCTGCAAAACTCATTTTCTGATTTTTCATGAATTTTTTAAATTTTCATAATTACACTAAAACGCAGCTTAGCGCTTAACTGCACAGCCGTAAAGTGAAGTCTTCAGTTAGGGGTAGTTTTACATTCATTTGGATTGTTTGGCGGATTTAAGCTTTTCGAGTTTTTAATTTGATTGAGGATTTTCTTCGTAGACTGTTTTACCCTCCATGTGGTCACCTATTTACTTTGGTAGTTGAAATATTAAATCAAAATACAAATTCCCGTAATTTATTTTCTGCAATTTTAAAACAATTCAATTAATTACCCTTATTCTGCCTATTTAACTATTGGGCAATATAATGCCGTAATTTATAGATTAATAATACATTATATGAGTATTTAAATATGCAAAGTTTTATCAATATTTTGCAATCTATTTTAAACTTACCCATTAGAAAGCACGGGACAGTTGCATTCGCGATAACAGATGAACAATTAAATTAATTTAAGAAATTATTAACTAAATTTGAAGAAATAATTTTGAACAGAGCATTTATTGCAGAGGAAATAACGTTAGATTTTTAAAATAGCCAAGCAAGAAACAATAGCAACTTAGATTGCAGTTCTCATGATAATAGCTTTGAAAATACTACTTCTGATGATGAAAAATTCAATGAATATATCTCTAACGATGAAACTTGTAAGGAGACTTGTAGCTTGCACGAAATTAAAAATATTGTAAATTTTTACGATTTTTGTAAAAGAAACAATCTTCAACAAATTCGAAAACGTTACCGAAAAGAAATAGACTATAAAGCCTGGGCTGTCTTAAAAAATATATTGCCCAATTAGCTACCAACAAAAGAGAAATATAAATTAATTAAACGCTCAGTGTTAGAAAAAATTCATTACGCCAGAAGTAACCATATAGCAGTTCATGACACAGACTTAGAGAGATGGGCTTATCAAAAAACAAATGATTTCAATTTTACAAAACGAATAATTTCAAGGAATTTCATAGATAAAATAAACAAATATAATGGTATTACCTCTCGCAAAGCTACAAAATGTACAACGGTAGCTAAATATGAAAATAACAAAGTTCTTGAAGACAGAGCTATTGAATTTGTTTTAGAATCACGTGATGAATTTGCTCATTGCAGGAGCAGTCAAATATTTAATGCTGATCAGAGCGGATTCGAACACTTTTTTACCAAATCAGAGAACATTATCTTGCAAAGGTGAAAAAAGTACCGTAGCTTTAGTTCAGTCAACGTTTTCGGTGACACATTCCTATACTATTATACCCTTATTATCATTAGATGGGGAATTGAAAGGCAAACTGTTGATATGTTTACGTGAACCTAAAGGAACTTTTGGGCCAAAAGTAAGACCTTAAATGTTTCATGCCACTAAAGTTTACAAAATAAGCACAAAGTCTAGCAAAATGACTAAAACAATTATGATAAAATGGCTTTCAAATTGCTCCTTTCCCATTTTAAATCCCCTCTCCTGCGTTATTTTAGATTCTTGGACTGGATCGACTGATCTGTCTACGTATAGTGATCTACTAGATAATTGCACCAAATTTCATATTCTTCCAGGCGCAACATCTCTCATTCAACCTTTAAATGCTTTTTTTGGGGGGGGAGGGGGGTCGGTACAAAATTTAATTTTTTAAAAAATTACAAACTACGTCACTGTAAATGAAATTCTAATAAATTAACTGATCGCAACGAAATAATAAAAATGCATTCATTAGTTTATAATCAAATTCAGTTCAATAAATATAAGCCTACGTTGATGTACCCTTGCTTTGCTTGCAATTGCACTAATGTTCTTATCGAGTCATTTCATAAAATTTAATCTCTATCATTTTACGTCGACCACAAAGAATGTGGTTTTAATGAATGCAAAGAATTTCATTTTTTAAAATGTACACATTGCGATACAAATTCATGTTTTGTGCATTTTTACGTATATTGTAATTTTCATGAGTAATCAGAAGATTTAGTACTTTAAATTTATGTCATGTATTTCTTTTACGTTAGAATTCACTCGGGGTCAATATAAGGCATATGCAAATGTGCCACTGCACAGGGCGGAAAAATTCAAATTTTATTTTTTAACAGCAGAGAACTGAAGTAAAAAATATTCTTATGGATTATTTTCTGTGATAAATAATAAGAACTGATTAGGAAGAATGAAAATTCGTCAAAGAATCCAAATGAATGGAAAACTACCCTTGACTGAAGACTTCACATTACAACTTTGAAGTTAAGCGCAAAACTACGTTTTAGTGTAATTATAAATAATTTAAAAATTCATAAAAAAAATCAGAAATTGAGTTTTACAGAAAAATTCTTTCGGTTTTGTTCATTACTCATATGGATCTTTCATACTATATAAGTCTCGATTTGAGGTGCGACGGGCACTTCGGAGGCTTCCCTTGTAAGAAGCACGCAACATTGATTAACAAGACAGTAGCTTCCATGCCATTGGTATGCTTACTGAAGGCTTAAGACAAGCATTAGAAGTGAAAGGAACATGCCATTTAATATGGTTATGAGAAGCTGTGACGCCTAATTATGTTCAACGCATGTTATGTTTACGTTCATGTTGTTCTGATTATGTTAACACTCGTTAGCTTTGGAAATTTAATCATTTGCCTACTTGGTCTAAAAACATTTATATGCGAAATTTCGAGATGATCCGATTATTTTTTAGGGGTGCTTCGGTGGGTTTTTTTTTTTTTTTCTTTTGCAAAAGAGTGTACTTCGATAACAAACGAGTACGTTGATAATTCCTAACACGGCTCAACATAGCCTGCCCGTAAGAATTTCTAACGAAACAATACAGAGTTTCACCAGGAGATTCCATAACAAACAGTTATTTCGACACTGGCGTAAGGTTTAAAAACACGACGTTTCGGGAGCCAACTGCTCCCTTTGTCAAGTGAAGGCAGAATGAAGAGTTCGTGAAAGTCCTAAGCTTATATACCCGCATGTTGGGAATCCCCACCTTTCAACCATACCTTCGTGGTGTTTATACCTTCCTTCTCTGTGGCCAGTCACACCATTAGATCTATCGCTAATCGAACACGTTTACAGCATACTGGAGAAACAGTTGCAGCCTCCACGGAATGATGCCAACATAGCCTCATAGCAAAAAAACTCGTTTACAATAATCAAAGGTGATTGTTTTGAAGCGATAAGCTAAAATAGTCGTCGTATATAGAACTTAATTTATATTTTAAGCTCACTTCTCTCGAAACCTTTAATCAAAGTCCTTTGGAATATGTACAGAAACGTTATTTTTTATATTTTATCATTAATTTTAAAATAATATTGTGCAAGGTTGATTCAGATTTAGAAATAGCCTAAATTTGCAATAAATTGGATCATTATATTTTGATAAATAGTGTAATAGTAATGTCGACTTATATATAATGCGTCGATAATCAGTATTAATTTATACATTAAAATTATTAATTTATTGAATGAATTGATAATTTTTCAATACGAAGATTAATAAAAACGCGCCCTCAAAATAACTTAGACGCAATTTGATGTAACGTTTATTAACAAACTGTTTTGTGCTTGGGTACACCTTAAAAATGTTAATATTTTAATTTCTGATTCTAAGCCATTCCGTAGGTTCAAGCGTTAAATGTTTGTAACTAGTAAATTGCGTTAATTGAGTCCCATATCAGAGCGACTCTCAGAATAATTAAACTAATGTGGGTTGTGGAGAACACCCGTAAAGAATCACGAGTATAAGAATGGTTATCATATTCATGTAAAATATGTTTAAAATGGAAAGGGGAATTGTTTGGCGTTATGGAGTTTATCACGTTATACTAAACACGTAAAGCTTTAATTGCTGCCGTAAAAGCCTTTGAGCCCACTACGTTAGCTTCGATTTTTGAATATAAACCGTAAACATGCACATAACTCTTTATCTAAGAGTGCATAAGCAAACAGTTTACGTGTAGAGTGGTGTATGTGTGGGTGTCTGCCTTTGATTTAAGTATGTATCGACTTGCATATAGTTAAACTCATGCATTGTCCCGCAGAGTGACATGATTTCTTCTTCTTTTTTCAAAATGGCGCGGGTTGGGTAAGACGCTGAAATTTTTGCTCTTTGAGTCTACAGCTATGTATGTGAAAAATAAAGATATACTGTTTGAAACTGATTACATTGCGATCTTAGTGTGGAGTTACTCTTAAGGTGTGTATGCAGTGTATTGAAAAACTGTCTACTTTTGAGATTTTATTTTTTTGCCATCTGCTACGTGAATGCAAACGCTAACTGTCGTTGCTCTAGGTGCAAGGCTTTAATTAGAATAACTAATGTAACAGATAATAATGATAATAGAAAGACTTATATATATCATAGGATTTTAAATCGAGCCCACCATTTTGCGTAAGGTTTTTGTGTTTTTCTTTCTGGGTGAGTTCTGTAATACTTCGATCTTTTTATTTTGTACTGGATGTAAGCAAACATGGCGAGGTGTTGCCGGTACTGAACTCGACTTTTATTTTCAAATTGCCAATTTAGCTAATTATACCCTAATACTGTCTTCGCTTGTAATTGCTTTGATAGAGACATTTTATCTATTTGTTTTTCAGTTTTTGTTGATTTAAGAAGATTGAACCAAATGCCCATTGAACTGAATTATTAATCAACATAGAGCCGGCTCTGGTGAGTAATTTTATGAAGTATGAGTAGGGCAAGCACTACCAGATCTACTATAAGTAGCGCTGTTTTTACCCCAACAACCTTACAGCTTAGCTCTTTAAAGAAGCAACTTGATAGTGAAAAAGACCTTTTTCGGGAAGATTTAAATAAACTCTCTGATAGGTTGGAGGCTCGAATTGAAGAGAGACCTGTTGGCTATCCGCCTATTGATTCAGGAGGTGTGACTCCTGCTTCCTCAGTGAATGATATTAGAGATGAAATTTAATTGTGTGCCCGTACCCTTGCGAATCCAATTGGTCTACGCAATTTAAATTGTTGAAGGAAAAACTTCTATCTTTGGAAAAATCCTTTGTAGATATGTATGACAAATTTCATTCTGAAATGCAAGAAACAAGATGTATGGATTTTGTGGTGCATGGCCTCCCGGAGACGGATAATGAGCCTTTGCTTGTAAATATTACTGATTTTTTGAATAATAAACTTGGGGCCACCTTAATGAGTACCGATTTGGTTAATGTATATCGTATTGGCAGAAGACCTGGTCGACTTTCAAATGATTCATCTGTGAAGAGACATAGACCGATAATGGTACGATTCCTTAGATGGTCGTCTAGAGATTTTGTTTTCCGGAATAAGAGATTGTTAAAGGGTACAGGTGTCTCTGTTTCTGAAAATCTAACTCCACAAAGGAGGGCTATCTTACATGAAATTCGTACAAGTGATATCTTCTGGTGAACCATCAGGGTAACCTCGTGGTACTTGATCCGACTCCCGGAGGAGAAAACGGCTTATACCATATCAATGATGCGTACTCTTATTAACGAGGTTTTTCGGCCAAACTTTAACAAAATGGGCTTTGTTTTCTCTTAATTTATTTTATATTGGATATTTTGATCTAGGGCCGGTGTACTATATATTATTTATTTTTAATTTTTGTGACTCTTTAACCGGATTTTTTTTGGTTCGTCTTAATAATTTATTTATTTCATTTTATTTACCTTTCCACACATTGTTTGTGTTTAGTCGATTTTTATGTACTGTACATAACTTTGATATTATCATGAATACAGGTGTTGCGGTGTGTGTTGAACCGGATATTCTTGATAAAAAAACTTAATAGATAATCAACCAATAATCAGAAATAAATAAACAATAATAACTTAAATATTTTGTCTTTCAATGCTCAGAGTCTTGTGCATAAGGTGGATATTTTAGAGATATTGATGACTCGAATTCGAATGCCTATGCATATTGTTTGTGTCACGGAAACATGGTTAAAGCTATATCATAATATAAATCTGGAGGGCCTTCGCCTCTTATACTAAGCATAGAATGGATTCGAGAGGCGGTGGAGTAGCTATTTTTGTTTGCAATTGTCTAGACAAATTTGATGTAAATGATGTATTTACTCAGTCTGATTCTAATATTGAAATAATTACCATTGAGAATAAAACGTTAGCTGTATCTTCTATGTATAGGCCGTCTGACAGAGAATTCATGTTATTCATTACATATTTGGAGAGATTATTTCGTTATGTTAATTCTACTGGGAAATTATTGTTTTTACATAGAGACTTTAATATTGATTCATTAAAGTGTGATTGTAGAGTGAATTCATTTTTAGATGTTTTGAGTGCCTATGGCCAATATAATTCAATTAATATGCCTACTAGAATTACATCTAGTTCACAGACACTTCTTGATTTATCTGTGTTAAATTGTACGAATTATCAATCTTTTGTTTTAAAATTTAGTATTAGTGACCACTTGCCCATTTTTGCTTCATTTAAAATACATGAATCTATGCCTACAAATTTAACTTCTGTATTTCGGTATAGGTTAAGAGAAAATGTATGCTTACAGAATTTTTGCAACACCTTAGCACAAGTTGACTGGTGTGATGTCTATTTATCTGAACCCAATCACTATTTTGAAATTTTTTATAATATATATTGTCGTATATATTATCAATGTTTTCCACTTGTTACTAGGAGTAGATGTACTGATCGATTTAAAAGATTACGAAAGCCTTGGATGTCAAACGAAATTCTTAATCTTATAAGAAAGAGAAACAGAATGTTCTCAAAATTTTTACACACCAGAAATAATGAGGACTATTCATTATTTAAGATAATAAGAAATAAACCTAATACTAGAATAGAGGAAGAACAAAATTATCTATTTATTTGATTTCGATATAATGCTATTATGCTCACAAATATCAATTCTAGTTTCAGTTGCCTTCGTAAATTTCGATTTCGTTCTTTATTTCATTTCTGGGTTTACTTTTATTAAGAGATAGTATCGTTTTATACATAAATAAGTGACGTACTGCGGATAGATATTATAATATTTATTATATAATTATTTATGTTTTTACATACGTATTATAATCAATTGGGGGCTTTAGCAGCCCACGAAGAATTTTAAGGACTATTTTAAAAACCTTTCCGTGTAATAAACATTTACCTTATCTTTTATTCTTAGCCCCCCTAGTTATTATTCTTAGCTCCCTCCAGCGGAGTCCATTGCCAACGCCCCTGATTATAATAGATTGCCCTTTGTTAAAGTAACATATTTGTCTCACTACAAAAATTTGGAAATTTAAAAAGGGCCCCTGAAGGCGTTAAGACGCTCATGACCATAAAACACGAATCATCAAATAAAAATGCAGCGTATTTTTACAAATATATTTCATATATAAGAGAAGTTCAATTTCCAAGAAGAAAAAGTTTAACACGTGAAACTCATTTCTAGAAGTTACGTTCACTTTATAACACTGTTAAATTGCCAATTGTACTGTGTACACATCTTCATACTTCATTCGCACTATACCCTCTGCACCATATTTTATCAAGCTTATACCTAATTCACAATAGGTTTAACTCAACTTCGTGAAATTTCAAAATATTGTAACGTTTTCTATAAATTATACATATATATTCTTACGTACAAAAGGTTAAACACTGGTAAAATAGCAAACGAAAAAGGAAAAGGTAAAAGCTTGCTATTTTACCAGTGTTTAACCTTTTTATGTAATTTCCTCCCTGGTACCCTGTATTTTATTTCTATCACATATATTTTGGAAAATGCAGACTTTCAGTAGCTTATATAAATTTTATAAAAAAAATATAGTTCTCTAATATTCATAACGTATAACGCAAGTTGCTAGGTACAATACCATTTTATATACAATTGGAAATAACTCACCTACAAGCTGTAGGTAGAGTTTAGAACTACCTTTATCTTCGTGTTGTAATTTACATTCCCTGCATAAAAAAAAAAGCCGTGGAATTACTCTTTTTTCGCCAAATGGGACACGAGCCAGCTTGCTTTCTGCTCTCTGGCTTGCATATGACGTTGATCAATGCATTATAAGTATTTCCCCTTTTTTTATTTTTCGTACTTTCAAGTTAAATACTACTACCGAGGTTGAATTCTCGCATGCATTTGTCTTCAAGATATTAAAGGTATCTGAAATCTAATAATGCAGGTTATAAAGTGCATTTAAAAAGCGACATTAAAAGTAGCTGTGAAGGAAACAATATTACCACCGTTTTAATGGGTTTACAAATTACTTTTTCTCATGCAAGAAAAGTTATTTATTGTGAAATATGCTCATGTTTAAGAAGACTCGTTGCTATGAACCAGGATTAAAACATAAAGTTCAATCATTTTTCTCAATTGTGCAAATAATCAAACAATACGTCATATTTTGACTCATAAATATGTCCTCTATATTAGTGTTTCTCAGTTTTGAGGAGATCGCGGCCCCGTAAATACTTTTTTCTGAAACGAGGGCCCAGTCCCAACAATGGGCCCTTTTCATTTTTTAAAATTCAGACATTAAACTACCATAGGTATGAATAATTAATTATGGCATGACCATAAAGAGTATCAATACTCCCCTTCTATTAACATACACTTTGCTGATGCACTGCCTTACTGACTCATTGCTGGCATTTACAGCAGGGATATTATTTCGTTCAATTTTAAGAACAGAGGTTGGGCCATATATTATTGTAATCAGCGTGCAGGCACTTTTTATGACAGGTCATAATGAGCGTTATACCCTTTCTCAAATGCTAAAAGATTTCGATGTCTGACAATTCAAGATCATTCGTGAATACTTACATATACACTGGAATTTGCTGCATCGATGTTATTTAGGCGTTCTCATTATCATCTTTTCGGCGCATTCGGGAATATTATTATCCTCAAAATATTCCCACGATAAAATATTTATTCATAAAAACTGCTTAGAAAAAATGACAAATTCTAGGAGAATCTCTCACAGCCCTGTACCGTGACACTTAGGCTGCGGTCGCCATTAACGGGGGGACCCGATGTTGGTATTAGGGTTCCATGTCCCCCTCCAATTTCAAACAAAATGCCTTCTACTGGTATATTGTCCCCCCCCCAATATTTTTATGTCGTCGGCGCCCATGCGCCTAGGCCCGGCGATTGAGAAATACTACTCTATATCAGTGTTTCTCAACATGTAGTCCACGGACACTGATGGTGGCATCCTATCGAGTGATTTGCAGAATTTTCAGGAAATTTCAGGAGCAAAAATAATGAAATTAAATACTTAAAACCATGGCTCAAAAAAAGTACGTATTCTCTCTTTCTCCCGTAATGTTAAAATTCAATACGGGGAATAAGATTTCCAAAGATACTGTTCTTCATCTTTGGGGATCTCCAAGTGATTTAAAAAATCTATATCGGGATGTAAAAACTTGATACCGCATGCTTTTCGGGTTTTACTAATGGTTTACAGTACAAAATTATTTAGCATGCAACTGATAGTGAGCCAGTAGGGCCAAATATTATTAATTAGAGTTGGCAACCTAAGTTTTTAGACATTATATTTTTCAAATTTCTCTCGGGAAAGGTTCTGGGATTGCTTCTTCCTCCATTCTCCACGCATAGTGGTCTACTATAACTGAAGGAATGCGTAAAGTGTTCCCTGAACGATGTCAAATTTTAAGAAACACTGCTCTTTATACATATTTGTAAAAAGCATTAATTCGTTTTATTCACTTTCTTTTCAGTTAGACCCATACTAATCAGATTCTGGTGAAAACCAAAAGTAAAATCTTTGATGCGACAAAAAATAATTTGTGTGTTTAATCCCTTGACGACCTACTCTACTTAGAAAATGCTTCCCTTCCGATACCGTACTATTTTTTTTCCCCTAGCTTGAATTTTCAAAATCGCATTTTGTTGTATGTAGAAGCATTTGAACCATTCATTTGTCTAATCTTCAAAAATGTTTAAACAATTTGTTACATTCTTGAATTGCATAATTAGATGACAGTTATATTATCTCAATAGAGAACATAATATTCATTAAATGTCGTCAGTAAAAAGAAGGTAACTAATTTGCATTATCATCCTCATCATATTCAACCATTATCTATCCACTGTTGGATGAAGGTCTCTCCATATGCTTTCCACACAAGTCTATCCTGAGCAATTCGTCTCCATGTCACTCCACCCTGTTTTCTTATCCATCCACCCATCTAATTTGAGGACGTTTTCTAGGTCTTCGGTGGTCTCTTGAAATGCAGTTGGGGATTTCATTTGTCCATCATTAATCAATTCTTCTTGCAATATGTCCAGCCCATCGCCTTTTCAGCCTTTTTGCTTTAATAACGACGTCTTCTACTCCTGTTTGCCCTCTCACCCAATGTTTCTTTTTCGATCCCTTCTAGTTATCCCGAACATGCATCTTTCAGTACTCCTTTGGGCTGTCTGTAACTTCCGTATTGCTGCAATTGTTTGACTCCATGTCTTTGCTCCATAAGAAAGTCTGGCAATCAGTAGCGTAGCTATATATTTTGCCGCCCGGGGCGAGTGGCTGTCATTGCCGCCGCACCCTCCCCAATGGCGTAATAGAACAAAACAAATAAATTTTTGTTTTGGGCTAATTGGCGCCCGAGGCGACCACCCTTCTGCCCACTAGCTATGCTACTGCTGGCAACATACACTGTTTGAGGACCTTTCTTTTCAGATACAAAGCCAATTCTCCCTTCAGGGTAAAACTGTTTCTTTCTAATGCAATCCAGCCGAATTTAAACGACCGTGGAGTTCCTTCATAATGTTGCCTTCCATTGAAATTAGTTGACCAAGATAAATACATGAATCAGCAATTTCTAGCTCAATGTTATCAACCTGTATTTTTGTTTTCTCTACTAAATTATTGAACATGATTTTAGTTTTTTGTAGGTTTATCTTAAGGCCAACCTCTCTACTTCTAGTTGAGATCTCCTTTACCATGTCTTGAGGTTCTGATGGGTCCATTGAAAAAATAGCAATGTCGTCAGCAAACCGCAGCTGATTTAAATATTCACCATTTTTATTCCTTTGTTATTCCAGTTTATCAGCTAAAAATCTATAAGGCTTACGTAAAAAGTTCTGGAGAAATGGTATCTCCCTGCCTCACACCTTTACCAATTTTGATGTTTTTGTTATCTTTATGTAACCAAAATTTTTCACTTGCATTTTTATACGCGCGTTTGACCATGTTAACGTACACATTTTCGATGTCTGTTGATTTCAAAGAGTCAACGACTGCTGACGTTTGAATAGAGTCAAAGTCCTTCTCATAGTCAATGAATGCCACACACAGTAGAAGTTCATATCCATTTCTTCTTTCAGTCAGTTCTCTTAATACTTGAATATGGTCCACTGTACTGAATCCACTTCGAAATCCAGCTTGTTCTCTTGGTTGAGCTGCATCTAATTTTTTCTGCAGGCGATGTGTTAGAACTTTTGTGAAGATTTTATAAATAGCAGGTAACAAGCTAATTGGTCGGTAATTTTTCAAATCCTCTTTATCACCTTTTTTATGCAAAAGAATTACTGTTGCAGAATCCCATTGGTTTGGTATGTTACCGCTGTTAAGACATTTGGTAAAGAATTTTGCAAGTATGTCTTCTACATATTCTCCAGCTTCTTTTAGGATATCTAATGTAATACCATCATCACCAGGGGCTCTTCCTTTCTTCATACTTTTTATTGCAAATGAAACTTCTTCTTTTAAGATTTTAGGAGTTGTATAATTTGCATCGTACATACCATTAAATCTGCCGCGATTTCAATGTCCTGTCAACTGAATAATTTAATTTTAAGTAAATTCATAAATAGATTAAATGATGAAGTATTCCAGAGGCCCAACTTTATTACATTGCAAAATCCTCGCGTATACTATAATATATAGGTTTTTAGCAAATGTAATTCATTAACTTGAATTTATTTCGGACGAAGAAGCACGTTATTGCTTTTGTATATCAATGCGGATTAGTTAATTTGTTTCTGCTTTATGGAGCAAAGAAAGAAGATCTTACTACGCCATGACTTCGAGTTTTTGTAGAGGTAAAAATCTCTGTTGTCTAGAGACTCTAACCTCCGCATACAGATCGGTATATAAACAACGATAAGCGTTTGGTACCAACAGTACCGTAGCCAGGCTGGGGGATAGGCAGGGCTGAGCTCCCCTCAGGAAATAGTTTTTTCAAAATAAATTAATTCACTGATTTATTTTAAATATTTGGTTTTGTATAAAATTGTATTTGTCAATGGAAATTATTTTTTGACAAAAATAATGTAGTCAAAATAGATTTCTACGGTAAATCTTGTATGCATCATGCTTTTTACAGAGGTTTCAGTCTTCATCTAATCTATAATAAAGATAAGGGAAATTTTAAGTTTAAAATACCTCTATAAGTTTTCAATGAAAAGTTTATGTTAAGAAATTTATTATTAATGTTAAATATATTAGTTTACTTAGATATTTAGTATTATTAAATATATTAATAAACTGCATTAAAGCATTAACAAATTTCAAGCCCCCTGTAGCTTTTGAGCTGCCCCTCTGTAACTTTCAACCACCCCCCTTGTAACAAGCATCTGGCTAAGGGCCTGAGTATCAACACGAATAAGCGCCAGTTTTCCAAATAGTAGAGGAACACATCACATCTAGTACGCCACCGTTGGACAAGGATACATAGTATATTACGGTAGGTTAGAGAAAAAGGGTTTGTCTACCGAACAGAAAACTCGAGTTTAAATTCCGCTAGTATCGAACACCTGCTGATTTTCTACAGATCAGTATTTCAAGATTTTAGTTCCTAGATTAGTAACGGCCAAATGACGGCCCGTGGTATGGTCCACAACAAAAGTTTCAAAGTTTCTTGATAAAATACAGCAAGCACTTTCAACACCATAACCGACACTAAATGTCCTGGATTGAGTAAATTTAGCAGGAAAATTGTATTCACATTCAGAAGAATATACTTTTTCTGTTATTAGGACAGTGAAATCGAGGCAAAAAAAATGATTGTGTGATGACAAACGTCGCAACGTTTTAAAAATACTAAGAACAGTCATATTTTTCTCATTAATTTGTATTAAAATTTAATACCATTAATATTTGAATAAAAACTGTACTCAAAATAGCATTCCAAATTACTTAAGTGTTCTTGCAGCTCGTTCCTTATTATTCTACCTTTAAATTGATGCACAAAAGGCAATTTGAGACGTAACCCTAATCACTATTCCAAAATTGTCTGCGTATAATTAATAATTATATAGTTATATTATATTAATTCTATAATTAGTAATAACTAGAGAATTATATATAAATATTAGTTAAAACATATTGTGCGGCTTACGACGCCAACACACATATCATACTCATATATTGGCCCGCGTACACACAGCAATTAGCCACCACTGCCCTTGGCAATAGAGATTCGAATCCCTAGAAAAGCTGCAGGTCCTAACGCAACATGATTTTAGCTATCCTTGCGCCACAAAATAGAAACGGAAGATTTACACGTGTTATTTCAGTATCAAATGTTATATATGGTAGGCTTTTCTAATTTTACTAGTAGACGAATGAATTTCAAGATAGCCATTATTGCGTATCAAAGAATCGAATATAGTTAATGCGATAATATAATAGATATATATTGGAAATGCAGCAGATATACTTTTCGTCATAATAACCAGATTGTTCCTATTTTGGCACCAAATAATTTCTTATCCTTTGGCATTAAATATGAGTCTTAAAATTTGGAACATTATACTCACTGGCGTACGCAGAGGGGTGTTGATGGGGGTTGTAACCCCCCATTGCAAGGAAATTTTGTATATTTAACATAGGAATATGTGAGTTGTAGCTCTGTAATCCTCCTATTGAGCATATAACCCCTTCCCTTACGGACTTTCTGCATACATCTATGAATATACCCTCTGTGATAACCAGTTTAAATAAGATTAATTTTCATTTAGAGCCAAATTTAAGGCTCCTCTCTTGGCTATATGTTAACTGGTATTATGCGGATGATTTTTTTATGTTTGAGTTTTCAAGAAATGGTTTTAACCTGAATTTTAACTGAATAGTATTTGATATGGATGTAAAGTGACTCACTGTGCTGAATATATCACAAATCTTGATAAAAAAAAAAATACAATGGGCACAGTTTTTTAGTTAAAAACTGTGCCCATTGTGTTTTTTACCAAGATCTGTGAAGTATTTGATGCGACTTTTTAGCATTGTAAACTTGATTGATATTATGGTTCTAATTTTAGCATCTTTTGGCCATTTTAGTGACTGTTTTTACTTTGCACATTTACTCTGTATTCTGCATTTTAATCATAGTGTATTTTACTGTTTTTGTATGTCCTTGTGCATTTTAGTATACATTAATACACTATGTTTTAATTCTGCTTATTGCTTAGTACTTAGATGTTTTTAGATAATAAGTTGGCACTGTTTTTATTTCGCTAACATAGACCGTTTTATGCTGGATATGTATTGGGTTGTCAGGACTAGTCAAACCGATGTGCCATCTTTTTTGCGACTACCTACCAAGCCATTTAAATTATATTATGGCACTCTATTGTATTAAGAATTGGGAGTTTTTTATGAATAAATATATTAATAATGATTTAATAGATGTTGATTAGAAATATTATTCATCATCGACACATACTCTATTCTGATTTAAACTTAGATTTGGTGGCCTGGGACTGAGATTTAGTTGTAACGTTATAATTATGATAAGAAATGAACAGCTTTCTCCTTCCAGAATTATATCTGAGGTCTTGGATCTAAAAATAACGTTCAATTTGCATCGTATATAGCTTACAATTACAAGATATAATTGACTGTTTGTAACGAGTATGGAAAAACTTCCTGTTATCAATTGTTTCTGCAGATTTCAACATTCGTGAAGTCTAAAAGGTTAATAGAAAATAAAATTAAACGTGGATTTTTTAACGCTTTTCAAATCATTCAGTGTAATAATTAAAACTATAAAATGTAGCCTTCAGAATAGTAATTTACTTCGATTGAATTATATGACCTATCTCGTTTGCATTTTGAAAGGAATTTTAAAAGGGTTTGTATTTGATTTATTGTAAAGGTCAAATTCATATTTGAAAAGAGATGTACTATTGCTTCAATTCAAACAGAAGATTGAAATAATCTTTTTCGTACAGTGTTCGGTAAAAGAAATTTACTACGTACAAAGAAAGATTGAAATCCTATAATTTAACTCGTAAAGAAATGTCCAATAAAAATTTTAAATTTATTATATTGAGTGATGACTGAATTGCGACCACCTACCTAATATTTCGTAACTGCTATTGTTGACTAAGTACAGCAGCTATCCGACAAAGCATTGATTCAATAAGATGTCAGCAGCGTGTTGAAAGAATGTCCAACCAAGCTTTCTTTACAATGTACTGTAACCTAAGATGCAAGTTTGGATATGATTGGCGTATTCAGACACATTATATACGTTTCCAAAGGATCCCATGTATTTTCTATGAGGTTGAGATTGGAGAAATCTGGAAAAAAAATCGATGCGCTGAAAATCAGACTAATTAACATATGTTCTTCAAAGTTCGTTTGTTTGTTTGGATTTTTTATGGCGCAAGAGCATCTGGGATATACTGCGCCAAGTTCTTCAACGTATTCCTGCACATGAACAGCCCAATGGCAAAGACGCATCATCGTTTTGGAAGACACTATCACCATTCGAGTAAAAGTGCAACATAGTGGGGTATACGTAGTCAGCAAGCAGTTCAGGATACTGGAAACCTGTCAGGTGCATTGTTCTACATGCATCGGTGTCCAAGTTCTTTTAAATTAAATATACCCCATATCGTACAACCACTTTCACCGGCTTGCACTTTTGATACTATGCATGATAGATCGATAGATTCATGTTGTTGACGTCAAATAAGGACATGACTCTTCACGGAGTGCAGCAAAGAAAACGACTCATTAGACCAGAAGAACTTTCACCAATCGTCTACTGTTCAACCTGCATGTTCTCTGCACTAAGATAGTCTTTTACGCCAATGAATACCTTAGCTTGGACTCTCTTTTTTCTTCTTTTTTTTTTTTTTTCAAAGGTATCTTTCCTTTTTTGCCTGGGAGCGGCTATGTAGTCTGTGAATAGGGGCGGAAATTTCCTAAATTCGCCCCTGAAAGTTTTATAATACGCTGATCATCAAATGTTAAGCAAATTCGAAGCCGAATATTATTGTGTACATATTTCTACACATGTGTTACCGATACTGGCTTTATTCCCAAAGTTTGAAATTTTAAATTCCAAAACGGGTTTAGCGAGAATCGGATATAACGAGCCAAGCTCCCCGTTATATACGTGTCATACTATATACAGTCGAATTCAGTTGTAGCAATAACTCGGCTATTACGTCAAAATTCTAAAGCCCCCTTGCAGATAATTTGTATATAATTATTTATCAACTATAATGTCAAAAGTTTAGTGGTTCCTTGAATGTCGTTATAACCGAGTTCAATAGTATGCATATGGACAATTTCTGATATATATAAATTTTCTAGTGTATGAAAACATAAATAGATATTATGTTGTCCTACTGATAGAAGAATAAAATACATAAAGACAGATGTAAATGCATAATTATTAGAAGAATATCATTTTATTTCATGTTTTATTATGGGTTTTTCTTTTCTTCCAGATGGCCAGACATAAAAGATTTCCAGCCTTACAAGGACACTATAACCTGTTCACCTAAAATTAACGTGGTTTTTCTTAAGACACACAAATGTGCCAGTTCATCAGTCCAAAACATCTTGCTCCGATATGCTCATCAAAAAAATCTTACTGTAGCAATTCCCGTCCAATCCAAGACGCATATTCTGTCGAAACTTAAGCCATTTCGAAGGGACGTGATAGCTGGTGCCCCTTGGGAAAACCTCGGCTACAACATAATATGCCATCACATGATATTTAACGAAAACGAAGTTGAAAGGGTGATGCCTTCTGATTCGTTGTACGTAAGCATTGTCAGAAATCCAGTGAATCTCTTCGAGTCCATGTATGAATATTCCAAATTAGAGGTAAATATATGTTCTACTGCTTCAAAGCAATTACCAAATCGAAACTTGTACAAAAACGAATACACTGGTTTTATTGTGGTTAAAGATAAAAAGAAAAAGTTCTTACATTCGGTATAAAATTAATATCATATGAAAATTAACTATATTAATGCATTAAATGTAAATAACATTTTAATGAATTAATTAAATTAAGATGTCAATAAATAAGATAATTAAAAAATTAAATTATGCATAAAGAAATGTTTTAATATAGTATCCCCCACTAAAGTACTCTGGAATGATATATGTTGACGAAATAAATATGTAACAAATTTATGTATTCACTTATTCCTTGTCAATTTCAATGCACGTTTTCTATATCGAAATTCTTCAAGGAATACAGCTATGTAATTCTTTTTCGATGATTATAGAAATACGTGCATATAAAAATTCGATGGAAATTAAATCGTATTATTTGGAAAATTTTTAAAATTTTAAATCGTACGTCAAGAGGTTAGTTAATATTGCGGGTGATAGCCTGAAGAAGGATTAAATATCATCGCAAGACAGGCTTATAGTGTTGAGAATGTCTCAAAATACAATTTATAAAAACAATAAAATAAATAAATTCCTTTCAAATTGGCGTTACTAGCTCTTTATAATTTCAACTCTTCAGCTCTTTAGCAATTGTTTATCTAATTGCAACTCTTATAACTCTTTAGCAATTGTTAATATAAATAAAAAAAAAATAAAGCATGTTTATTCATTTGAATTTTGAAAGATCCCCCACAAGAAACATATATCTTTCTTTCTTTTTGAACTCAAACTTTGTTTCATCTTTTAACAGATCAAATCAAATTTATTTAAAATACCTGCATTGAAATTAGATACAGTGATGCCTTCATAGTACCGAATGGGTTCTCTTTGTAATTACTTGATGTTTGGAATTAATCTGCATTACTATTTTAACATTAGAATGTAACGCTTGGGTTTCTTCTAAAAAATTACGAATTTCATTTTTAGTGAAAGAGCAGTTGCATTTTACCCAGTGCAGCTATTAAGCACGTAGCCTACTCTATGGCTACATTTGGTACTTCTGTTCAAAGTTTTCTAAGTAAAATACAAATACAGTAAAATCTCGGTTATCCGCCATAACGGGTGGCACGACTTCCGCAGATAATCAGAAAATAATACAGTTTAATCTATAACGATATCTTTCCTAGGTCCCGTCAGGTGCAAAAAGTTATCAGGTTCAACCTTTTCCATAACAATATATTTTCCCGCCCCTTTGAGTTTCATTGTAGGCAAATTTCACTGTAGTAGAAATACCGAGTAAACAAAATTTTAAAAACTACGTATATGCTACAAATATGGCATACATTATATAGCAAAATCGGAATCTGTGTATGTGTGGAACAAACTTTTAAGAGGAATGGCCTTTGCCTAGATGTCATAGAAATGACCACGCACGCATCAATAGGGAAAATCTTACCATATTGGTCTCTGATGTTGAATGGGCCGCAAACTATTGTATGTTATGTGGAAACGCAGTTGATCGTCTGTCAGTGTATTAAATACAATTCGCCACACTTTTCTGGGCCCCCCCCTCGGTTCTTTTCAAATCAGGGGCGAATTTCTAAGTAGGCATACAAGGCACAGGCCTAGGGGCGACACTTCTCGGGGAGAAGGCGGCATCAAAAAGCTTAAAAATAAAATTTTCCAAACTGGACAATGTTGAAAATAATGTTTCTTTTTAATTATTGCCCTGTTTCCCCCAACAGCGATGATATAGGCGACTACTTGAACTTGCCTGCAAATAAAAACTACAGAATCGAAAGACAAAGAGATATGACCATATGATCATATTGTTTACATTACAATATCCGATACTTCCCACCAGAAGCAGATGTATCTGGTATCAACACGTGAAAATTGCCATTAGTTGTTGGTGTTAACTCTCTGACTTTGAGAGAAGCCAAAACGGAAATGTTTTGCAGGTGTCATTAAAGGTAAACAAAACAATGGTCGACGTTGGCAATGGGCTTTCTGCGCAATATGTGCAGCATTTCATATCTATCACAGATACTGTGCGGTTTCAGGCTCCTATTTATTTTAGTAACACCCCGTTTTCATTATAGTTTTATATTTATGATTGTGTTTTTTTTTTTGTTTTTTTTTTACCAACCAGGTCAAATCAGAGGTTCCAAGAATCCATACTAAAATTATTGTGGATTTAAAAAAGTGTTAAATTGGCGAATATGGTAGCAATAATTTTGAGTTGTATCTTATTAGTTTGAATAATTTGTCATGTGGGTGTGGGTGTTGAACTTACCCCATCCATACCTGTGTGAATGAAAACTGAGTATAGTGGCTCTGAAGAAAATGGTTAGAGACTTCCATGCTCTTTCGGAAACCCCTCACCACCCATTGCGTTGTGTTTTCTGATGCTATATTATGAGAAACGTAATGTTTTGATCGGAACAACATAATGTCTGTGTTGGTTCACGTAATGTAAATGTTTTCAGAAAATCAGAGTTATAAACAAAACAACATTTATTTATACAAATAAAGAATAAGCAAAATTAACATTTATAGATAGCCTTTCAAATAATATACTGGCTGTCACTTTGTTGTAGAACTAAAACCCTCAATAGTGATCGTGATTATTTTCGAAAATTAAAATCGTAAATCAATTATCAAAAATATTCCTTTGACTATCTTTATCATTTCTTAGGAATTAGACTTCTCTTTTCAACTGGTATTTTAACCCTAACAAATTATACTCAAATTCTCTACTACACAGATTATAGAATATATATATGCATGTTTAAAAAAAATGGACAATTATCGGCTTCATTAGCAGTCGGATCTCGAATTGATCCTGACCAATACTGTCGTTTAGGCTGCCCATAATATTACATATATACTTTCATGATTGTATCTTTTATAAGTATGCACTAAACACTTATATATTCATATCAATATATCATTATCA
>QLNU02015360.1:15210372-15225910 GCA_006491805.2 Dysdera silvatica
GTGTCGCAAAAGGAACGGTAACACAACCGGTCGTAGAATGTCGTCTACGTACCGCTGTGCTGTAAATGTGCCAGAAATGACCACCAAAGGGGTCCGGCTATCAAAGGAGATGGCATCCCAGACTATAACACCCTGTTGTGGGCATGTGTGGCGTGCGATAGTAAGGGCAGGATCCCCACGCTGCCCTGGACGTCTCCAGACACGTCTGCGGTTGTCGTCAGGACACAGTTGGAAACGGGACTCGTCACTAAAGACTATACGTCCCCAGTCAGCGCAGTTCCAAGTTGATCGAGCCCGGCACCACTGTAATCGGACTTGACGGTGTAAAGGCGTGAGAGGTAAGCGGCGTAACGGTCGGCGCGAGCGTAAATTCCGCTCTCTCAGTCGTCTGCAGAGGGTCATGTTGGACACATGTGTGCGGGCCACACGTTGGATAGTTGATAACGACGAATCCGGTGCTGTGACAGCTGCTCTGACAATCGCTCTGTCTTCCCGTTCTGTTGTGGCCCTAGGTCGACCGCTGCCATCCCTACGCTGACATCTGCCGTTGTTGACCCACTCTTGCCAGCACCGTCCAATCGCCGCATCGCTTCGACCCACATGTCCAGCGATTCTTCGATTCGTCCAACCAGCCTCTTTCAATCCGATAGCACAACCTCTTTCAAACTCTGACATATGCTCGTAATGAGCACGAATCTTTCGGCGAGGCATTGTTACAGTCGACGTAAGATATCCGCAGTCAAAATGCAACAGAAATTTTGACCACATATTGAGAATCGCTCCTTATATACACCTGCTGAATGCGCAGTTCCGATGCGCTGGAGTTCCCGCTATTCATTCATTGGACACCAAATTTTAATCATTTGCATGTTCGGTCAAAATGTCTTTGCATACGAAATTTCATTACAATCGGACAACTCTTTCTTGGTGCATCGATTTTTTTGTTATAGAGTGTATTTCTATGTTTGTTCCAAGTCTTTCTATAGATGACAATCAATAATTGTCTACCTTTGAACAATCATTAGTTTTAATATTACGTACTATTCCATCAAGGGGTTCGTTTGTTTGGATTTTTATGGCGCAAGAGCATCTGGGCTATACTGCGCCAAACATGGTAAAATCAAAGACTACTGTAAAAGCCAGTACTCTGTAAAAATTTTAAAATGTGTATGGTTAGCATGGTCATTTAAAATGTCAGACAGTGATGAAGAGTTAAAAGTAAGAGTACGAGCAAGGTTTCCATCAAAGGACTGGATAAACGTTATTATTATCATGCGTCCTCTCGCTACTTATATGTATACTGCTACCTTAAAAAAGCGCTTATTGTCTAATTCATAAGATCGATTTTTAATGTCTAATTCATAAGATCTAATTTCTGAATTTGGGATTAGAGAAAACACTATGCTTTGCATAGGTGATAATTATACCCTGATCTTGTGCTAATAAAAGTGGTAGAAAAAGGAACATACGGTGTATTTTTTGTTGTTGTTAAGGAAGTTAACTCTGCAAATAAAAATTTTACTTTTGATACTTATTCCTAACTTAATATCCAAACGATAAATTTAGTTTCAAAGCTTTAAAACTTGGCTAAGTGCAAATACAGCATATAGCAAACAGAAGAAAAAAAAGATACATATATTTTAGTCGCCTTCCAATAAAGTTTATAAATGAGGACGATGTTTAAGTGGAATCCAAGTTCTTCCCATGTGGTTGATAGATATCACTCGTTATCAAGGCCGTGCACATGGTGGGGGTTGTGGACCAAACTCCACATTTATTAGACAGTTATTTAGACAACATTATTACAATTCCCTTACGAGAGGAAAAAAAAATTTAATCAGCTTCCCCACCCCATTTTTCAGCAAAAAAACCTCCCATTTTAAAAGCCTGTACAGGGGCCTGCAATTTGTAATTGCAATGTTAACTCTGTCGTAAAATTTTTAAATGACAAGAGATAGAGAGGTTTGCCATCTTTCTTACCACATTTTGTGCAATAGAATGAGTGCCGCAATATTTTATTTAAATTTTTCCAAACTGTTTTTGCAATCACTTTTATATAAAGTTTTACTGTTCACTGTCAGAGTAACATTTTATCCAGTACAAAGCGTGGTGCTTTGAAAGAGAATGGGGATTGGGGGTTTAAGTCTCGTAACCACTCTCTAACTCCACCAGTGATACTGGGGCATTTGAAGAAGAATTTAAAGTCCCTTTAATTTTTCAGCCTCATGTAAAGCTATCATCGCTTAGGATTAGGTCTTTTCCTTGTAGATATAATTGGTTATTGTGCGTGGATATTACTTAACTGCGAAAAGCATTTACCGGAAAAAGCTCTTTTTCTACACTTCCTTTGCTACTCTTTGTTACTGTTTCCTTTCTTCTGTTGTGGTTAAGTTTGTTCCATTTCGTTAGTACTGAATTTGTTTCTAATTTTATTTTTCTACAGTTTCCATTTTATTTATAGCTTCAGTGCCCCCGTTCTACACTCGTTTTACAGCTACTGTCTGGTTTACGACTTGGTGAACATATTTTTGTCTTATAGTATCATAGAGACTTTATTTGCATAAACCAACACACATTTCTGTCAGGATTTTAAATGCTCTCCTTCCAACTATATATCACGTCATTATTTCCTCTATAGAGTTTTCTGTAAAATTATTTTGATTGTTTTTAGTATTTTTGACTTTTTTCTTACGGTATCGTCTTTTATCTTCGGTGCTGTTATTTGTTTCTTCTCAATAATAAATTTTTAACCTATTTGTTCAAGTGAAAAATAATTTTGTAGTCACGAGAATTGTGCGTAATATTTTCAGTGTAAGTTTTTTCTTATCAACAATAACAGAACACCATACACAAGAAATATTATTGCCAAGACTCCGATATTAGTTTTTAAAAATATGATGCACATTGTCTTATAATTAGGTGGCAGCTATAATTACTCTTATCACAAACGAAGAAAAACGCTCTATTGCACTCTCTCTCTCTCTCACAATTGCCAAAATTTTCGAGATCCCTGCAATTATCAGATTAAATCTCGTTTTTTTTAGTTCAGGTATCAAACACTGATAACTTTTTCACGCTATCTTCATTGATTTCTCATTATTTGTATTTTATCTCTGATACTGAGTAAAATTGATACGAAATCATTAAAACCAGAACTTAAAATCGGTTTCACTAAGATTTTAGAAGTTTTATTGCAAAATGATATCATGTACTTGATTTTATTTGTTGCTTCATCTTTATTTTATGTGTATGCAAAAAATACTAAAACAGGATAAAACCATTCACATGAAAGATCGCATTAGTGATTGCTATTCTTTACAAAAATTAAAATTGTTCTTCACTGTAATATAAAAATTAGATCTTTAAAATATATATGTTTAATGAAACAAACTTTTTTTAGACAAAACTGAAAAAATGATCATTCCTCCCTTATAACATTATAGCCAACCCGTTATAATGTTACAGGTTATTATTTATTTGTGATTTTTGCCTTCCAACACTCCTAAACTTCCCTTTGCATATTATGTAAAAATACAAGTACATAGCGTCTGCTTTTTTCATAACTACCGTACAATATACATGCTTGAATTTGAAAGAATTCGAAAATACAGACTACTTCTAATTTTAGCAATCGCTGTTTGTTTTTTGTATTTGCACAGCCAGCCAGTGACGTAGCGAAGGGGGCTCACTCCCCTATTGGATATCAACACACACAATCTTCTTCAAAGCCACTTGAGCCACCACCGCCCCCATAAGTTTTGAATTGCTACGCTACTGTAGCCAACTGAAGTGTTATCATTTATTAATACAAGTTTCTCCAGTAGTCATCTTCGGATAGGCACGAGTGTCATTCACGAGTATGCGCATCCTGTAGTTACGCATTTACACCAATATACCTAAATCTAAAAGCAGTTTATACTCATTTTATTCCAGTAGTCCTCGTCTCACTGAAGTTGGGTGTTAGCCAATTTATATCAATTCCGGCGGGTCTGCGTGAAATTGCTCCTTTATTTTGTTATTAATTATCCTGTATCTGGTGTGACATACAGCTAGAATAGTTAAGCAGTGACGACGCATTACAGTAATCTGAAATTGTGGGTTCAATTATACTCTTTACCTAGACTATGCAGTGTTTCCTTGAAGGCGTATTTTCACTTTTACCCATTAAAGCAGAACATGACTAATGTTATTCTTGATGGATCAATATCTTGCGTAATTTTTTATAAGGTAATTTTTAATGAAATCCTCAAAAATTGCTTTTTATGTTTTTAACATTTTTTAAATTTATGAAATTTTAAAATACAAAAATATTTATTTCTTTACAGCTGTGAGATTTCCCATGTCTGAACGTTAAAACAAATTTGCTTTTAATTATACTTGAATGCATGATTGGCAAAGAACCTCAAGTGTTTTCTAAATTGGCATTTCCTACACCTTTTTTTTTTTTTACGTCTTAATCGCTTCTGTGTATCCTATAGGAAACTCCAATAATATACAAGGATTTACAATCATTTAAGCTTATGTCCAGGGCCTGATTACCGACTAGGCTCGCAAGGCCCGGGTCTAGGACCCCCAGTTGGAAGGGGGTCCCCCAAATTGTGTGTGTGTTTTTTTAAGTTGACTTTTGGTTTATCACTTTTGATCGACATCTAGAAAATTTTTAGGTAAAAGCTTACTTTTTTTGGGCTATTTTAGATAGTTTACCAGAAATTTGAAGAGTTTTAGAATGAGTATATGTAAGTACTTATTTTTTAATATGCTTTCAGACCCCCCTCTTAAATCTGTCACTGCCCATCAGGGGGCCCCTAACCAATCCTGTGCTTATAGCTCCCATATGTCTTAATCAGGCCCTGCTTATGTAAACTAAAACAGAAACCCTGAGAGGTCAAAACTACAAATTTAGCCGTTAGAACACCAATTGTTATGCAAACTAAGGATGCAGTTTGCACGTATCTTATTCAAATACGTAGAGTTCTTCTATAACGCGA
The DNA here is from genome assembly GCA_006491805.2 of Dysdera silvatica. Classification (NCBI taxonomy): domain Eukaryota; kingdom Metazoa; phylum Arthropoda; class Arachnida; order Araneae; family Dysderidae; genus Dysdera; species Dysdera silvatica. The sequence goes on from QLNU02015360.1 coordinate 15,215,361, forward strand.
CAGTTGTATTCCTAAAGAAGTCCCCGTTATATAGAAATTCGAGTTCTAAAAAGAACAGGACATAAAAAAGATAGGGTTAGGTAAAAATTTCAAAACACTGCACTCATACAGGGTTTGTCCCAAAAGTTCCCGGAATGATTTTTTTTAAAATCATTTATTCAATATCAGTTTACAATCTTTTCAGAACTTTTCAAAGTATTCTCCCCCTGCTTCGATGCACCGTTGCCACACCCATTTTGGCCAGCAACTCGGAGACAATGAGCGCGGTGTGGGTTGACGCGTTGTCATGGTGCAAGATCCAATTGTCGCGAATTTCGTTTCGGACGCGTCGAACCCTGTTGCGCAACCGTTTGAGCACTTCACAGTAAAACTCCTTGTTGACTGTTTGTCCTTGTGGCACGAATTCACTGTGAACTACACCTTTTCTGTCAAAAAACACAATGAGCATTGCCTTGATTCGCGATTTGCTCATCCTTGCTTTTTTCGGGCGAGGAGACTCCTTGGTGTGCCACTCGCTGCTCTGGCGCTTTGATTCGGGATCGTACTGAAAAATCCACGTCTCGTCCCCTGTGATCACTCTGTCCAAAAATTCTGGGTCCGTTTCGTAGCGTTCATGCAATTCCTGGCACTTCAACAAACGCTGCTCCTTCATCTCACTCGTCAGGACTTTTGGCACCATTTTCGAGCAGACTTTCCTCATTTGAAGATCCTCCGTTAAAATGCGATGAACGATTGTTTTGGGTATTCCACACTCCTCTGCAATCACCCGAACACTTAATCGTCGGTCATTGTCCAAAACTTGACGCACTTTTTGCACCGAGTCGTCCGTTTGTGATGTCGACGGGCGTCCAGAGCGGTCGTCGTCGTTGACGGACTCCCGACCTTCCCGGAACCGCTTGTGCCACATGAAAGTTTGGCTTTTTTTCATCGCCCCGTCACCGTAGGCTTTCCGAAGCATTTCGAGTGTCTCCGCCCCGTTTTTACCCAGTTTCACACAAAATTTGATTGCATAACGCTGCTCCAAAAACTGGTCCATTTTTTGATCGACGAGGGTGCAGTAGATACCTCTGCGCGGAGCGTGACCCTGCCTCAACAACTGCCCGCAGGCGACTGATACCGGTCTCGTTTCCAAGCTCAGATCCCCCACCAACTTCTCCGCCCCGTCAGCCAGCGTTGCCAACTACAAAAAATCATTCCGGGAACTTCTGGGACAAACCCTGTAGCTAAGCAGAAACCTCGAATGATAGGAAAAAACACCCCGTCATAATTTTTTTCTTATTCAATCTGAACTACACACCGAAAATAGTAACACACATACAAAATAAAAAAAAAATGAATTCTCGAGATCGAAAAATTAATAGAACCAATTGGTTGTTATTGATATTATACAATAAATTAAGCTGTTGTAAGGCCATTATTTAAAGAAATTGATTCATGAGTTTTACACTTGGGGATAAGGTATTTTGGGCCCCTTTATCTAACTTTACTTTAGGCGATAAGCTCCTGATAATCGCTGCGTTTCTCGAAGACTAATAGAAAACTGAATTTCAATATCAAAATATGCATGACTTAAGGCAGGGGTCTTCAAACTTTTTCAGCATAAGGGCCAATTTTGCTTATTTTTCTTGGCTCACGGGCTGCACTACTGTACCAGCAGTATTAGGACAGAACAAAGACAGATCCGGGGGGGCACCCTCCTGAATCTGCCTTTGTTGCCTTTTTTTCTTAGGTCTCTATATTGGTATTCGGCGCCCACCTGAAAATATTTGCTGGGTCCGCTTCTGGGACTATTGCAATGTAAAATACGTATGGAAGCAAAAAACATTTACAATACTTTTAGTTATTAATATGTAAAGCGAAATCAAACCTTTTAGTGAGATTTTTGTCACTGCTTATTTTCAATAATCCTGCTAATATCAGGTCTTATTTTTAACGTTGCAACTTTAATATTGTTCTTAAGGTAGACGTCAGTTATTCTGGTCCCAACTTTCGATTTTACTAACTTCATTCCTGAAAAAGATGCTCGCTAGCGTACACAGGGAGGGGGTTGATGGGGGTTGTAGCCCCCCATTGCGATGAAATTTTATATATATACATATGAATATATGGAGTTGTAACTCTGTAACCCACCCTGTGAACTTTCTGCGTACGCTTATACGCAGATATTAGTGCTTCCGAATAGTGACACCATTTTCAGAGCATGTAGTCGGACGGTTGTGAAGATGTCCTTATCAACATAGTTAGAACAGAAGTCAGTACGTCCTAAGTTGATTTTTTTTAAATCACTGTTGCACTGCAAATCAATAAAACTACTCCTAATGCCCATATACGCTAGAAAACTAAAGTAAAACACGACTGAGGGAAGACCGCGTATTACTTTAGTTCTTTAACGTTTTAAGGTATTTATTACGAAATATGGAAATATGAACAGAATACATTGATTAAGACTCAGAGGAAGCAAGCAGCGTTATTTTTATTTAAAACAATTTGTATTTTTTCATGAGCTAGCGGGCCGCAGGTTAAAGACCCCGACTTAAGGTTTCGGTTTAAGGTTTATGACTCTTTCGTGAAAAGAAATCAAACTTCATCGTTATAAACCAGGCTTTACTTGCAAATACTGGAAGAAATATCAAATTTTAGAACTTTTCTTCCTAAAATAATGTATGTCAGTGTAGGAGAAATAAGTAATTTAAGACTACTTTTAATATTTTCCATATTTTATTTGACGAATATCCTGAGAAGGAAAAAGGCAATTCTGACTGTCAGTAAATTGTCATTAGGTACCTCTGAATCGTATACAAAAAACCTTTATCTTCCACCTAAACTCTAATTCTAAAGTTTTTGTTAGAAGTTTTAGATTGTTCACATATACATTCTATTGCTATCAGTAATTTTATGTCTTGATTTATATCTTTACAGAGTTTTTATAAAATGGATATCGAAGAATATGCACGAGCGACGAAAAATAGAACTTTGATAAGCAAAGTAAGACTTCGAGCGAACGGCATCGGAAGAAACCCAATGTTGTACGATTTTGGAGTAAATCCTAAACTGTTTAGCAGCCACAAAGCTATAGATGACGCTATAAAGAAAATAGACAATAGATTTGACTTTGTAATGGTTGCAGAATATTTCGATGAATCTATCGTCATATTACGTCATATACTTTGCTGGGAGTTAGACGACGTAATCAGTCTAACGGTAAATGCTCGTATGTCATCGTATAAGAAAAATCTCACATCCGAAGCTATTACGAATTTACGACATTGGAATTGGGGTGATCAAATGCTCTATCGCCATTTTTCCGAAAAATTTCAAAGAGCTGTCGAGGAATTTGGGCGAGACAGACTAGAAAGGGAAGTTCGAGAACTGCGTAAAAGGCGCCAAGAATGGTTCTCCAAATGTGTCGAAGAAATCGTGGAAGCAAAAAACTTGACAGCTTATAAAATATGGAGTTACAAAGTCGTTGGTTTTAAGATGAAGACGAATACCACAGACGAAACTTGTGCAGACCTTGTTAAACCGGAGACATACTTCACAAATGAAATTCGACAGCATCAAATCATCCGCGCCTTATATAAAGGATCAACGAGAACTATATCGCTATACCGCATGTTAGATCTATCTAAGTTAAAGGGGAAGGAATTGGAAAATGCTCGACGTGTTGTACGAGAATATATCAAGCAAAAACATTTAAAATCTCCGCTGTTACGTTTACGGACGTACGGCAGAAAACATAAATATTTTTAAAACTTGTGAATATGTGGTTGGATAACATTCGGGAAGTTTTTTTCGCATTAAATGTAAATCACCCACCGCGTTATCGTAAACGTGGAAATTTTTCCGTGTAAAAGATCATTCCTATGATGTGATAAGATCGTATTTATGGTATATAGGAAACAAACATATATATATTTTTATTCGATAATTACGGTAGTAACTTACATATATTGTTACTTTCCGAATAGGTCGTTGTTCAGAAAAGGAAATCGCTTTGCAGGCCAAAGTTAGTGATTAAAAGCGAAATATTTGTACAAATTTTTATATCAAGGTCTAGAGTTTGCATACCCCTATTTTGCAAATAATGCACTTAATAGAATAAACAGAACGTAGTTCAGTGAAATACGTTAGTTGATATTTCTGTACAAAAATATAGACATAATAAAATTGGTTAAAGCTCAACTGTTTAGCAATTATTTCGTCAAAAAACAATTTTCGTAATTTTCCCCTTAATTCGTACTTGACGAGATGTTTTTATAAAGAAAACTTAATGTTAATATCTTCAAACTTGTAATATAATTTCTTAATGCTTAATTTAAAAAAGCAGAGAATAAAACACTGTCAAAATAAAACATACCCTGACAAATTAAATACCGAAGTCCAATTCACTGAACTTATAAAATATTTGAGCATTTACCATTACGAAAAATATAAACCCGAATAAAAAATACTATTTAATGGGCCCTGTGGTAGTGCAGTGGTAATGAGTTCGCCTGGACTGTGGTCATCCCAGGTTCGACCCCCCACCTGTGTGAAAAAAAAGAACGCTTACGACTAACTGCTCACTGTAGTCAGAGGGGCTGATTCCTTAGGTCTTCAGATGTTTGGACACCTCAGAAAACTGTAGGTCCCAGTGCCGCATGGCCCTTTCTGTCCTTGCGCCATAAAACAAATATTATTTAATGACATTCGTTCCAGTACAAATCTGAAGGGATTCAGTGATTACGGCCATCCCTTTCGGCTCACTAGGCTGGGCTTGATTCCTAGTTAAGCTAGGGTGCGTGTATGCGCGTGCTACGGGTTTTAATACGTCATTAACATATTGAGTTTTACGATGGGTAAGGACAGGAAAGGACTGCTGCGCCTGGACCTACAGTAATCCGAACCTCCTAAGGCTTATAGAACCGGACTACGATGAGCAATCCGGTGGCAAATAATCATTAACATATCGGCAAGCTATTAAATTAACTACAATACATGCCAGACTGGACGAGTTACCACAGCCAATAAATTTCTAGACCATAACGTCTTGTGTTCAGGCTATGCGCCGTTATTCAGGTCACCTCCATATGAGTATCGGATCATCATTGGAGCCAAAGCAAAAGTGAGATCTATCACTGAAGACGACTTGATGCCACTCGACACCCTAGGTCACTCGTAAACGACAAAAAATCCAAGGGCAATGGTGAATTAAGGTCGGTGGTAAGCAATGCAATGGCCAAGGCGCATACAATTCTACTTCTGCAAAACAACTGGATATTTTTTGCCAGATGCTGGGTGGCCCCAAAATGTTGAAAGCAAATATCACTATTCGTCTGTCTACTAACTGAGTGGCTGTAGAAGTATAGAAGTAGACTTGACAGCAATGAGCCAATCATCATTAGTCACCCTCCGTTCTTCTCATTCTGATTTCATGGGTGTGGATGCCATCTCTCAACCACTTATGGACATATCATTATACTGTAGTATTTTATCCCGACCAACACACACACATGTAAACTTAATGTGTTGGGTTAACCACCTAGCTAAATGCTTGTGAATACCACTTAGCTAGTTATAGTCCTTGCTAACACAGGTTCTAGTCATTATGAATAACTTAATTTTCCTTCAAGAACAAGATCTGGGGAACAAGATATGGGGATTTTTCCCCATAATAGTCATTCGACAGAAATGCGTGAAACATACATCACAATTCACCAGGTTTTGTCTTATGTGACAGAAAGTGACAACATCTGTGTGTGCTTGCGCGGAATTGTTACAAAATATTAATCACTTGCATATGTGGCCATAAGGTTTTTGTATGCAAATTTTCAGGCAAATGTTTGTTTGAAATTTGCAGTACGATGTTTGACAGCACACATCATGCTGCGTAGTCACCTACGGTTTTCCGAGAAATCTGTACCTCTGAAGCCAAACCCTAGATTATGGTGGGGGGGAAAAAAACCAGCACAGCACAGATTCCACGACACTATTTGGAGTTACACCTGAGGTAATGGAAATAGGTGAATACAGTACACAATGCCAAAGTAGTGGACCTACATATTCCAAGGAATCTAGCTCTCTTAAGGCCCACAGAACCAAACCCCAGACTAAAGTGTGTAGTTAGTCGGTAAACTTTTTTCTTGCATACTGTTGCGAATCAAACCTGAAATAACAGTACACTAAGAGAACTCATTAACATCATGCAACTTTGGGGTAAGACAAATCAATTGGTTCAATGTATTGCAATTTCAATTTTACTCGCATGTATTTCAAATAGGTTAGCTCAATGAAGAACCAGCGTTGTCAGAAAAATGTGCGTCTAGTTTTCCATAAAAATTTTTTTTTTTTTTAGGGTCTCATGAATTTTTGTTGCAATGCTCTTCTTGCTTAGTAAGATGGGTAATTTATCTTTTCTGAAAAGAAAACATGCCTTACCTTTTATTTATTTTTTTGGGGGGGGGGCACTTCATTATCTTTAGTGATCTTACACTAACTCAATGCATTTTCACGATACGAGTACTTTAGATCTTAATATAAAAATCTGGATATTATTTTATTCCCTTTTTTCCATTATTTTTTGTATGTGCATGCTGCGCAACGATATAGATGACACTGCAGTCGTAAGGATTCAAAATAGTGCTCATGCAATAAAAGGACTAACGTGTTTTATAGCTCAAGGACAACTAGTCATACCGTACTGGAAAATTCTTGCTGAGAGATTTCAACCTCTGACAACACGTTACTGGGAAAATGACACTTATTCTATGGTAGCATTGGGAATTATGCCTGAGATTTTAACACAGTAAAGAACCATGTCACCACTATGCCACTGTACGATACCTGTTCTGTAGTTCCATAAAACAAAATCACTCAAAACTGTGTATCAAAATTTCAGAAAAAATACACGGATGAACACCATCTGATCATAAAAGTAAACCAGCCTGTTATTGATATACGAAGTTAATTGATATACAAAGTTTGGAATTCTCACTCACGTTGAAGAAAAAAATGCCCTGACTTATCTATGTTTTCCACGACTTTTCCAACAAAATTCCTGACCAATTGTAAACAACACTTTCAGCTGAACTTCCATTTCGGGAAAAACAACCTCACGTTCGTGTAAAATTTAGCTATTCAGAAAAGAAGTTACGACGGTTTCCCTAACTTCCCTAGGTTTGTCCACAAAATCTCATTTTCCATGACTTTTAGGAATAATTTCAAATTCTCTGGCAATTTCAAATACAGTGAAAATCGTTTATAACGACCAACCGCATATAACGACGGAATTTTTACAAGAAGTTTGGTTTGCTATTCTACTCCATACTAAATATATCGGTTATAACGACATCGTACTATAACGACGGCGATTTTGTAGTCTACGTAGATTCTAAGTAGGGAAATTCGTATCGGATATAACGACGCGACTTGACAGTCATAAATCGGAACCACGTGGGTTAGTTATTAAAATTTAAGTGTTATTCTAATCCTGTTTATTTACAAATGTCCGAGAAATTTTTATCACTGCTAAACCTGAATATTAAAGATAGTGAACTTAAAAAGTGATTTATTAATTGAATATCACGAGGGTCATATTCTTTAGAGGCCTATTTTATTTTTTCAGTGTAAAGCCCACAAAACACTTTAACCGGCACTGTTCGGAAGTCATTAGTATAATATAATAAATATTATTCATTAGATTTGTTTTCTACATTATATACTTTAGTGTTTTCTAGAATTTTTTCAATTTAAAAAACTAAAAAATACTATGTATTTAGTATGGCTATAAATATAATTTAATATAAACGGAAATTAAATTCATTATAATTAAATATATTTTTAATTTTAAAATCAAAAATTTAATACATTTTACTATCAAGGTAGTATGTAGAACTCTACAGTATTCTATACTATAGGCTAATAAGTTTAAAGATATCGTTTATAACTTCACCAGTTTGCACGGTCCTTAGAAGATCATTATAAGCCATTTATTGTGCGTATGTGTGTGTGTGTGTGTATATATATATATATATAACTGCTAAGGAACAAGCAAGAAAACAAAAGCGAAAACTCAACACCGCATACATAGACTACAAGAAGGCTTTCGACTCTGTTCCGCACTCGTGGCTCCTTGAAATACTCAGCATATACAAAGTGCATCCCTCAATCATCCGATTCCTACAGAGCAGCATGAAACAATGGAGAACCCGGTTACAGCTAAACACGCCAGACAGTAAAATAGAAACGGCCGAGATCCCCATCCGCCGCGGAATCTTTCAAGGAGACGCACTAAGCCCCCAGTGGTTCTGCTTGGCGTTAAACCCCTTGTCAAGGATGCTGAACACAAGTAAATACGGATACATGCTGAAGAAAGACAAGAGAAACCTACATAAAGTCTCCCACCTCATGTACGTAGATGACATCAAGCTATACGCGCCAACAATCACCCAACTCCGACAACTCATCAGTATAACAGAGACATTCTCCAAGGACATAGGAATGGAATTCGGCCTCGATAAGTGCAAAATACAGAAGAATAGCAAAGAAGATTTACCAGGCATCGAACTCGAAGACGGGAGACTACTGAAGACCTTGGACGAGGGCGAAACCTACAAATACCTAGGGATAATGCAAAAACGGCAGCAGGAGCACAAGAAAGTCAAAGTCCAGCTCACGCAAGCATTCCAAGAAAGACTTAGAAGCATTGTGAAGACGAAACTGAGCGGGAAGAACACCACGCAAGCAATTAACGCATATGCGGTACCAGTGCTCACCTACTCCTTCGGGATCATCAAATGGTCCAACACTGAACTAGAACAACTCCAGCGGAAAATGAGAACCATCCAGAGAAGAGCCGGACAACTACACCCTGCAACGGCAATTGAACGGCAAACACTACCCCGGGAAGAAGGAGGACGCGGACAAGCGGACCTCAAAGACTTACATGACAAGCAGATCCAGAGCATGAGGCAATACTTCCAGTTGAAGAGTCCCCGATCGCCACTCATCCAAGCCATAATACAAGCAGATGCAAATTACACGCCACTAAACCTGTGTAGTACCGAAGAGCGTGTCCTCGAAACAGCCAACGAACAGAAACTGAGAACTTGGGCCGGAAAACCATTACATGGCAGGCACTACAATGACCTGCAACAACCACACGTTGACAAAAAGGCATCAAATTCTTGGCTGGCCAAAGGCACTCTCCAGCCAGAGACAGAAGGATTCATGCTAGCCATCCAAGACCAAGTGATCGCAACAAGGAACAATCAGAAATTCATCCAGAGAAAAGACATAGAAAGCGACAAATGCAGACACTGTCATGCGGCATCGGAGACAATCCAACACGTGATGGCAGGATGCAAGATCCTTGCGCAGTCAGACTACAAACATAGACACGATCAAGTAGCGAAAATAGTCCACCAGAAATTGGCAGCGAATGCTGGCTTTCTGACAGAAAAATGCCCGTACTACAAATATGAGCCAGAGACCGTGCATGAGAACGAAACACACAAGCTTTACTGGGATAGAGCAATCATAACAGACAAGACAGTCCCACATAACCGTCCTGACATAACCCTCGTCGATAAATCGAATAAGACCACGTACTTAATCGACATAGCAGTACCCAACACCAATAACATACAGACAACCTACACAACGAAAATCACCAAGTACCAAGATCTCAGACATGAAGTACGAGATATATGGGGTATGGAAAAGATCTTCATCATCCCGTTAGTCATCTCAGCAACAGGGATAGTACCAAAAACGCTTGCGACGAATTTGGAGATACTCAACATTGACCCAAACACCTACATTGAAATACAAAAAGCCACAATCCTAAACACGTGTCACATTGTCAGGAAGTTTCTAGACATGGCACATTAAGAAGTGATGTAAAAAGAGGCTTGGGAACATGGCGCTCTGCCCGTCCCAAAGCCTGTTTCCGCCAAGAATGGGCGAGGAAAACTTTTTTAAGTGCTAACACATCGATTGGAAAAAAAAAATTAGATGCAGCTCAACCAAGAGAACAAGCTGGATTTCGAAGTGGATTCAGTACAGTGGACCAAGTATTAAACCAAGTAATTAAACCAAGTATTACAACATACAAACACATATCCCCTCCCCCCCAAAATAGACCCAGCTCCCTTTTTTTATTAAGGTGTTGCAATCAATTCGTGAGAATTTTTCGAAGTGGTCCTCTGACACAATTGAAGCAGAAAAGTGGTCCGCGGGTACAGTTGAAGTGGAAAAGTGGTCCTCAGCTTAATCGAGTTTGGAACCACCGCGTTATATAGAACGCACACCAGGACTCAATATTAAAGTAAAATGCAAAAAAAGTTTACTTCTGATGACCAGTTCCAAACGCACCCAAAAGCTCGTGTGATCTATCTATTTTAACAGTTTTTAACCTATTGTGTGTAAGAAGATTCAATTAGCAGTTATAGTTAGCAGAGTTAATTAACAGACATAGTTAAAAAAATAATAAAATGGGCTCTCTGTTTGTGTCATGTGCTAATTTGTGATATATACATTGGCGTACGCAAAAAGTTCATAAGGGTATTATA
>QLNU02015360.1:15233175-15278253 GCA_006491805.2 Dysdera silvatica
TTCATCCGAATATGTTCATCCTGATATGTTCATTGAGAATATGTCATCAACGTATCGAAATCAACATTTGAACGGAATGATGTTATGGATATTTTCTTCCACACAGTGGATGCAAACATCACAAACAAGAGGGGAAAGTGGACTACCCATTGCGAGACCGTTAGTCTGTTTAAATAACTTGTTTTGGAAGGAGAAACAGGTGTGGTACTAAAATTAGTTTTTACTGTCTAAATTCAACCCTTTTCATTTTATTGAAATTAAGTTATATATGTTAATATCTGCAAATATTAAATAAAATTAAACATATTATCACAGTTAAAATAAATACGATGGTTTATAGCTATTTCGGAAGCGCGTTTAGGCTTCCTTCTTCAGAACCCTAGTTACACTAATGTGACACACGTGCTAGAAAAACTATCGATGCCAAATTGCTAGTCCAAAATTAGTTCGGGTAAACCAGTTGTGGGTCCGTAGCCGCGTCTTTTGCTATGGGACGAATGAAGTTTCTCCAAATAGAGGACATGGAATTGAACGGAAGCTGATCGTTAACAGTAGAAGAGGAATGCGAAAGAATATGGAAGGCTTCAAAGAAATTGAGGTCGGCTGGTGAAGAAACTTTCTCTATTAGATGGGCCTTGTCGAAAGAAAATTTGTGGCCAGCTTCCCAGGCGTGTTTGGCCAAAGCAGATTTTTCCAGTTGTTGTTTACGCACGTAGGCTTCATGCTCTTTAAGCCGAAATCGAAGGGCCCGACGTGTTTGACCGATATAAACACGATTACACTGGCATGGAATGGAGTAAATTCCAAAATAGTTGCAATCAGGAATAATATCCTTGAGTTTGGAATAACCGAGTTTATTGATTGGAGTAAAAATGACCTTGAAATTAAATTTAAGTAGAATGGAAGCAATTTTTGAAGAAATTCGTGGAACGAATGGAATGCTGTTAGCCTCCCGCCGCATGCTGCTTCCGCCCATCCACAAAGCTAGACGATAAGCACGTTCTACAGGTTTGGTCTCATGTACTCTAAAATTGTCATCATCTGAAGAATTACTCAAGATTGAACTTAACCATATTCTTGACATCGCTCGAGATCGTGGTTACAATCCTACCATTATTGACGACGCTTTGAAGAAACTCACTAGACCTAAGCTGTGCAGTACACTCTTGATTGATTCCTCTCCTTGTAATTTTATCAGCATTCCTTTCGTTCCACGAATTTCTTCAAAAATTGCTTCCATCCTCCGTAAATTTAATTTCAAGGTCACTTTTACTCCAATCAATAAACTCGGTTATTCCAAACTCAAGGATATTATTCCTGATTGCAATTATTTTGGAATTTACTCCATTCCATGCCAGTGTAATCGTGTTTATATTGGTCAAACACGTCGGGCCCTTCGATTTCGTCTTAAAGAGCATGAAGCCTACGTGCGTAAACAACAACTGGAAAAATCTGCTTTGGCCAAACACGCCTGGGAAGCTGGCCACAAATTTTCTTTCGACAAGGCCCATCTAATAGAGAAAGTTTCTTCACCAGCCGACCTCAATTTCTTTGAAGCCTTCCATATTCTTTCGCATTCCTCTTCTACTGTTAACGATCAGCTTCCGTTCAATTATATGTCCTCTATTTGGAGAAACTTCATTCGTCCCATAGCAAAAGACACGGATACGGACCCACAACTGGTTTACCCGAACTAATTTTGGACTAGCAATTTGGCATCGACAGTCTTTCTAGCACGTGTGCCACATTAGTGTAACTAGGGTTCTGAAGAAGGAAGCCTAAACGCGCTTCCGAAATAGCTATAAACCATCGTATTTATTTTAACTGTGTTAATGTGTTTTATTTTATTTAATATTTTGCGCAGTGTGTCGTTTCATCTTTACTATAAAAATGCTTGTTGAATAGTTCTCTCCTATTTCAGCAGTTCCTCTAAATTTTCTTCCTCAATTCTATGATAAATTGACAAATGTTGTTTTAAGTCCAAAACAGATTGGAAAAAGCATCGACAAAATCGACACTTTGCTGATTCTTCATTAGAGGGTTGCAAATTAAAATAATTAACATAATCAACTATGTGTGCATTATTATACATCAGTTGATTAACATCAGATACACAAGGTGGTCGGCTATTAACAGCTTGATTAGAATTAGTCAAAGAACAAAGGTTTGGAATATTTAATGATGGTGGCACAAATTGAACATCTGTCTGGTGAGACATAGGGAAATACTGGGATACATAGCTATCTGGTAGTAATGGATATCTCTCAGGTTGGTTTTTTTCATCCTGAATTTCATGGGAAAATAACTGCCGATTAGTTGGAGGCATATGAGAATGATTTGGAATTTGGGATAAATTTGAAGGTTGAGACATAACTTCACTGGGTTGATTAGAAAATGTTGGATTCATACATTCATTCAGAGAAATATCTGTTGTCAGAGGAACTGGATCATCAGGCACATCATCAATGGAATGATTAATATGACATGGCTGTTTATTTAGTGTACACTTTTTTTTTTTAATATTATGAGATTTGGTATGATTTTTCATTTCTTCAGCATCAGAGAATATTTTATCACAGTTTTTGCATGGATATGTTTTATTTGTTGTATGCCTTTTAATGTGCTTATGCATATTACTCCAAGCTCGAAAAGCTTTCCCACAGTATTTACAAACATGACGTTTCAAACCAAGATGAAAATCTAAATGAACATGAAAACCACTTCTTGAACGGAAAGTTTTCCCACATTCTTTACACTTAAATGGCCTTCTATCACTATGAACAGATTTATGAGATGTCAAAGACCTTTTAATGGAAAATTTTTTTTCACATATATTGCACTGAAATGGCTTCTCTTCAGTATGTGTTTTATGGTGATTGATGGCAGAAGATTTGTGGGTAAAAGTAATGTCACAAAAATGACACTGGTAAGGTTTTTCGTTTGAATGAAGCCTATAATGAACAACCAAAGCACTTTTAAATCTATAGCTGTTTCCACAATATTCACACATATGAGGTTTCTCATTGGTATGGTTAAAACTATGTCTTCTCAATTCTGAATTGGTAAGAAATTCCTTATTACACTTGTCACATTTATATTCTTTATTTGGATTGTCATGCTTTCTAAGAATATGATTCTTCATGGCAGATTTATTGCAAAATTTTTTTCCACAAACGTTACACTCATTTGGGTTGTCACTGCTGTGATGTACCTATAAAAATAAACTTGTTAAAGCATATGCAACATCCAAATCAAAATATCCACCAAGCATTTTTTTCATTTTACAGGTTTGTTAGGAATCTAATTCAATTAGCATACCATTAAATTATTTTGTCAATTTAATTTTATAATGTATATAATCTATATATAATAGGGGCAGACTTTTTTTTTAATAAAGCATTTTGTGTTTGTGTTCATAAAACTCAAACAACAACAGCATATTTTTAATTGGGAAATGTTTTCTAGAGGTTGTAAAAACAAATATTTATATAAAATTAACAATTTGGTTAAGTTAAATTTTTGTCCAAGAAGTTGATTTATACCACCATGTTTCTAAACACTTTGCTTTATACGAAATGGTAAATTAATGTAAGGTGACTTTTTAAAATAGTTACTTTCACAGAAAAAATACTATGTATTTTTCATTACAAAAGTGTAATTCTATAGAATTAAAAAACAAAGGCTAAAATGTTCCATCTCTATCATCACCCTCCACTTTCTTAGACTAGTGTCCATGATCAATTTCTTTAAAAAAAATTTCTCTCTATAAACCTGTGGTGGTACAGGGGTAACAAATAAGTTCGTCTAGCATGCCATTAACCTGAGTTCAACACTCGTGCCAAAACAGAACGCTTACCAACAAACTGCTCACTGTAGTTTGGGAGTTGGTTCCCTAGGTCTTAAGACATTCAGATTATTCGGAAAACAGTAGATCCTAGTGCAGCATGACTTTTGCTGTCCTTACACAATAAAGCAAATAAAATGCTTTATGAAGAATATAATGGACTGGACGAATGCATTTAAGAAGGTCCTGCTTTTTTCTTTAATCTCGTGGGAGGGGCATAGAGCCTTCACAAAAGCTCTCCATCTATCCTTATCTTCTGCGAGTATTTTGATCCCCTTCCTACCTTTTGTTCGCTTCTTTGATTTTGCCTCTTACGGTTTTCCATGCAATTCTTAATTTACCTCTTTTTCTGTATGGGTTACAATTTAGGGTTTGTGTACAAATATTGCTTGGTTTCTTTTTCAGAAGGCACAGAATATGCTTAATAGTTCAGCATTCTAGGACTATTGTAAAAATTTTCTTGTACAATATTTTGCAAACATTTTGGTCGGTCCTTTTTATTTCAAGTTAAGCTCACTGAAAATGAAATCTTTGTAAAATATTATTACCCTTCTCAGAGCTAACAACTGCCAAATAATGGTCAACACACAAAGCCACCGGGGCAAGTTTCTTGCGAGTTTTTCATGGGAAATTTTTATTAATCATGAACTAAATCTTTATTCAATGTGTGCTTATAAAAAATTGTATGTTTTTCCTTCTCATACCAGAGGCACTGATCCTTCAGCCAGTTCAAATTTTGGTTTTTAACATATTTTCCGGTTTTATTATGACCTTCTCAAAAGCCTCTGCATTGAAAAAATCATCTTTCTTTGCATTGTAACAAGCATAAACATATTGTGCCTTCTAGCAACTTTCATAACATTATACCAGTCATCTGGAATACAAGTCATCTTGGTTTTCACACTTTTCTCAATCACACAAAAATCAGAATCAGTAGGAAGGAAGAAATTCCTAGATAGCATAAATTTATGATCTATGACATCAAGTGAGCTCCTTTGAGTCAACTTCATTAACGATAATAAAACCTTAATATTTTGGTTTTTCATTTGCACATGTATTGCTGTTTATTATTATGCACATTTAATTTTTAGTTTAATGTCTAAGAAATCAATCAGGCAATGAATGACACACTAATTCATTTTGTTTTATTCAATTTATTTTAAATCCTTCCTGCACATATTATGAATAAATTTAATAAGCTACTTTCAAAGGTTGAATACAATTTTTAAGACATAGCCTATAATTATATGAATTAAAATGGCTTTAAATGTAACTAAAAACAATCTGTTTAATTACTGACGTCATGTAAAGGAACATAATCAGGATCTTATTTTATCTCATGAATTTAACTTTAAATGTATCAAATGACTGATAACATCGCACAAACTGTAAACTGTTACGTAAGACATTGGTGTAAGGCTAACTTACATCTCTATGATCCTAAACGGTTTGTTCATATTGTTAACTACGCAAAATAAGTACTTTAATCTTTTGATGAGGAATAGAAATATGGCTTGGTTTATTTTGAAGATAAATAATATAACGATATCGGAAATATGAACAACTTGTTCTACAAAAATTCATAAACTGAAGTACTATGATTCTCAACACTAATTATAACTAATAGTGAAAAATGTGTAAATTGAATGAAATACAATATGAACATCAGTAGAGTATTCAATATTGGTTTTAGAGAAAATTAGTTAAAATTTCATTTAATATAAATTTTTGAACTAGTAAAAAATCTTCAAAATGATAATCTGACATAATTTAGAAAATGTCTATATGTAAAGAAATTTGCAGAGCAAGGATATGGTGTACAGCTAAAACTAAGGTTCCTAAAAAATAGGAGCTGGCGCAATCCTCCATTTTGTTGTCATTGTATCACATGATCTCATTCACTGCTGTATTAAAGTTGAGTGATTTACAAGTGCGTTATTTTTAATAAAATAGGGTGAAATGGGTGTGTGCCGCTGTAAATTGTTCAAATCACTCGAGGAATAAACACAGAATGTTTAGATTTGTAACAGATCCTGTAAGAAGAAAAAAACGAATTATTAATTTTCCAATGATAAACGTTGTGTTATAAAACCAAAAGTATACAACAAAATGGCGGCTGATGTGTGGGTCTAGAATTCTAGGGACTCTAGCAAAAACAATTTCTTGAAAATGTATATGGTCAATATTTAGATTGTATGTTATACACACATGTACTCCCAGCCACTTTCAAATTGATCTTCATGTACAGACTATTTCAACACTATTCTTGGAGTTACCCAAGATGGAATCATAAGTTTAAAATAGCTTCTGTGACTCAGATTTTTATATTTTTATATCTAAAGACTATTTAGGTCATTTGAAACAAAACCAATGGTATCACATGTGACTAAAAGTTATACGGAATGGGTAAAATGCATATGAACCAAAAAGCAGAACGTCTTGCAATGTTCTTTGACGAACCTTCAGTAGATAAAAATGTTCTGCAGATGTATATATATTACACACAGTTTTAAATTCTATAAAACGTAAATTCCTTTTTTAATAGAAATGTAGAAAACATTCATCACTGATTTTTTTCTTTATTTTATGGGAAAAAAAAGAACGAAGGGTCCCCACCGATTGTTCTGCGACGTGCATCACACATTTTAGCATATTCTGCTTTGGGGCATATAAATAACATGTCCAGTAAATAAACAAACACCAATGTAACATATAAAGTGAATTCTCAAATTTATGAAGTTGTACAGATCCCAAAAAAATTGCAAAATTGTTCATAAAATCACAAGTTTGTAAATAAGAATTAGCATTAGTTCTATGGGACATTTTTCAAAACCAATGCAATAGTTCATGGAAACACGTAATTTAGAAAATGGAGGTTCATAAAAATATGAGTCACTGTAACGTAAATAAGAAACAAAACATGAGAGAACAAACCCATGAAATTAATCTATTTCATATTCCCCTCTTTCCAACCAGTCACTGATGACTGTCAATCTGGACACTATTCGCTAACTGTCAATGTAACTTCTGTTCCCCCACAAGCTTGGGTCCTGGTCAAAAAAATCTATGGGTAGATGGAAGAGATCAAAGACCTTCTGTATGTTCTTGGATACAAATTGTGAAATTTTTATCGAAGCAGAAAGTTTTGATCAATTGGTGGGCATTTTTGTCTATCTGCAATATTTTCCTCTGTGTTTTAAAGCTTGAATCATTTTCCTCTTCATAGCAAAATCAATGTTGTTATCGTAGAAGGAAAACCAGATACATTTCTTACTGAGATACCACGCCTCAAAAGACCTTCATTGCTACAATCATTACTTCATCGTCGATCGATTTATAGAAAAGCAGCCTCTTCAACAAAGGTAAGTAATTCATCAGAGTTGTGATGGACAGAGGTACTGTGAACCATGAGCGTATGTACACCAAACATGTAAAGAGGTTTTGAGAACAAAGCGACTTGGTCTCATGAGCTGTGAGTTTAAATTGCTCCCAAAATAGAAAAACTTTTATGGAATAAATAGCTTATGCTAGTCACCTTGCTCGGTGCATCGCTCCTCGGGCAACAATCCCGACTTCCCATAGGGGAACTTCACCCACATAAGTAATACTGGGTTCTAAGTTCACTGTAATCATCTCTTAGTTGATTTGGCTGCTGTAAGCAAGCTTTGGCAAATGATATGCTATCATCTACAAAACTCTTGTTATAATACAAATGCTTAGCAGTCTAGTCATCAGAAAGGCCACACTTTGAATCCTTCAATGATCTATAGCATTCCAGTTGCTCTAAAACCTCTTAAATAATAGAATTTCTGGTCCTGACGATCAAAACAGAGACTGAAATACATCACTGAGAACCAATTCCAAAACATGATGGCGGCAAGTGGTTTTCATTACATTTTCTCTTTTATTCAGCTTTCCTCTTTCTTAATTTTTATGCCAAATTGTCCTATATAACTTGATTGGCAACCTTCTCCAAACTGAGCTTGTAAGAATGCGAGATCTTCAGAATTCTTGGTCATTAGTCCAGCGTTTACATGATAGAGATCAAACGTTTCCTTGCACAATAAAGCGAATGCAATAACAGATATCTCACAGCAATGACAGGCAGTCAGTGGCGGAACATCTGCTGACTCTTGATTGCAGCTGAATATCTCGATTTTTAAGTTCAAGGATGAATGAATTGTTAACTTGATTGTAAATTTGTATCAATTCCAATTCTTTCGATTTTAAAAGCATTTTGTGATCACCCATTACTAATTATGAGTCAATACCAACCCAACTATCCTAAGGGCAGAGTTAATAAATGCCAAATCACTAGAATACATGACACATACAACCTATGGAAAAAAGTTTGGAATCAACACCTCTGGTCCACAAAATTTCACCAAAATCAATTCTGTAAATTCTGTAAATTCAATTCTGTAAATTTATTAAATCGAATTGGTGTATTTACAAAAATATACATTGTTTCTAAAATTTACATGTAAAGGGATCATTTAAATTAGCAGTATTTTTTAAATTATTTAATTTTAACACCACCATGGAAAAAAATGTGGAATCATTTGAAGTATGGGGAAAAAAGTATGAAATCATACTAAAGTTTAGTTGATTAGTAGCATGTACATCCTCCACGTGCCTTGGTTACAGTCTGGATTCTCTTTGGCATGGTTTCCTGCTGTCAACTCGGTCAATTTTGTCCCATGCGGTCTTAATGGCAATTTTTAATGTTTCTTTATTTATTAGCTGCTGCTTCATGACAAGTTGTTTAAGTTTCCATCACAAATTTTCAGACCCTTACCCCTCACACAGCCCTCCCCCATTCACCTACTTGAAATTTATATTGAAATTTTATATGGGAAAATGTTCAATGGTAAGAATAGAGTACTTTGCTCAATATTCGAACAATTTTATACTTGCATATGCTTTTCCTCTCTTTCTCTTGTCTTCAGAAAAGTTAACTGCAGACAGGGCCAGCCCTAAGAATTTTGCCACTGTCCCCTCTAAACTTCCTAGTCTAGGACAATTTCACCGCTATTCAAAATTAGTCGTCCCGTTCAAGTGCACGTGTTGCACCTTCAGCAGAACCGGTCCTGACTGCAGGTTATGGCATAGATAGTGGAATATTCTCAGGATGAGCAAAATGAGAGTTATTTTTCAGTAGTATTTCCATAATTTCTCTATGTACTTTGTCCAAATCTTTAATTAAGTGCATCATATACCAAAAGTTATTTGCTCCTTCGTATACCTTTGAATGTGATTTAATCCAAAACCAACTTTAGGCATAAACTTGCATGATGATTTTGACAAGGTCTATAATATTTCTAAATTTCTTTTTTTATCGAAACATATAACCGAAGGATCCTATTAGCTTGTGTTAGCCACACTAAATGACATATTTTGCCTGGTGATCTTGCCGCTAACTGCTTTGAAACAAACCTGGACTGTATGTTAATACACATTTCATATAAATATCTATGGTCACAACTGAAAGTAAAGTGCAAAAGACAACTTTTCCCAAATAGTTTGCACATCTTTTACAACAATTCTGTAGCATTCTTTTGCTGTTCTGGAAGCATTTATGAATTCTGTAGCATTCTTTTGCTGTTCTGGAAGCATTTATGAGTTCTTCACATTTTCAAATATACAAATAATGTCGAAAGACATCGGCTTTCAATGGGGTCATCGATGGTGGAAATTCTGTAGGTTGTCCGAATGCTGAATTAAGCATTTTGCATCTGGTTGCTTTTTCATGTGTTTGAAAATTCTGGAAAAACAAATGGTCAATTCCATTTTTATCATAGTACCATTTTCAAAACAATTCTAAATTATTTGGTTTGTTTGTTTGTTTGTTTTGTGGTTTTACGGCTCAAAGACTACAGTGGTCATGCTGCGCCGGGACCTACTGTTTTCCGAGGAATCCGAACCTCTTAAGGCCTAGGGAACCAAACCCCGGACTACAGTGAGCAGTGCGATCTTTATGAGATCTCTGAGTAAGCGTTCTTTTTGCACTGCTGGGAGTCGAACCCGGATTAGCCGCGCAATAGGAGAACGCGTTACCACACTGCGCCACCGCAGGGCCCTAAATTATTTGGTGCTTCAGATCTAAATTTGTGTACAAAAAAAAATTTGTGTGAAAAAAGTTTTTCTTAAAAAAGGTAGAAGTAAATAACATGTGTTTGAATTTTTAAATATAATTTACTTAATAAAATTTAGTAAGTGCAGCAACTGTCGCCACAGGGATTAGTCAGTAAAAATGAACCTAATACCGTAATTTATGTAATAGCTTTTTTATTACGTTGAAATTAAGGAAATAGTACATTTTGTCACATTTTTGGATTGCATCTATGAAATCAATATATATCACATGCAAATTAAACAGAAAAGTCATTATGAATTATGCCAAAATTAATGTTTAATAAATTACATTTAATAATTTTTCCTGAACCTTAGCTATACTGCAATTGCAAAACGCATATAACTTTTCTTACAGTCAAATAATGCCATAGCTACCAAGCTTGAAATGTTAAAATTATTACAACTGCCATCTAAAATTAGTACAATTTTTATGTGTGAAAATATTAGGCAATGTAACTGAGGAAATTAATGAAAATAATACCTTGATAAAGACATTTAATTAAATTTTAACAATGTAATATAAAAATGACATCTATTAGCCAAGAATTTGCTTGGTAGAGTTTTTCTGAATGTCATACATAGTGGACTTCGCTTTTTTTTAAGAATTTGTCCTCATATTTTTGCTCATAACGTTTTCCTCTTTGCATGGTCTTAACAATTAACAAATTTTCTAGATTTGCATCAGACACCGAACTATGAAATTGGGCCTTATTTTTTTTTCATCTGACTAAACATGCATTGGCATTCAGCATTTGCATGTGTCAGTGTTAAAATTAATAAAATAACTCTGCTAAGCCTATTGTATTTTAGAGCACCATTCGCAGACTTTATGTCTTTTACGTAAGACCATATAGTATCTATTCTTTCCTCTTTGTTAATGTGTTCTGGTATATCATCTATCTGAAACACAGAAAACTGAGCATGCAGCTTGTCTATCACTTCTTCTTGACTCTCACTATCTTCAATATGCAATATAACAGGAAATCTGTCAAAATATTTGACATCTGCAAATGAACAATTCTCAAAAGACAAAGCATCTGCAACTTGCCGGTGTTTTAAAATCTCGTTATTGAAAGGGAATTTATGTAAAATATAATCACAACTCTTATTGAAGTATGAGAGTATTGAAGAATAAAACTTTGGTTTTTCTGAGGAAGTAAAGTCTTGAATAACTTTTGAAGTTGCACTATCCCTTTGATTACATCTATTGCTGTATTTTACTTCAAGTAACTGGCAGTTCTTTAAAAATTCTGGTTTTACAAATTTCACTAACAAGTCCAGGTACAAGTCCATTAAGACAGATATAAGAAGGTGAATTTTTGGGAATTTTTGACTGGAGGACAATATTTACATCATCAAGTGTAGGCAATATAAAATTTAGGAAAAGACAGTAAGCTTTATTAATGTTTGACGATAAAAACATGAAGATTCTTTCTTCGCAGGTTAAGATATCCCCAGCTTTTAAATGATGTGTGCTTGTACTTGCTCTTGACACGTTTTCCCTACTATTACTAGAGGCACATATCAAGGTTTCAACATCCTTAACAGATTTCTTTTCTTTTTGCAGCTGGATCATCAAGACTAAACATTGCAGGTATTTTCCGTTTCTTAACATTAGTTGGTGCAGTTTAGGTTTTTGAGAAACGGATGTTCTTTCTGATTTAGACTTTGAGGTGGAAGAGCTGTTTAAGGATTTAGTTTTACTCTTCGTTACTCTAGCATCATTTATTTTATTTTTAAAAAAGCTAAGCAATACCTCCCATAACTCAAGTACTCGTTTAAGATTTCTTCTTAAAGATAACCACCTTGTACAAACATGTTTTAACAAATTTTTTGATTCCTTTTCTTGGAATACTAGCAGCTGTTTTAATGTTTCCTTCCTCTTTCCACTCTTTTGCAAATAATAAAAAATATCGATCAGAATTTCATCGACAGAAACTCGAAGACCAGCTGCTCCCTTTTCAGCAAGGACAGCCAACCACCACCAAATTTTTGTTCACAGTTTTTAAAACAGCTGCCACACCATTCTTGGAACCAATCATCACTGGCACATTATCTGAACTTAACGCTATACAGTTCTTTTCAAAAGGAATTTTTTTCCGATTCAAAGTTGTTCAGCAAAAGTTTTCCAATCTTGTGACCGGTTGACTCCCCCGACAAAACAGGTAGTGCAAGCACAGCATAGCCAATTTCACGAACTTCATCATTGTAGAAAATAACAACAATTGGATACAACTGACCATCATTGCTATTACTTCTGTCAGTTGCAATGGAGAATGGAGTCACTTTCAGCAAGTCCACCAATAATTTCTTTCCACTGAAGCCATTTTTTCAGAATAACACTAGTCTTTGTCCTTCCACAGTCATAATTTTTAGCAGTATAATAGCGAGGGAACATTTTTTTGAACAATGGTCAAGCATGATCAGCAACGGAAATAGGAAGGTTATGTTCAATAATTAATGCAGTAAAAAGGCATTCTGCTTTAATAACATCATTATCTCCAGATGTTTTATCAAAAAAAAGATGAAATGTTTGAATTCTTTTCAAAATTAAGTGCAAAATTTTTTGGAACATACATGTACTTTTACATCATTTAAGCTACCATGTGAAATACTGATATCACTCGCACACAATGACCAAAAGGCAAAATGAACATGCGAGACTGCACAATGCAAGAAAACTCCTGAGTGTAGGATTGCTTAAACACTTGGGAATATTGTAGCCTTTACTTTGGACATTTTGCCACAAGACGACAGCCGTGTTGTTTACCATGAAGCGTTCAAGATAGACTTGAATCCCTAATATAATTTGCTGTCCATGCTAACGTCAGGATTTTAAAGTGGTACTAATTGTTGCCAAAACTACGATTTACGTGCTAAAAATAAGCTCCGAAAACACTACGGGGACAGATTACCAAGTAATTGAAGCAATCACTATTTTGAGGTAGGAGTTATTCCTTTGTGTTTTGTTGCCACTTAAAAAAAATTCAGCTGGGAATTCTGGTATAGTTTTTATTGTTTAGCATGCTACGCTCAAAATATCATCATTACCGTGGGAGAAGTTTATTGTAGCAGACAGGTCTGTAGATAGATTAGGGGGGGAGGGGGTTAATAATCATAAATGTTTCGATGTATTTTATTTAATACTAAATATCTAAGCAGACTAATATATTTAACATTAATAAATAAATTCGTCAACATAAACTTTGCATTAAGAAATATATTTTAGTATGCCTATATAACTTCCCCTATCCTTATTAACAAAGTATAGGCAGACCATAGGCATAGAGTTATATGAGCAAGGAAGCTTTTCTTCATGCAATACACTGTATATTTTTGACATGTCGAGTCAAATTCGATTTTAAAGAAAACGTCTGTTCACAATAAATATACACGTTTTCCATCACAAAGACCTTTGAAAAACACGGACAGAAATATTCAAGACAACTGCATGACGTGATTGGGTTGCTAGAAACACGAAAGCTACTTCTAAAACGACTATAAGCAAGCAGAAAGTGGTATACACAACGGTAGAGCGGCTCTACCGTTCTGCCAGAACTAATGGAACGACAAGATTTACTTAGCCTGAAGAAGCGACGAAAAACTATTTAAAATGAATAAAAATGTACGAAATCATTGAATCCCCGGAATGAGAAAACAGCGACAGGTAAATGTTTTAAACATTTTTCCCCGAGTGTTCCCAAAAACTAACAACCAATCGAAGGATTCAAGTCTGTCCCGATCGCCTTCGGTTGTTTACCCCATGAGGCATTGCCAAGCAACTTGTTCACAACTTTCCCAAATTGTCTTGGAAAAACTACCATAGCCAAATTGGATTACACACGCTTGCAGCAGTGCTTAGCGGCTTGGACACTTTACATATATCTGGGGAATCACTAGATGGCGCTGATTACCGACCCTACCACACAGATTAGATCACTGCCTTTCATATAAAAAAGGGGGTCGGCAATTAGCACCATCTACTGACTAAAAATGATTCCCGTGATTCTATTTTCAGAACTGTGCAGGCCGCTATACCTGCATAATGCAGTTTGGCCGTGACTCTACAGAAAAAGTAGGTGAATTTACACACATCAATTCTATTTGGCAACACTGATATAGAATTTATAGATTTTGTGCTGTTGCCAAACCTAGTGATTTTTTTTTAGCAGACTGGGGAAAAAAGAGCTCAATTTGCCCCAAACCAGCAGCACTAACCACAAACTAACAGTTTACAAATAAAAGTATCAAAATTCTTACATTTTTTTATTAATTCGTATAATCGTATAAAGGGAATAAATGTCGTACATTGTACGGACAAATTGTACAAGTTGGCAGGTATGTAATGCCTTTATGAAAGAACTGGTTGTGGCAAAATCATAAACTCATTGTCAACTTCCAATATGGAAAATATTTTGGAATAAATTAGGTAATGACATACTAATGTAAAAATATAAACTCAAAATATAAATAGCGTCGTTAATAAACAAGCACTTACCTTAAAGATTTTTAATATTTAAATGGAAATTACTAAGTGATTCACCATGTGCTTATTCATCATGATGCACCATTTTATTCTTCATTGGAAGTATATTTGACCGATATTCACCGTGATATATCGTTTTGGGAGGCTTTATAGCCCATTAAGTAGTTTATTTTGTTAGTACTGACCAATGGCAAAACAGCAAGATAGCTGATGCAAACAGCGTCTAACTTTGGACATTGCATTAGGAGGGTGGGGGGGTGCGAAGGGTAGAGGGGGTCGCACACTTAAATTTGGATATAATACTTAAAAGACCATTTGTAACTCTGTGCATAGTGTGGAATAAGAGAAATGAAATTCTATGTATGTTTCGGAAACCGAAGGGCGTATACAGGCATAAAAATGAAAAGATTTTATTTCTACTTCATTTTCTGTTTTAAATTACTTTTATAAATGTTTAAATGTAACAGTATAAAATTAAACTGTCATTATTTACTGTTTATTATGACAACTTTATCTTCCAAGGAAAAACTTTTCAAACCATGGTCATTTTCAAAACTACCAAATGCAGAATAAACACACAAATTATAGGTTGAAATAAACCTCTCTCTATAGAGTTCTGGGGCAAATCTAAGACTTCCAATGAAGAGAAATTTGGGCAACAGGTATTCAAAAGACACACTTGCTGTTTATTGAAAAACAGTTTGTCACTAGATAGTACTGTGCAAAAAATTAAAGGAACGCATTTACCATAACCATTTTTTCACCACTGGAGTAGTCTACTTGTTTTTGATATAAACTTAAACTCCACAATGTTATGTTATTTCAAATTTATTAAAAATCTTTTCAAGAAAAAAACAAGCTGCAAAATAGAAGAAATAATTCCAACACATGTATACAGGAAATATAAAATAGCCCTATCAAAATACACAATGATTTATTTTGACATTACAACCAGGTTTATGAAAATTTTATCACATTATACGAGGAGGAGGGAAATAACATTTCTATCAGTCTCACAGGGTGATTTCAAAATTTTGATGGAACAACTGAATTGTCTTATAACCGGTTTTAACTGTACAGTAGACTCTTGTTTCTATGAACCTCCGATTTACAAATTATTGCATTGGTCCAAAAAAAAGTGTGTTCTCATTTACTAACTTTTTTTACTTTCTTTGGGGTCCATATGAATTTTTAAATCAAGAGTCCCCTGTATAAATTTGTTTTTTAATTTATTAAACAATTACTGATAATTCATTTTACATGTTTCATTAAGTAATACAGATTAAAATAATAGATCGATGAAAACTATAATACAAAATAGCCATTATTCCAAACAAAACTGAGTTTATAAAAATCCACACCACCAGAAATACATACTTTGGGTACTTTATACATACCATGTGGCTTTTGTAAGAATATCTCCATGCAAACTTTTTTCCACATATTTCACACTGTAAGTGTTTTGCACCAGTATGACTGCTTAGATGTTCTTGAAGCCGATGTGAACTTGAAGTTACACGTCCACATATTTCACAAACAAATCTAATAAATAAATAAAAAATTAAATATATTTTTATATATTATTAGGCTCATAATTAATAAAATCATGTTAGCTTAATGCAATTAAATGTATGAGAGGTGATTATATAGTCAAATTCAATCAGAAGTTAGTCGCTGAAAAATAAATATCTAAGTATACAGTGATTTTCTTCTAAATATTGGACATACCACTGTGATTAAGAAGTGCCGACAGTAAACCTAAAAAAAATAAGGCTTACAGCATTGGCCCTAAGTTTTTCAATAAAGCACTTCTCTTCCACCACCGCACATTTATTCCACCTCTTCTATCACTGTCAGAAGCTTTTAAGACTATTGTATTATTTTTTACTCAGGTATTACCTATACAGACTTCAGTTTTAAAATTTAGAAGTTTAAATTTCAAAATAGATTTCAAGCAATTGGATATAGCAAGTACTTTCATTGGTCCCAAGCTCCTCGTTATACAAGGGTCTTACTATATATACAGTCTAACCTCGATTTAACAAATTTCACAAGAACAGTGAAAATAATTGTTTAATTGGGGGAACACATTTCTATGAACCAATGATGAACCCACAGGAAGGGGGAGGGCGATAGATCCCAGTCCCTTTCTTGGGTTGAAAATTTACATGTAAAATACATTAAAAGTATCCATTAAAAAAACATATTTTTTACATTTTTGGCTTTCTCTCAAGCAAAAATCCTGGGTACGTTATTGCTTGGAATTGAAATAATAAATTATCGAAAGGAAAATCATAACACTTACCAGCATTCTGAGGAATGCATGTCAATTTTAATAAATATAAGACACAAGTACGTACGTAATTACTACTTTAATAAGAAATCTTTGATTTGACGTTTGTTTTGATTTTTCTTGGGAGTTGGCATTTAACATTGCCTTTTCGATTTTTTCAAATGCATCGACAAGATCATTGTTGACGTCAAAATACAGTAAATACTTCTTTACACACTGTAAATCAGCATTCGCTTCAAGTGAGTGAAGTCAATTGAAGTTGATTTTCTGAAATTCTACTTACAGCTACTGGCTAATGACAAAACGTTATTGTTAAACCGAGGAAAACAGAACACTGGACTCAATGTTACTCAGTCTGGATCAATAAAAACATCAGTTAAATCAAGGTAATTGTTAAATCAAAGTTAGACTATATATTTCATCATCATCAACCATTTTCAATTCACTGCAGGATGGAGGTCTCTCGTATGACACATGTATGTAGTGTGGTGGAAGAAAAAATAATTGGCCTCAAGCTCACTAGGTTGGCTGGAAATGTTGACGAGCTGGACTTACAGTTTAACGAGAGTTCTAAACCACAGTCGACACAGCCAACGTCATGCATGCTACAAGGTGGGACTCATTATGTCACCCTCCTACGTAGTGACTGGTATCCAGGCTACTTCAAAGCAGCACTTTGTGAAGAGCATGTGTTCTTAGCAGAGCACAGCT
The DNA here is from genome assembly GCA_006491805.2 of Dysdera silvatica. Taxonomy (NCBI): domain Eukaryota; kingdom Metazoa; phylum Arthropoda; class Arachnida; order Araneae; family Dysderidae; genus Dysdera; species Dysdera silvatica. The sequence goes on from QLNU02015360.1 coordinate 15,250,645, forward strand.
GTGGGATATACATATTATGCATACATGTACGTACAATTCATTTACAAGATTTGTAAAGGTATTTAGCTAGAAGGTAACTCAAACACTGAACATCAGTATAGAGGTGTAAAACTGGCTGGTTTAATTAACATAGTGTCCTATCACATGTTTAATTTGGCATGGGCTGGAAGCTTTCTACATATGAATTAAATTTTATATTTAAAATATAAACAGAGATACACAAGGAAAACACTAAAGAAGTCACCATATGGCTAAGCCTACTTGGTGATTATATGACACCAATATCTTCTAGTAATATCAATATAGCAATAATATATCAATATATCTAAACGTAATATATCAATATATAGAATCAATATATGTTGGTACTCCAGACCGAAGTTACACAGACCCTGGTCAGAATTAAAGGGATGAAAAGAGCGTCTCTTTTTCTCCACAAAACGAAAAATAGCTCTAGTTTGAGCTACTATGCGTAGATCAATAAATTTATTTGTAATAAAAATCCCCAGAAAGTAAAAATCTTGCCTGGTGGCTTTTGTGTGTTGACAATGGCAATTATGTTATCCCTGACGGAGGATGCATCGGTTCAGTAACAGTGAATTGGCAGATATGCATTACGTTTATGGCGCCGTGGATGGAAATGGACGTGCCGCCGTACGCATGTACCAAAAGCGCTTCCCAAACAGACGTCGTCCAAGTCGTTCATTGTTTGGACAATTGCACCGCAGATTATATGAGGCAGATGCTTTCCATGTATCCTCTCTCGTCAGCCATCAACGTACTACACGCTCACCTTTCATAGAAGAAGCTGTGTTACGGGAAATTGAGAGGAACCCGCAAATAAGTATAAGAGCAATCGAACACGACCTTGGTGTGTCTCGCTCCAGCGTTATGCCTACATTGCACGAGGACAACCTACACCCGTACCACATTCAAAGAGTACAGGCACTGGGCGCAGTCGATTATCCTCAATGTGTTGCATTCGCACGTTGGTATTTGGATACAAGTCTCTCACAACGGGCATTTCCATCGTCGATTCTATTTACTGATGAAGCGACTTTTTCACGAGACGGTATCCTCAACCTGCCTAACATGCATATGTGGGCGCACGACAACACAAGGAGTACACGTACCCATGCAAGCCAACAGCGCTTTAGCATAAATGTGTGGGCTGGTATTATCGGTGACTTTTTAATTGGTCCTTACGTATTATTGGCGCAGTATAGCCCAGATGCTCTTGCGCCATAAAAAAGCCAAACAAACAAACCTTACTTATTACCTAAAAACGTGAACGGGGATACTTACAAGATTTTTTTAGAAGAGGTGTTGCCGAATTTGTTGGCTGAAGTTCCAGCAGCTTCACGTCGACACATCTGGTTTCTGGGCGCCCCAATTCCCATTTCAGCACGAACGTGCCGGCCTACCTTGATTGGATCTATCCTCATCACTAGATTAGCAGTGGCGGACCAGTCGCATGACCACCACGATCCCCGACCTCACACCCCTGCATTTCTTCCCGTGGGGATACATGAAGTCTCTGGTACACAACACACCTGTAACATCCGACTTCGACCTTGTCGCCAGGATCGTGGAAGCAGCGGCACGTGTCCGTGAAAAACTTGGCCAATTTCAATGCGTACGAGACTCCATGCGGCGACGTTGTCAAGCCTGCATTGTGGAAAATGGAAGGAATTTTGAACATCTTCTATGATGTAACTATGACTTTTTCCTTCATAATGCATTCTTAAGTTTGTTAATAAAGTCATGTTAACACCCGTTTCGACTTCCTTTCTTTATGCGTTGGTCACGTTGCTGTAGCACCGCACGGTTTCATTTCCAAACACAACTTCCTTTACTGATAAGTGAATATCTAATACTGTATTATTCCGAACTGGGGTCAAACGATATTGACAATGTCAAAGAAATCTCAGCTGTGTCGATAAAAATGTCGAAGTTATTTAATATTATTGAAATACATATAAACTGACATAAATTAATTACAATCTATGTATAATTCATAATACATATTTCAGTCAGGATCGGCGTTAGGTGAGGGGGGTATGGTTTACTGCAATGGAATATTATTTATGTAGTCTTCCATCGGGCCAGCAACAGATTTTTCGAGTCCCTACTACGTGCTACTTTCCCTCTATATAGATATGCATGTAGGTCAAGTATCATCTAGGGGCGTTACTTCTCCTGCGTGCATATGTGTGTACAGGAGAAGTAGCACTTAGGGGGGCAATACCAAGTCGCCAAACAGAGACAGGCCGCCGTCCGTTGGCGTTAAATAATTTTGGAAATTCTTTAAATGGCGCATTTTGCCATATGTGGTAACCTTGAATGCGCTGGATGCGAACACTAAATTCACAGTAGCGGCCAAACGACTAATTTTAGGAAAAAGTGACTAAACAAAAATTGTTTATTTTCATGTCCTCTACCTGCTGCATACACTTAGCAGTTCACAATTCATTTCCAGTGTGCTAAAAAAGGCACTTTTATGCTTATTGCTGACTATGTGGTACACAGATCCGGATCAGAAAAGGGAATTCCGGATGTTTTTGTCTCTGCTGTGTTATTAGGTGAATCACTTAAATTCTGTGTGGAAAAAATATTTTAATTGATGTAATTGGTTACGCAGCCGCGAGGTGGACGTATACACTAAATTCACTCTATTGAGAAACCGGTTCCGTTTCGGACATAGGTTCCATTGGCCGATACGTTTCATTTGTCCTCTACAACCCCTAGAAGTTTGGCAATGACCTTCTGGGACACCCTGTACAGAAAAAGAAGTGTTCTTGTTCTCATTCGTCTAGTAGATCAAGACACCGCGGGCTCAACGCGGGGACCCTGGTTCGAATCTGGGATGAGGACGGCGTCTCTTTTTCTCCTAAACAGAAAATAGCTCTAGTTTGAGCTACTAATACGTGGGTGTCAAATTTATTTGTAATGAAATTACTTCTGCTTGCCATAAAACAGAAATTAATCAATTTTATATATTAACTGGCACAGAAATTTTAATTAAATGACATTCAATTATTATTCGGTTACCCACTATGTGCTCAAAGGGCTGTTCCTAGCTGCCTGGTTGCAAAAATAGTACCACTCCCTGTATTAGTTTAATATTATCTAATAAAGGATTTTATATCTGCAGTGTTAACTTCTTTATCTATATATAGATAGTTTTAAACAGTTATCATACAAAAGAGAAATATTTTTTAATTTTTATTTTCATTTAAAATAAAACAAAGGTCCTCGCGATTACCTTTTTTTCTAAAATTAAAGACAGTATAATAATACAACAAGCGGCCTGCTGCCACCCAAGGGTTTGGCTGCCCAGGTGTAGGGACACTATTTTTACTCCCACCAGAAAAAACCCTGTATGCCCACAAAGTTTGAACCTCATAACCACTCAGTACCACTAGGCTGCATGTTAGAATAAATTACTCAGCATTTCATACAGCAAAATAAAAGCAATAGGTTTGTGAGTTTTATGGCACAAAGGTCCTGCCTCGCCAGAACCTACAGCTCTGCAAAGTATCTGAACCTCTTAAAGCCTTGGAAACCCACCTACGACAGGGACACGCAGGCTACCCCAGACAACAGTGAGCAGAAGTTAGTTGGTAAACATTCTTTTTTTGCCAACACCAAACTCGGAATGACATGCTAGATGAACACATTAACATAGCACCAATGCAAAAAAAAAAAAGGTGAAAAGGTGGATAAATGGGTTAAGATCAGGTATATGAGGCAACCATACTGTTGAAATGAACAAATTATCATTATCTTTGTTCAACTGATATGGCTGTAGTTTATTGTCAATATTCCCCTAATTAAAATTACAGTAGAAGCAGTGTACCTTCAACCCATTTATCTGGAAAACCTGTACATCTCGAAATCTATGTATTTCCCTGCATTTTCTATGTGTATTGCATACACTGTATACAGAAACCTCTATATCAGTTTCCCAACCTTTTTCAATTCACGGCCCTCTTTTATAGTAGCCAAGTAATCCGCAACCCCCTTTTATAGTAACCAAATGGTTTGTGACCACTCCTCTGTCTGTCGTCATCCCATTTACATAATAAAGACATTTTTAACAGAGGAAAGAAAACACAGTGAATATATAAAATTACAATATATTAATTATAAACAATAAATTAATAATACATATATTAAAAATACACAGTACATTAATAATACATATATTAAAATACATATTAAATAATACACTCTTTTGCAAAAACACGAAGCACCATTAGGAAATTATCTGTTTTTATTAAAATTAAATGTACATCCAGCACATACACAGGTAAGGATATGGTAAACAATTCAAGGCCGTGGGACCCATCAATGGCTAGGAATTGCACATTAAATGTTCAAATCAATAATTGTTGACCCACTAGTGGTGATGCATGCTTCTATATGCCTAAGTAAGAAGTGATAAAGATTCCTAATGTCATCCTGCGACATATTCTTCCGGGCAGTCCTTACTTGTTGCACCAGCTCTGCGACATTTTGCGGTGCCCAAATCCAGCAGCCTACCATGTCCCATACATGTTCGATTGGCGAAAGGTCTGGTGACCTTGCTGGCCATGAAAGGGTATTAACAGTACGGAAGCAGCTCAGAGATATGCAAGCCATATGGGGCCCGGTGTTATCTTGTTGGAAAATGGTCCCAGGCTGTCGTGTCATGAAGAGTAACGCAAATGGTTGCAGGATGACAACATATCACTGTACTGTTAAAGTTGTACACAAGATGACTAGGGACGTCCTACTGTTGTATGAGATAGCACCTTACACCATCACACTAGGGGTAATGGCTGTGTTCCTTTGTAAAACAAAGGGTGGTTGGGACCGCTGGCCCTGGCGCCTACACACATGGATCCGATGGTCATCTGCTCCAAGACTGAAGCGGGATTCATTGCTGAACACTATGCGATACCAATCTGCTGGCAGCTATGATGATCGGCTACGACACCACTCCAGACGACTCTGTCGATGGTGTGGGGTTAAAGGCAAACGTCTTAAAGGCCGCTGTGAGCGTAACCCCACCTCAGCCAAGCGTCGTGAGATGGTGGAAGGTGCCACGGGTGGTATGGAATAGACTGTAGTACGTTGGATGGCGGACAATGATGCTGTTGTGTCAGCTCGGACCTCTCGCACAACCAACCGATCTTCCCTTGCATTAGTGCACCTTGGCCTTCCAGAGCCATCATTTCGCCGATGAGTTCCTCGCAGCAACCATTGCTGCCAACACCTTTGCACAGCAGTGTCCGTATGGTGCACGTGGAGGCCTAATGCTAGGTAAGACTGGTCAGCTTCACGCATCCTGACTATGCAACCACTCTCAAAGTCGTCCAATTGGCTATAAGGTCTTCGACAACGTCCCAACGTCATTACTGGTTGCGTCTCCAGGGAACTGCAACGCCGAAAACGAGAAAAAATAAACCGTTCGCAATTTTTACCTCTTTTGTACGATGCCAGTTGCGCAGTAGAAATGCGCGCTATGATCGAAGTTAACACTCATTGGCTTTGAAAATTTAATCATTTGCATACTTGGTCTAAAAGAATTCGCATGCAAAATTTCGAGATGATCAAATTATTTTTTAAAGGTGCTTCTTTATTTTTTCAAAAGAGTGTATGTGTATTATATTAATAATACAGCTTAATGTATATTATAAATATAAACATCAATGTAGAGTTCTCAAAATTATTGGGAGTGAGGGAGCCCAAGCACATTTTATGTAAAGATTTATACGTTACAATATATGTAAAATTACAATTTATTTCAGATTATTGGGGAAGCGCGGGCCCATATAACTCTACATCTATGAATATAAAGTTAACAACCATTAATAGAACATTGCAATGTAGATATGATGAAATATAAATGTGTTGGAAATATTTAGTATGAAATTCCTCCTGATCATTACTCCTGATGAAGGACTGCTGCTGATGCGTCCGAAAGCTTGAGTGATCTTTTTCATTGCTATTTTACCAGTGTTTAACCTTTTGTATGTAAATGAAATTCCTTATAAAAATAATTGCAACTAAAAATAATTGTGGCGACGCCCAAGAAATCAGCTTGCGACCCTCTTGAGGGTTGTGATCCCCAAGTTGGGAACCACTGCTCTATCTTGAATCTTTTACAAGAGCAGAAATATATAGGTTGTACTCTGTTTATATTTTTTCCATTCCACGAATTGCACTTTGTATCATCTGGAATAAGACTAAGAATTTAAAATTATCTCCAAACCATAATACGTTTATAGACAACCATATATGATGAAAATTAAATCAAGCCAATAGGCTCAAAAGTGGCACCTTGCAACCACTGACATCCAGGCATATGCACAGGATTTCAAAAAGGGGGATTTGCTACAAATTGGAGGATGACAGAATTTTTTTTTTTTCTCTTATAAGGAATTTATATTATTCAAATTGGGGTTTAATCTCCAAACCTTCCCTTGTGCATGGCCTTGTTGCCACCAACCCAATTTAAGATGTTGCACTTTTTATACGAAATTATATCAAGACATCTGTTTTAGCCATAGGCTGACTCATAGGAGTAATACGAGGGGCAAGGGGGGCACTTGCCTCCCCAGTTTTTTTAGAAGAGAAGCAGAATCATACTTTTTCCCATACAATCATGTGATTTTGGTTTTTTGCTTCTCCCCCACTCTCAGTTTATTATATTTATCCCCCTAGTCTATGTTATATTTACCCCTCCTCAAGTTACGCATATGGGCTGACAAAACTATTTAACATCTGATAGCTAAAATAGAAATCAGAGGGGTTCAGTGATTTCTGAGTTTATAGTTTTCAGTACTCAGATTCAACTGACCTCATGGTAGTACCTTCACTTCATAATTATTAAACTGCTACTGTAGGTTCTAAAAACTGTTAATTAACTGTAGTAGAGCTCCATTTACCAGGTGCCCTTGCTGATAACGAATAGCCATATTTAAATTATGATCACCCAGTAGATTACAAATATTAAAACAAATAGGAAGTTAAAATATAATGTTCATCTTATGTGTAATAACATAAAATAGTCTAAATACCCCTTGGACTTTTTTTTCTCACTGCAATTAAAAGCACTCTCATCGTCCGCTTGTTTTTCTTCAAATGAATCATGACTATCACTCCATTCAGCATCACTAACAGCAATATCAAACTCAGATGCATTTTCCATAACACAACTTACAAGCATCTCATTACATAACTGTAAGGAGTCAATACATCTGAAAGAAAGAAAAACATAATTGTGTAACCATAAAAGCATAAAATAAGAAATTTAAAAAAATGTTATTCCTATAATAAAATTCATATTTTATGCTTGCTAACTTTAAAAAATATGCATCAATAAAACTATGCATAACAAGTGTGTTATGATATACTCAATAAAACCAAAAAAAAAAATCAGAATAGCATTTACTCACCAATATTTTGGCAAATAAAAGATGAAATATCAAAAACTTTCAATTTTTTAATATATCAATTTAAAAACTCTCTCAATTTTATCTTTTTTCTATTTCCTTTATCTTTCACAATTAAAACATGAAATTAAGTGCATATCAGCCACGGCTTATCTCAGTAAAATTATCGCAGCAATGAAAAATAAATGACAGATTTGTTTATTGGTACGTTGGCAATTATAATGAAATAGAGTTAAGGAATATTTATTCTCACGAAAAAGATGCAGACAGATTGAATATGGATTTACGGCAAGGTTTCAAATTTTAGAATAAACAGAAATTTGAAAAAATTAATGGGTGACTGTAAATGATGAATATTTCTTTTCTCCACGTAAGAAAATGAGGTTTCTAAAATAAATACATAAATTTCACACATAATGTGCAAAAGTTGGTAAGGACACTGAGCTGCACATTGTAGCCAATTGTAACATAACACTCTGCACACACACAATTATTTCTGGAAATGCCTTTGTAAATGTTCGATTATCGCATACTATTTATATTTAATCAACCAATTTCTAATTAAGCTTTAGTTAAACACTGAAAAAAAAAAAGAAAAATAAGAACCAAATGATAATAAAATAACAGGCTAAAACAGGCTTCATATTTCACGTAAAAAATAGACCTACTGGAAAACCTGACAGTATCACACAAAAGAAATTGAGCTTTGTCAATCACCAAATGTTGGTTGTTCATCCCCATAAATTAAGCAATCGCTGAATACAGGAAATCTTAAGAATAACAGTGTAAATTTTATTTTAAAATTTTAAGAAACATGTTTACGAGTTTGCCTGAAAATTGTGCAATGTAAGATACACTGCTACTTCCCATGACAGTTGTCATCTTTCTTCCGATTAAAGCTTAAAACTCAGATACTTGGTTAGTGACCACTGGCCAGTAGGGCCCTTTTTATTAGGGGCCACTCCATTTAAGTTACTAGCCACTTCCATGTGGCCGCAAAATCCTCTATAATTTGTCTGTATAATAAATAAATGACTTTATAAATAAAAAATAACTTTGACTGGTCTTGCACCTTGAATTACTGATTATTACCGATGATGTCATCGTTGTGGGCCACCCTTATAAAGAAGGTTGTCGTCATAGCATCCCCTCTAGCCATTTTTGTTCTGCCGATAGCTTTGTGTAGGAAATACACAGGAATATGAGTAAACGACTGAATTAGTTTTTTTTTCACGGACTGAAGCTGAGAGAACATGTTACCAAATAGCATTGCCTCCAGCCGTTTTACTTCTCTTGGTCGCATTGTATAAGCCATAAATCAACATAGAAATAAGAGCAAAAATTAATTTTTTTATTTAAGAATTCATCAGTACATACGTGAATTAGTAAAAGGGTTTTTATACGACAAAGACATTGTAAAGTTACGATTAAGGAGGGCTCAAACCCTACCCAAGGGCAGACACAGGGGGGAGAATTTTTTTCTTGGTTGCTGTACTTGATCCTAATTGCTTATATTTAATCGTAACTTTACGATGCATGAAAATACTGATGGTACGATTTGCAATATAACTCTAATCTAATCTTAACACAGGGGAGGTACGAGGGTTGAGTCCCGCGTGAAGGGGTAACCCTCACCCCCAGTCGAAGAGCGGTCATCAGTAGAACGTAGCGTTCTACTGATTCAAGTAAGTACTGACTTTTTTAAAAATACCATAATTGCTGAATATCCAATCAAGGGAGCGAGTACAGTATTTCATATATCAGTAAAACCATCGTAAAAATGCGTCTACGAAATAAATTATAAGTGGCATCATACTAACGGAAATCATTGTAAAAATGCATCTATGAAAAAAATCGTAAGTGGATTGGCGCTAACCAAAAAGTACCTTTGTTTTAATATTTAACCCAGATTTGGGTTTAGTACGGTTTGATAAATCCAGAAATGTGTAAATATTACTTACATTAATGCTGCTTTCATTAGTGTTGCCAAAAATCCCCCATCCCCATTTTTTAGCATCTCCCTAAAATGGAAACATATTTTGACCCTTTGTGACTGTTTTAGTCACCAAGGAAAATGACACCAACAGACGACCTACACCACATCTATTCCAAAAGGAAAATAGGCCAAACTACAGATGTATCCCCAGTGTGATTTGTCGCCAAGGAGCGGCAACCTTCTCGGATTACATCATCACGTGTTCGCTTCCTGGCTGCCATGTTTTTTAAGGGGTACTTACCTGTTATACTGAGTTTATTACCTATTAAACCCTTTTCATATTCTTTTAACACGAAAAAAAAACTCACTTCTGTCTTTAAGCATTGATTTTTTATGGCTTTTGGAATCATTTCCTCCACTCTGTGACGCTGCTTCCACATATAGTTTGCAACCACATCAAGTCAAACAGCTGTTCATCATCGACATTGCGATGCTCCATGTTTCCCTCATAGCTCCTCTCCCTTCTTCCACCCCTCATACTTTCTGCAAAGGACAAGTCCAACAGCTTTTTATCACAAACATTGCGATACTCCACATTCCCCCAGCTCTTCCCTCTTATACCCCATACCTCCTTTAATTTCTTCCTCCTGTACCTCCTCTAACCTCTTCCCCCACACCTCCTCTCCATCCCAAATATACTTTCACTTCCCATCCGTTAAAAATCCCATCCTATCCTTACAACTCACAAAATACCACCGCCAAGAACGGACGCTACGACACTACAATACGGACTACCCCGCGCATGCGCACATTTTTACGCTCCACAAAACTTCCCCTCCGTTTTAAGAGTTTAGCATAAATTCTGACGACAAGTTGGCAACAAAGCAGGGGATATATCTGTAGTATCACCGGAAAATACTTTTTAACTCTTGGTAACCTCTCTCGCCAACTCAATAATTTTGGGACTGAAATAATTCGGCAGGCATCCACAGCTGAGGGTACAATCAAAAACAAGATCACTGTTTAAAAAAAAAACCGCACCAACCACTGCGAAGCGAGAGGACGCATAGCAGCTCAACTTACTCTACCTGCAGACCAGACAACAGAATAAAATGTAAATAAATTGATGTACATCTTTATTGCCATTCTTTTATCGTAAAAACCTGCTTTAAAAATAAGCATGTATGTGGGGAGTTTCTCCTTCATAGAACTCGGATCTTTATTAGATCTCTGTGATTCCTGTCAATAATTTTTTTTTAAGTTTGACATAAAAGAAGAATTTTGTAGATTATATATTTAATGACCATGCAGTAAGATACTCACCTCAATGTCGAATATATATAAAAAATTGTATGAAATAAATACTTATTAGATGCTTATTTCTAACTTGAAAAAACACAAAAAATGGTAAATCAGCGGGAAAAATAAAGGATTTTTGTATTTTTAATTGTTTTTGTTGTTTTGTGTGCAATTAAAAATTAATTGAAAAGATTGGCCACAATACCGGCGCTGTATTTGTATAAAAGACATGACGGGGGGGGGATAGTGCAAGGGTTTCATTGGGAAGGGTGGCCGCCGGAGGCGGCGCTGTAATCCCAGAAAAAGACAAGACAAATCCAGAAGTTAAAAGAATGCAACGAACCACAGTGGTGCCCTGATATGACTGCGCCTCTGGACAGGATAACTTGCTGAATCACGAAACTTGGAAAGAAAATTCAAAGACAGCTAATTATGAGACAAAGACTAGTCGTAAACAGTTGCAATGCATCTGAAGACCTAAATAAATTTTCCCGTCTACAGTTTCAAACTGATGGAACGAAACTACAACAGTCAGTTTTGGTTTTATTTTTCTGTAAGAGGAAAATTAATTGCAGCTACAGTTCGGTAATGTGTTTTGTTTACGTTCACGTGTTCGAACTTCGAAAAATCCTACCTTTAGTGTTTGCTGTTTGATTCGTTTTTCAAAAAATTAAACGCGTTCTCACTGTTGTTCAAAATGAATTTGTCACTTCCAATTTTTGTGTCACTGTTAAACTGTGTAGCGTCATTTCGGAATGATACTAAACATAGTGATATATCAAAATTGCCCAAAATTATTTGGTGGACGAATCTAATTTATCCGCATTTCAAACGCTCTGTAAAAATTTTATGCGAAAATTCACGTTGTTTATCATCTTCCGATCCAAATTTCCGAACTAAAAATGAGGATATTGTAGCTTATATATTTTATGGTTCGAATTTTGATGTTGAGAACCTGCCCTTACCACGACAGCCAAATCACTATTGGTGCTTATTACACGAAGAATCTCCAATGAATAATTTTCTGTTTTCGCACACCATTGGCATACGACTATTCAATTATACCGGGACGTTTTCTAGACATTCTGACTTCCCCCTAACTACTCAATTTCTACCCTCGATTGATTATTTAACAAATAGAAAACCGATACCAATACACCGTAAAAATGATTTACGTCGTTCGGGTTTAGCTCCTGTTTTATATGTTCAGTCACACTGTAATATAGCAGCTGATCGTGATAGATATGTAAAGAAGTTGATGCAGTTTATCGATGTTGATTCATATGGTACTTGCCTTCACAATAAAAATTTGCCCAATTCCTTCAATTCTACGTCTTCGTATAACGACGAAGAATTTTTAACGTTTATCGCTCAATATAAGTTTCATATTGCCTTTGAAAATGCTCTCTGTGATGACTATATCACGGAAAAATTCTTCCGTCCATTACATGTTGGATCCATTCCCATTTACAGGGGTTCACCATCCATTACAGACTGGCAACCAACACGAGCTTCTGTTATAGTTGCAGACGATTTTGAAAGCCCTGCCCATCTCGCTGAATTTTTAAAGCTGCTTGATGAGAACGATGAGATGTATAATGAGTATTTATCTTTTAAAAATGAAATTACTAATGAGTTTTTAATAAAGATCCTGAACAGTCGATCATGGGGAGTACATAACCCAGATAAACTGGATTTTATCACGGGATTTGAGTGCTTTATATGTGATAATTTAGGAAAAATCAGCAGTAATAATGCTGCAGGACACTTTTCTAAAGTTGGCAACAAAAAACACATGAACTGTCATCAGCCTCACCCATCTTTAGAAACAGATATAAATTTATCGTTGAAGGATGAGTAAGTCGTTTTTTAATACAAATCATTTTTTTAAAAATTACAATTTGGTTTTTTTCCGTATTTTCTGATAGTCTCAAGTCAGGTCTCCCTAGGGGGGGGGGGGAGACCACTATATTTCCTATTATTCTTGTAATTTAATCCTGGTATAAGTTCAGACTGACAAGGTACTCATATCATGATATTTAAGAATTGTCTACCCATTACTGCAGGGTAATCTAAAACTTTCTTCTATGTAGTGTTGTCCAAGGAAATTCATCTAGTTTGGGAATGTTTCCTTGGTTTCTTTTGGTATTTAATTGAAAATTCTGATCGTTCGTCATCGTTCCTCTGTCATCCTAGCACACTATGCATGACCTTTTGACATTCAAAGCCTTTTTGCATTTAACAACAATGTCATGAATTCTTGTTTGTTTCCTCATTCATGTGTTTCTTTTTATCTTCCTTTGTTATTGCAAGCATATGGTAAAGTTACTACAGTCAAACTTACTTACAATGAAGCTAATGGGAGCTGCAAAAATACTCGATATCTGTGAACTCTAATGTATCCATACCGGCTCATGAATATTAAAAAGTTCAAGGGACACAAAAATACTTTAGTATGACCGAACCTGGTATAAGCAGGTCCAACTGTATTAAGCTGTCTTGTCAAATTCTTATCTAGGATAAAATATGAAAATATTAAATTGTCTTGTTAACTTCTTATTTCAGATGACAGTTTTGAAATATAATCTCTCTTGTAATATAAAATCGATTTGATCATATTCTAGACTGTGCTTGCTTATTGGAATCCATTGGGAACAAGTTTTTTATTTCTAAAGACAAAGTTTTTTGGCCTACTTGTAACCAGTGATGATTCTAGACAAAAAAAATTGAGGGGACATAAATTCCTGCATATATGCACGGGCACTGCCAGCAACACCTGTACACATAGGCAGGATAATAAAATCTGGTTATATTTGGGAGGCCATGGTTCCCTCAGCCCTAGTCTAGAACTGCACTGTGTAACCATTTAAGAAAACTGATAATTTATGCATATTAAATTATTGTATATCTAAGAATTAAATTGCAATATATTACCTGAAGTGTGATTAAAGTGATTCAATTTTCTAATGTAATTAGTATTATAATTTAATATAAATTGGGATTTTTAACCAGGGGGAATTTCCAAGGGGGGAATCATTGGGAGTGATCATGGTTTTGGGGTGGGGATGGAGGACTCAAATGCATCGATTCAAACTATAGCAGTATTGGTGCATCTGACCAAACAAAAAGGTCTTGGAAGGGGAACTGACACCTTGAGATATGGTAAAAAGTGTGCATGGGAAAAAAGTTGAATCACTGATCTAAATAATCTGATACTTACATCTTTTGACCCATCCAAAAATTTATTGATGAATCTCAAAAGCAGTTATAACATTTTGAAAACTTGTGAAAGTAGTTTTGTTATTATATATATATTAGGTCTAATGGAAAGTTCTATCTGTTTGGGAAGTCAAAGAATATAATAAATTTTTCATACCTTTAATAATGTTTATTATATAATTTCCATCGTTACTTATGACCTCTTGCCAACTTGATGGTGATTTGTAAATACCATTTTTTTTAAATGTCTTTTTCTTACAGGCGACGAATTCAAGTAGTGCTTGACTGACACCTGCTTCAGTTTTGAAATTTTTTCCCCTTCAAAAAATTTTGGAAGGAGAGAAACAAGTGATAATTGCAGGGTGCAAAGTCTGGTGAGTACGGTGGATGCGGTAGAATTTCCCAGCCTAGCTCTGTAAGTTTCTGACGAGTCACCAAAGCAGCATGTGGTCTAGCATTATCATGGTGCAGTATGATGTGCTTCTTATTGAATATCGCCGGCCTCTTTTCTTTGACTTCTTTGTTTAAATCATCCATTTGCTGACAGTGTCTCTCTGAATTGAGCTTCTTGTTAGGGTTCAAAAGCTTATACTATATGGGTCCTTAGATGTCCCACCATATACACAGCATTCTCTTATTCAGGCTTAAGCTCAATTTAGAGGTGGAGGGGGCAGGTTGTCCGGGCTCATAGTATACTCTTTTCCTAACAATGTTTTCTTAGTTAATCCACTTTTCATCACCAGTTATCATCTGGTCCAAGAAGGGTTTGTTTTTGTTCCGAGCAGGCAGAGATGTGCATATGGCGACTCGATCATGCAATTTTTTTTCTCACTTAACTCATGAGGCACCCATCTGGAATATTTATAGACCAATCCTAGAGTTTCCGAATATGATCCGAAATTGTTTGTTGAGCTGAGTTAAGCTTTTCTGTAATCTCCGATGTTGTCGAAAAAGGATCTTGCGCTATCATGGTCTTGACAATATCATCATCGATCAAAGATGGGCACCCAGAGCATGGCTTATCATTAAGGTCGAAATTAATAGCTTCAAATTTTTCAAACCATCTCCTGCATGTTCTATCCAAAACTGCATCTCTACCAAAAACTTCCACTAAATTTTGACGAGCTTCTGTAGCATTTCTGCCTTGTTGGAATTCGTAACAAATACAGTGTCATAAATGAACTTTATCGGTAGCCATGTTTATACGATTGCCTCTCACTTGATAATGAAATGAGACACTTTTGTTTCAGTTAATTTAGAAGAACAGATTTGTATAAATGCAAGATAAAGAAAGACAGCCACGTGTGTCTCAAATGAGCATGTGCATTCATGTTGAAACTTGAGATAACATTATTGGACAGAACTTTCTGGTAGACCTAATACATTCATATATACAAGGTGGACCACATGAAGTTGATAATGTAAAATATCTCAAAAAGTAAGTGTTTTACAAAAAAAGTTTTAAAACAAAAGTTGCTTGGGGGAAAATGTTTTTCATTATCTATGTTTTACTTGAGGGGTCGTTTTCATAGTCATTTGAAGGTCAAGCTGACGTTTTTTAAGAGAAACCTATATTTTTTATTTTTTATTTCTCGTAAAAAAATAAACAACTTTTATAGAAAGAATTTTTTCAATTTAGCTCTTAATTTCCGAGATATTTCAAAAATAAGCTTGAATAAAGAAATTCATGCTATATCATAGAACACTAATTTAATATTTAAAAAATGAAAAAAATTAAGTATGCAGTAGTTGGGGAGGCATTGTACACACAAATAAATATGATTCGTTGATAAGTCATACAATCGATTTATATTCCATAGAAAAATGAGATATTGCCTGTGGTGCTAACTGATACTGAAGCAAGACGGACGCTTGCTACCAGCATTCATCTTTTTCTCTACTTCTATAATGTTTCTATGAACAAATATTATACCCCTTTTGCCTGTCAGAAATCACAGCTAGATCTATCTACCCTCTAAATTGACAATGACGCCATGTGCATAACAGAAGCTTGCAGTGGTGATTCAGCAATGTTCACACTCATTCACAGTGTAGTTCGGCAGCTGACTCGCGATTGCAGTTGAACATCTTGGATCGTTAAGTTCAATGACAAATGAATTGCTGACTCAATTGTAAAAACATTTCCTAATGACCCATCACTAGCCATGTCACATGCTTTATGATGGCCCTTTGGTACTGTAAGTTGCTCCAGACATTTGTTTTGCCAAAACTACAGCAACAGCAGTGCCTTTCATCGACCATTTTCTGGCAAAATGGTGCACCCCTACATGTTGCATGGTCCATCAAAGTTTTTTTGCTTAAACGTTTCACCGGTGAGCAGAGTTTAAGCTGGATTTTTTTTTTAATAGCGAAAATGTAAAAAAATTAGCATTTTTAAAATTCCTTCAGCTTTTGTTTTCTAATTTAAATACTTCCGATATTTTTGAAAATTTTGTCCCTTAGGCGAACACTGAACAAAATAGCATATTTAAAATTTCGGGCTATAAGTAAAACTCTTTAGTTTTTACAAAATTATATAATTGACAATATTATTGTACAATTCTTCTGGGCATTGCTACACACCATAGTTGGTAGGCACTTTCAAAATCAAACTTATTTCGAATAGGTTCTTCAATATTTATTATTAGCAATTTACTTGCATGGTTCGTTGTTTAACGATTTCGCGTCAGTTTTAATCAAGTTCATTTGGGAGAAAGCCCTTTCACATTCTGCAGTATGCATAGGTATACTTGCCGCATATTCAGTTATTGAGCACAGTGAAGGAAATTCTCCATTCATTTCATTTTGATTTAAAAACTGTAGTCACTGCAAAAATGAAAACTCCTTTCTTTACATCAGGCACCTACAAGTTTCTTGAAAATATTCCATTTTGACAGTATGTTGTT
The DNA here is from genome assembly GCA_006491805.2 of Dysdera silvatica. Taxonomy (NCBI): domain Eukaryota; kingdom Metazoa; phylum Arthropoda; class Arachnida; order Araneae; family Dysderidae; genus Dysdera; species Dysdera silvatica. The sequence continues at coordinate 15,267,447 of QLNU02015360.1, forward strand.
TTCTTCAAAATTATGCTCACTCTGTGTGACTTCTGGTCATGAGATCATTTAAGGAATTTAGTTTATCGTTTAGGTATTGCTACGTTCATGGGTGCTCTTAGTGGGGGGGGACAGAGGGACTCGTCCCACCCCCAACATTGGCATTAGGGTTCCATATCCCCCTTCAATTTCAAACAAAATGCCTTTTAAAGGTATATTGTCCCCCCACCCCCAATATTTTCATGCCGTCAGCGCCAATGGTTATGTTAACCAAATCAAAGGACTTCATGATGCTGCATGTGCGAAGCATCACAGCGGACCAGTTGCAATCTACTGTTGGACATACTGTTGATTGGCTTGAACTGTTACAAGTGAACAGTGAAGGCCACATTGAGCAACCTCCATTACAAGATTAATAGCTGCTTGATCGTTACATTTCTTTACATGCTGTTTATGTGTGCGAAAACCTTTCTTCCCATTGTATGCCTGTAGTCGGCCGACTATTATTGTGCATACAACGTTCATTTTAAATGTTTCGATGCAGTAAGTGTTACTAAATATTGAAAACATCACTTGTGTTGCATGTTCGCCATTTCATAGATTGCTTTTTCCATACTGTGTTAAACCTGCGCACCCAGTTGCGGACATTTTTTAAGTAGGGGTTTTTTTTTCTTAGATTCCTTTTCTGCATGCTTTGAATAGCTAGCATTTAAGCTGCAGGATGCTCTAAATAGGTCAACTTTAATTATAACCACCTTGTATATATGTATATAGCCTATATATAAATGTGAGATGCAATAAATACTGTTGGTAACATCACAATTTATAGTTTTTAAAATTCATTTAATTACATTAATTCAAAAATATGAAAATCAAATGTTTTAAAGTAATAAATTTTATGTGCAGATTTTTCTTGTTGTAAAATGTATATGTGAGTATATATTCAATAATTTATTTTTCTAGGTGGATGAAAGAGGGTTGGGGCGAAAGCTACTGGTTTGCCTTTGACCAAGCGAAAGCTCTTCAGAAGATGATTGAAAATAAAGAAAATAACTCTCGTCAGATTTGGCAGTACATGATACAATCAAAATATGATCATTAGATTCATAAACACTATTTAAACATTAATTTTTTAGCATAATACAATATCAGTATTTCATGTCGGGACAGAGCAATTTACTCATTTTACCATACAATGTAGAAAAACAACCATGTGTTATCTCAGTGATTTTTATTGGAAGGCTTTGTTTAATAATTTACTTTATGAGCATTTAATAATATTTATTATGAATCGCTTGCTCTATTAGTTGTAAAAAGATTACACATGTTTAAAAAAATATCTATGTATAATACTTTGTTTTTCTACATTTTTATTAATCTTTAGTGTCAACAATTTTTTAAAGTAAAACTTTTTGTGAAAACAGTCGGTTTGTCCCTCCATTTACTTCCATTTTCATATATGGAATCATCCTCATGCTTTCAAATAGCACAAAAAATTATTAGATGAAAATTGAATATAGTGTGCATATATACACACTGCAGGTTATTAAAAGTTTAACATCAAGAAAGTTGAATAATATTGGGGAGAGGGAGTGAGCAAATGCAAGTTATATGGGCCCCAAAAAACTGAGAACGCAAAACTTTTAGTCAACCGTTTTTTTTTTTGTTTTTTTTTTTTCAAAAAATTTTATTGCTTTTCGAAAGTATCCAAAGATCTGTAGAAAAATATATACATAATGTTTTCAATATTGTAATTGAAACATTCATTATGCAGATAGAAGAAAGATTCAAATACATAATTTAAGACAGAATAATTTGAGTTAATAACCAATATAAAAAAAATAGGCAACAATAGATTAGAAAAATGTAAAATTTTATGACATTTTATAACGAAGATGTAAATAAAGATTTAATTTAAGAAATTATTTCATTAAAAGGATTAATTTTGAACAAAAAGGGTACAATTTATGCACAGGATATATTGCAATGTATATTAAATAATAATTACAATGAACTGTTTCCAAATATGTATGTTACATCTGCTAACAAGGGAATTACTTTTGATGTCCCCTGTACTTTTCGAGACATAGTACATTTTAAAAGTCTTGGCCTCTGTATTTATGAATATGAAGTCAAATTTTTACTAAACTCATAATTTCATTTTTTATAAGCACTCAAAATTTTAAAATTAAAAAAATAATGGGAAGAAGTAAATGCTCGACTTTAACAATCCAAACTTTTAAAAGCTAGAATTTTTCCAAACAAATTAATAATGGTAAATATTGAATGTAGAAATGGTTAAAACATAGCGGTTCATGACAATGTGTGCAGTTCAAAAATGAACTTTGTACACAATTATCAATTTCATAATTGAAATCACCAACGTCAAAACATGCTTCATAACTGCTGGTAAATTTTATCTGTTTAGTGTCTGTGTAATTGCATTGAAACCAAAGATATATTGTTGTATTGGGCGATATTTTTCCTATTGAAACTGTGTACTAAAGAATGTATTTTAATAATTTCATTTTGCTTTGTAATATGTATGTCTATCTCATCATTTATGATCCTATTTATAATCTGCTTAACAAATACTTTATATTGCCTAAAAAAGTAAATATCCAATAGTTGAGTAAGCAATGTTGAGTTTCTAGGTATTTGTAACCTTATGTGGTGTCTAGGGATATTATTGTATGTACTGGGATCTGTATGCCCTGTCTACGAATCTAGTAATAATATTGGAGAATTTAAACTTTCAAGTATACAGTTGTCAACGCATTCATTCACTTTAATTTTATCCATTTTGCCTGATTTTGAACAAATTATATATAAATTGGAAGCTTGAAATAAATTCCTTTTGATAAATGACCTAAATTTGCCACTTTTTTCTTTTAAGCACAACAGCATCTTCCCCTTTAGTTCACCAGTCATTGCTAGACATTATTGTACAGGAGTGAGTTCTGGCAAAAGCGAAGGTTATTGATAAAGTAGTGTTCTTCTTACTCTTATTTGTAAGTATCCTGTCATTTGATATTAATAATTAAACCCCCTTTTATCACTATTTAAGATTTGCCCTTGGTTGTAACCCATTGATATTAAATCATGTGTATGGAAAATAAATCCAATACTACTATTTTCATTGCTTTCAATATTATTTGTAGTGACATATTTGATCACTTTTCGGACAACTATTCTAAATGTTTTCTTTAAAGATTGTATATCGTTTGCTGAACATTGAAACTTATGAAACCCTTGTTCCTTTAATTCCATATTGGTCTACCTTCTTACATCATTGTCATGAACTGGCAGATATTCTCTTGTGCATATGATTCTTTTAATACAAATTGTGTAATTGTGTTATATTTAATTTTATTTGTACGACTGCCAGATAAGTATTATTTCAATCTTGGTATGCAATTTTTATCGTTTATCATGTTATCTGTTTTGGGTCTGAACAAATGTTTTTGTTTGGCACATGCCATAAAATTTAACAGTATTGTTCACCACTTCGATAGGGATTCATTTGATTTTTTGTTTAGCCTCATCTGAACTTCCTTCATATTCCGTATCAGTAGAATTGTCCACTGCAAAATCTTCTCTGCAAAATAATTTAATTTCCATTGCAATCAGTGATATTACGAATGTTTTCAAAATCCAAATTAATTCCCTCCTCCATAATGCTTTAAAAATCAAGTTTTCAACTACAAAATTTTTTTTTGCACATTTTATAAAATCTTCACTGATTACCTAAGGTTTTGTGCCGTATTTGACTATTGCTAAATTTGATATGGAATTGATAGTGTTAACAGCATTCAATTTACTTTTAAAATACATCTACATTTCAACAGGTTGCAAACAAAACGCAAACGTAATAAATGATCCAAAATTGGTTCCTTAAATAGCAAAAAAATCACCGAATTCTATTAAGCTGCCAAGGTTGCCATAAAAACCAAAGTTTCAATTTTAATTGAAAATTTAAAAACATCATTTGTAACTTCATAAATTTTATCAATTTATTTACGCTCATTTTATTATTATTTTTTTTTTTTTTATTAAACAGACCATGTTCTTTATTTCTGAAATTTTTTGGTTTGAAATTATGCAAAAATAAAACCCCTACAAAATTATAATTATGCATCAGAATGGAATATTTCAAAATTTTGACTGCTTATAAACAATGAAATTATGCGTTTAGCAGAAATTTGACTTCACATTCTTAATGGGGAAAAAAGGAAAGAAAAAGGCGGCCAAGATTTTTAAGTGTACTAGGTCTCAATGCAAAATGCAGGGACACTGAAAGTAGTTCCCTGCTAAGAACGTTCTTTATACTGCCTGTTAGTATAACAAGTACAAAAATTTTTTTTAAACATTGAATGAAGGTAATTAAAGATTACATTTGTTCAACAATCTATGCAGAATTATTAAACACACTTGTTTATGTTAAGTACCAAGAAAGAAATAGTTATAAAATTAAATTTGTCAATTATTCGTAATGACATGGAAATAAAAATAATTTTTTTTTTTTTTTTTCGTTGAGGAATTATTGGAACCTCAAACTATTTTTTGCATCTGTGCGCGTTTTTAGGAACGTCCAGTCCCAAAGATGGAGGCATTAAAACTATATAGCTTATATTACAAGGATGAAAATATTGCAAATAAAACTGGGTTAGACTTGTTGAATACAAATTAATCGGTATCTTGCATAATCATCACAGATGCCAAAAACTATCCTTATATGTTCTAGCATTGAGAAAACATGATGTTGAGCATGTGTTTTGTAGGGAACGGTGATCTATGCAGTTATGATACCATACCTGATCGCTAAAGTTCATCTATTGTTGCAGCTGATTATGTTTAGTATTCTAGTCATTCTGAAATCAGAGGCCAAACATGTTTAGTGGAAGATAAATCCGGTGAATATGCAGACCAAAAGTGGAATATGATGGCTGTATAGAAATTATTGGACTTTACATGCAACATGTGGTTGTGCATTGTCCTGTTGGTAAATGGCATCAGGGAAGCCTTGAAGATAACACATGGCCACAGGCTGTAATATCTCAGTGGTGTAATTCTGCCTGTTCAATGAAGTACTAGTAATACGTATAGAGTGTGAGCTGAATCCAATGGCCTTCCATACCATGATACCAGGTATGGTACATGTATGGCTCTGCATCATGCATGGCTTACTGAGCATGTCAGCAAGGATTTGTCCATCATGGTGCTACATACCAAAGTAAGATTCATCAGAACTGATGATATACCATTTACCAATCCATGTCCATCGTTCTTTGTACAATATTTCAGTTACATTCGCCTATGTGTATTGTAGAGTTACTGCTAGTCAAAGTATTAGGAGCCTGGCAAAGCCATCCTACACTGCAGGCGACTTCAAAACATACATGCTGATATATAAAACACTCCAAATGTTGAGCTATGGTATTTGATTGTGCTGTAGGACCATTTAGCATAATAGACACAGGATGTTTATTCTGATTTGTATTGCAGATCCAATGAGTTTCTCCACACGTCAAGGTGTTTGATTCTTTCTCTACCCACTAACATCATATTCTGGATATTGTTGCATATTCTATCCAACATAAGCACTGGTATCTTACAAAGATAATAATCTGGGTTCTTGTGATCCTACAATTCTCCCTTGACCGAAGTCTGAAACTTGGTTGTATGGTTGCCATGTTCCTTGATGGGACCACACTTGATCTTTTAGTAAACAAAACTGTGAGCAAGCGTAATTCCCATGCTTTACACCAGCCGTTTGTGATCTCCTTTTATACTACTTCCAGTGGGATGTTACTTTTATACATGATTTGCATTTTTAATCCAGCAATGTTTATGCACAAAATATCTTCTATATATCAAACTTATATATATATATATATCAAAACGTTTTAAAACCCTGTGATTAAAAGTCCCTGTCCATTATATATAAAAATCTCTTATATACATCTAAAAAATTTTATGGAACCGTGGGCTTCAATATATGGAGGTCCTTCTGTATATTATGTGAATGAGATAGGCAATGATTTTTTTTTTTAATATATATACACTTCAACGAAGGTATCTTTTCTGACTATAATGAAAACTTGGAAAAGGAAGCTGTTGTTATTATTTTGAAATTAATTATAATTTTGGTTATTTGGGTGACATGCAAAATGATTACAAGGAAATATAAACTTAACATGTTCGCTGTCGGTCATGTGAGGTTGTGTTGATATTTAGTGCCTTGATCATGCTCTGGTGCGAAATTGGCAATCAATGTGTTAAGTATCAAGGATGTTGATAACGTGTATTGTAGATAAAAATTCAGCAGCTACTTTCAATTAGGCATTACTAGTCACCTTCAGACATGAATTAAAAAGTAAACTTTCTGATATTTTATCTTGATATTAACTTATTTTTCATAAAGTGAAGTCACATGTTCTTGTAAGCATTGAGCTTTTTCTTATTCTGTTTTTCCCATCCCCAACAATTTTTAAATGTGTATTAGCATATTAAGTATTTTCATTGTTGTGGATATGCATATTACCTGAAATGCAGAACCATTTGTACAAGATAATATGTCTTCCCAGAAAGAAGTATAAGACAGTGCATGTTGTCAATACATCAGGTCTTTAGGGCAATAAATGTTTTTTAATTAGTGTATGACAGGGTCAGATTAAGGTTTCGTGGAGCCCTGGACAAATTTTCTGGATTCTTTTAAAAAATATTAAGCCTGTGTAATTACAGTAAAACCCATATATAACGAGGACCTTGGAACCAACAAAAACGCTCGCTATAGTCTATCGTTCACTAAATCCGTTTTAGAATTTAAATTTTAATTTTAGAAATAAAGTCCTTACAGGTAACAATATTTGCATTCAACGTACAAACAAAAAAAGTCTAAAATTCGCAGTAGACGTTGCAGAAATTTGCACCGCGATAAAATTACTACCCTAGTTATAAAGTTTGAATGGCAACAATTTTGAAGTAAAGATAAGTCCTCACTGCATTGGGCCCCCTAAAAAAAGCAGGATCTTTATATTTGTCTATGCGATAATCCGGCCTGGTGTTCAGTAATTATATTATGTTTGTTCTACTTGTTTGGCTGTTACTTTTGTGCAATAACTTTAAGCCAAATCATTCAAAGAACAAGTGAAGAAAGAATAATCAGAAATCTTTAGTTTCAATTATATATGTTAGCTGCTTCAAAATAAAAATTTTGTAAATTTTATGAAGAATCTCAAGTTATGCCAATTGTGAAAATCATTATGAAATAATTTATATTGTATCTGTTATATACTTGTAAATAATTTAATATTCCTTTAGTTTGATTAATCTCTAAAATCTTTGTTTACTTGTGATCTAAAGGGCTTCAATGACCTACACTCTATTTTATGGATATAGTTTACTAACTAAACTGTGATACTCGCACGCTTAGTTTCTTAAGCAAGTTATCTGTTTTAAGGCTAAGCTTCAGTCAAGAAAAACTCTGATTCCGTGAAAATAGGGTCCGGGCGTTCAAGTGAAGGGGCTGTTCTTTCTTCAAATGATTGACAGCTGATAGGCCAATGAGAGTTAGCAAGGTGGCAGTAAGTCCTCAAGCCCCATTTTCTTTGACTCGCTTTCCTGTCTGATTGGAGTGAATGGGGGAATCTTCTTGTTTCAGTTTGGGGTGTGAAATCTGGGTGGACCAGGTTTGGAGGACAATGAATGAAAAGAAAAACAAAATAACTAGAGGCATCGTCTCACCTGCTAAAATTTCCTATCTATACTGTTTTCTGTCGGGAGTGGTTTTTTTTTGGTTTGTTTTTGTATTATTACTGTACAATAATACAGTTATTGTCATATTATTATTATTTTTGCTATGCTCGTCCGTGACGCCATTTTGGTAAAATGCAAATTTTTAACAATATTTATAATAAATATGACATTTTTGTATCATATATTTATAGTATATATTACATGCAGCATTGGTGATACTCATTTTCTACTTTTTTTTCTTTAATTGAATGCAATTTATCTCCTTGTGTTTCACATCGTATACCACGAAGCTTACAGAAGTAAGTTAAAACACTAGCTCACATATTGAAAACAAAGAATTAAATACAATAAAAAGAGTAGCTAAAAACATATAAAAAAAAGTTAAAACTCCAATTTATATACAAAAGACCGAAATGCAGAACAAGTCTCTTTCGACGTCACTAAATAAAAAAAAACGACGGTGGCCAAGAAATAAATAAACAGTTTCTGTAAGGTGGCCTGTAGAGCGTCTTTCTGCGGAAAGTACACAGCACAATTTAAAATAATGTGCTCAACATTATCTTCGCCGTCACCACAACTGCAAAATTCACCTAAAGGGAGTTTGAAACGCTTCAAGTAGCTTCCAAAATTTTCATGTCCAGTTAAAATTGTTGTGAATGCTTTTAATTTTACCCTGTGGAAAATAGTTAGAAAAACTTTTTGATCCACTGAGCCTTAAGCGATCGAAGATATTCTACATTCCAGTTAGATATAGCATTTTTCTCGAAAAAGCCTCTCCAATGGGAAGCAGGGGTGCTCAGGTGAAGTTCTATATTTAGATGGATGGTCAGCTTTGCCAAGGCGTCAGCCCTTTCATTGCCAAAATTTCCGCAATGACCACGGACATAAGCATAATAGATGTCTGTATCCAGATTTCGCAAAGTTTTTAAAATTGTTTGTACTTTAACAACAAGTTTCTCTGCCGTAATATTCTGCGAAAGCTGCAACGAAGAAAGAGAGTCACTTCAAATCAAAAATTAAATTGATCCCAAAACGAAAGTGAACTCATGAATATATTTCACTGAGAGATTTAAGCACAACAACTCAGCCTGAAAAACAGAACAATTATTGCAAATTCGATATTGCTTATATTCTCTTTCTTTTCCATTTTCATACACCACAAAAGCAAGGCCAACTCTGTCATTCACTTTACTTCCATCAGTGAAACAAATTAAATGATAATTCTCGAGAATATCATCGGAATAAATAACAAGTGATATGGGGTCTCTATTTATGGGATGCAGCAGACAGCAGATGGGAAGATTGCCATTAAGGAAAGAGGAGGAACTGGAAATAGATTCTCTCATAGCAATATTGCTCAAAATTTCAATGTCAATGAGAAGAATACCAGAGATAACAAAAAGGGCCTCATAGCTAACAGTTCTGTAGCCACGAACAATTCTAAGAAGAAACCACCTCTGAATTTTTCTAAGGAGCTTACAGTTAATTCTCTTCTCTTTTCCCCAAACTCTTGATGCATATGAAATAAAAGGAACAACGCCTTGTTTATAAATTAACCTAAGAACATCCATTTTGAGTCCATAAGTATTAATAGAGATTTTATACAAAGCCGAAAAAAAAAATTCTCATTTATTTGAGAGGTATGAAATGTCATTCTTCCACTCATATTATCCAGGATAACACCCAAATATTTAATTTGTATAACTTCTTCAATAGGAACATCTCCAAGTGATAGACTGATTCTGCAATCAGTACTTAATTTTTTATGCACCATCAAAACTTTATTCTTGAATGGATTAAATTCCAGTTTATAATGTCTTGACCATTGAAAAGTAACATCCAAAATATCTTGAGACAAGGAAAAAACATCAGCAAAATTTTTGCTCTGAACAATTAAAAGAAGGTCATCAGCAAAAGCAATACTAGAACAATTCTGGAAGCAGGAGGGGAAACTACATGGGAAGTTTAGACTATTTTAATTTTGGCCACAGATGAGCAGCTTTATATATCCAGTTCAGGAGGATGTTACTACAATTTTCCTATTTTACATAATACTGATGTTTGAAGTTTAGAAACGATCTTATAGTTATTCCCTATTTCAACAATTTCTTATTTACCTTCGAACGTGTTCATCTTTAGCAATGTGTATTTCCTGCTACATGTTTTTTACCTATCCCCAAATAATTGTCATGGACTTCAGAAAATGTTTCTACTACAGTTTAAATTTAAGGGCTGTATTTCAGGCACGTATTTTCTTGTTGCCACTACTGTTTGTATATTAACATGTTAAATAAATTAATTTTTCATTGTTGTGCTTAATATGACATGGTCATATTAATTGCTATGGAGATTCCTTCAAAGTTAAACAAGATTAAATAAAATGAGTATAGGTAACCTCAGTCATCCAACGATTATATAGAATGCACACTTAAGATTTCAAAGGGAATCTGGTGAAAAAGGGGGGCTTTTAATGGAAACTAAACTTTTCTATCAAAGGGTTTTGTTTTACAACTAATAATATTTTTCAAATGGGGGTAATGCTTTTGTTTCAAAATTCTCTCCTTGTGCATGGCCTTGTTCCTGCTCATAATGAAGTTTCGGGCAGTATCATCAATGAATTGTGCTGTTACACAAGTTTTGTTTTGTAATCATATTTCCATATGTAGTTTAAAAATATTTTTAATGTGATAACCATGATATATGCTGTTAAGTCATTGAAATATATTAAAAGGGGAAAAGAATCTGCTATATATATATACAGGGTGTTTCAGAATAACGTTTGGAAAATTTCAGGGTTGGAAAAGACGTTAAATAAACAGTATTGGTGGAACTCACACGGTTCGCAAAGAAACCAGCTTGTCTGTATAGAGAATTTATGTTTTACGTCCATCTTCATTGCTGTGTACGCAATTATACGAATTGAATACAATTTTTGATACAGATTTTAAGTCAATGGCCTAATAATACAGCAGAGACAAAAAAATGGGAAATTCCATTTCCTGATCGTGACCTGTATTGCCTTGTAGTGAGATAAAGCATGAAAATTGCTTTTTTTTTATCACACTGTACA
>QLNU02015360.1:15278351-15336039 GCA_006491805.2 Dysdera silvatica
TACGTGGGTGGCAAAAATTATTGTATAATAAATTCCCCCACGATAAACTCACAAAAATCTCGCCCCGGAGGCTTTTCTGTGTTGACCATTATTTGGCAATTGTGTTATCCCTGTGAAGGGTAATAATATCTTACAAACCAAAATTTCCGACTTTTTTCCAAAATAAATTTGTAATGCTGTACAATTAAATGAAATGGATAATTAAACAGAGAGATCGTTGTAAAAGGTGAGTGTTATTTATAAACGTAATATGTACTGCTAGTGTATATATATTTATTACAGCTAATTAAATCAAGCTTCATAAATGTTAAATTTCGAATGAAAATTTTCATGTATTTCTGTTTTTTTCCCAATAACGGACACTTTTCCGTTCCCCGTCAGTGTCCACTATTGAGAAGTTTCACTGTATATACTCCCATACTGTAAAGGTAGTGGAGACTCCTAAAAATGCTTCGATATTCATGAAAAATTTCAGCAAAATATTTTTTTTATAGATTAAATACATTTATGTGTTCGGAGGAAACAAATTCAGAAAAAATTTGTTGAATCCACATAAGGCCCACCCTAATATACACTGAATAGCCGTAAAATTACAGACACTTGCATGTTATTTCAATGGGAAAGGTACATATTTTGCTTTGTAATTTTTGATATATTTTATTTATAAAAAATATTTTAATGAGGTCGAGAGTTAGTCACTAAATAAAACCACAGATACTGATAATCATTTCATCAATTAAAAAATCTATTATAAAAATTTATATTAAAGGAAGAGTTGAAATAAAATTTCCATAAAACCGTTTAGCCAGCCTTCAATAACACGGGAAAAGAATGAGTTGTTCATGTTTATACGACCAAATTTGTTATTTTAAATCTGTTTTCATGAAATTTTTTTTCAACCTTCCAGATTTAAGGCCATTTTTTTAATCGTGGATTTTTGATTCATGAAATGCTTAAAAATTTTCGATTATCTGCGGTTTTGTTTAGTATTTGAAGCTCTTTCATTTTCCGTAAAAATATTTTTTTATAAATAAAATATAGTGATAATTACAAATCTAAATACGTATGTTTCCCATTGAAATAACATGCAAGTGTCTCTAATTTTATGGCTATTCAGTCATCATAGCCTATTCAATAAATTAATATAAAACTTGTATATTTTCAAAGATTGGTATTCTATTCTGATTTTATGTATGTCAATGTTTAGTTTCTAAAGTATATATCATTCACATTCTCAGTACCTGATGGAAAACCAATGATCACAAGCGCATACAATACCAGCAGTACCTCAATTCGTTTAGAATGGTCTCCACCACCTCAGCATACGATACATGGTGAATTTTTAGGTTACAGGATTACTTACCGACCTCGTGATCGCCCTGAAGAAGAAGAAAGGGAAATAATTCTTCGTGATCCTAATCTTCGAGTAAGTGAAAAGTACTACTACTCTTTTCTTCGTTCATGTTATACTTCATTATATTATCCATTACACATTTTCATTCATAGTAATATCGTAGGAGTCTTTTTCTGAATTGCATTTATTATTACTTGATAAAATCCACAAAAATTAATGATTTTTTAAAGCTATTTTTAACCCTTTCACAACTATTTTTTTTCTTTTGGTTGGGACACAGCTGTCCTGTTAGTAGCGAAAGGGTTAAAATAAAAATATTGTCCCCCCCCTCTTGTCTTAAAAGTAGTAATCCATTGTTGATTTGTTTCTTCCCTTTTTCTTTGTATTCCAGCAATACACTATTCGAAACTTGGATATATTTACTCAGTATTTAATATCAGTTCAAGTATTTAATCCTGCTGGTCGTGGTCCTGCAGCAAGCGTTGCAGTGATGACTGATGAAGGAAGTATGTGTGTAGTTCCTTTGTATTCTTGTTTAAGAAGTTTAAAAAATCTTCAAAAATAGTTTTTTGTTATATTTTTGGTAATAATATAATTAGGAGATTTTAGAAACAAATTTTTATGGTGCAGTTATTTAAAAATGTTATAACAAATAACAGCATTGTTATTTGTTATAACATTTTAAAATAACTGCACCATAAAAATTTGTATTTTGTTAGCTACTATTGATTTGTGCAGTGTGTCACCATTAAATCAATAATATAGTTATTTGTTGCAGATTTTCAAAATTTATTTGCATCTAAAATTCAATATAAAAATACACTGAGTAATGTAATATAATTTTATTTACATGCTATAGTACATTTCGGTGCATGGAGGAAGCGTCGCAAAACAAAAACGAAAGTTATTACTCCAGCTCCCTTTTTGGTCAACCTGACTATTTTATTTCTGATTTTCTATTAAATTCTTATTTTCCTTTTAAACTTGCTTTCTCTTTCACGATTTTTATATGGTTTGGTAATTTATTCCATTTATCAATTACATAATAATTTATATTACTTTGTCCCATGCTTGTTCTTATTTTTCCTGTTTTTAAAGTGTTATCTGATCTTGTATTTCTTGTATTTGTATTTTTGTCTTTATTTATAGTTTCTTAATATTTACCTGTCGTAATTCCTAAATATATCATTATAAATATTTTGTATGTGTTTACTTCTATATTCATTATATTATTTTCTATTTTTATTTGTTTTATACCTTTGTTAAGTTTGTATCCTATTCTTTTTAATAATCTATCAATTATTGATTGTAATTTTTTTAGATTAACCTTGTTTACCCTACTCCACACACTATTTCCATAAATTATGTGACTATATATTAATGAAAAGTAGAGTGTTATTTTAGAGTGATAAGGTATTATGTCATTTAATCTCGTAATGATACCTATATGTTCCTTATTTTTTTACAAATTTCTTTTACGTGTTTATTTCAGTTCTTAGGAATTTTATTTCATTTGTTCTACTATAATTTTATTGTCTAGTTTTGATGTTACATTGATATCGATTTTTTATAATTTATATTATGAAATATATTTAGTCTGGTTGGTATTTACAATCAGATAATTTTCACGATAAACCATTTTTCCGAATTATATACATATATATAAATTTATTTCTTGCCTTTTCATATAAATCCTGTTGTGTTTGTTCTCAAATATTAATCCAATATCATCAACAGATAAATTTGTCTCTATCAAATTCTACTATGTCATTAAATGTATTATGAAATACCTATTATATAATGTATATACAGGGGTGTTGCAGAACTCCACATCCAAAATTTAATGGTAGGTAGGGGACACCAAATAAGGCATGTTTGTCCATATCCCCGTGTCCGCAAAGGGTCCGGTTTGGCTGTAGAGCGTAACCACTGTTTACGTCTATCACGTTGCTACGTAGCCAATTGCATGAATTAAATGCAATTTTTGATACATAATTTAAGTGAATGAGCTAATAATACAGCAGAGACAAAAAAATCCGGAATTCCGTTTTCTGATTTTGATCTGTGTTACTGTTTAGTGAAAATAAGCCTAAAACTGCCTTTTTTAACACACTGGAAAAGAGTTGAGAACTGCCAAGTATGTGTAACAGGTGAAGAACATCAAAATAAAAATTTTTTGTTCAGTGAATTTTTTTCCAAAAATTAGCCGTTCGGGCACTACAGTGAATTTAGTATTTGCATCCACCACATTCAAGGTTTTCACAAATGGCTACAATGCACCATTTCAAGAATTTTTCAAATTATTTAATGTGAACAGACATCGGGCTCTCTCCAGCGATTTTTTAAAATCAGTTAAATTCGCCAGAATTGTATGTGTAGAATTCGCCGCTTCAGGTGCGATTGTATGAATTCTACACATACAATACAAAGACATTAAATAATTTTAAAAATGTTTGAAATGGCACATTGTAGCCATTTGTGGAAACTTTGAATGCGGTGGATGCAAACATTAAATTCACTGTTATGCCCAAACGGCTAATTTTTTGACAAAACTTCAATGAACAATGTTTCGTTGGATGTTCTTCACCTGTTACACACACTTGAGAGTTCCCAACGCAGTTCCCAGTGTGTTAAAAAAGGCAGTTTTAGGCTTATTTTCACTATATAGTAACACAGATCAGGAAACTGAATTCCGAATTTTTTTGTCTCTACTATATTATTAGCTCAATCACTTAAATTATGCATCAATAATTGCATTTATTTCATGCAATGGGCTATGTAGCAACATCATGGACATAAGCAATAGTTATGCTCTACAGCTAAGCTAATTTAAGTCAGTTAAGTAAGTTTTACAGCTAAGCTAAGTTAAGCTAAAATTTTTAGTTTAACTTGCGTTCCACTCAATTTTCGTTTTATTTTTCGTTCAGCAATGCAAGTATACAAACGATAATGTTGATCGGCTTATATATGTTAGGCTCAAACATGAGCGAAAAAACCCACAACACCTTGTGGAACTTTTAAAAATGCCAAATCCAAGGGTTAAAAAAATTTCCAGACATGTTAGGGGCGAATTGGGATTCGGAGACGACCCGAAGTCCCATCCTTTTTCTAGGTTACTACTGGAGATACGACGATGATATTCGTATTCAAAGAGCGTACTCAAGGACACTTGAAATGTTGAATGTCAGGGCCGTATCGTAGGGGACCAGAATCCCATTCTTTTATAGGTTGCTATTGGAGCTACTAATGTGTTTCTTGGAAAATAAGACCCGGTCTTATATTAATTTTCGCTCCAAAAGATGCATTAGGGCTTATTTTCAGGGGATATCTTATTTTTTTATGAACAACCACCTACATTTTTTCCTTTATTCATGAACAAAATAGCTGTCACCTATTTGCACATTTAGTTACTAACAGTTGATACCGCATCACTTTTATACCTTCACTTCTCACCAGTGGCATAGAAAAGGGGGCTCAAGCCCCCCACTGGATGTCGAAACGCTTTGTTTTCTTTAAGGCCGTGTCACATAATCTTTTTTAAAGCCACTTGAGTCCCTTCATGAGTTTTGAATTGCTACGCTACTGCTTCTCACATTTATTTTAAGTATTACAGTTTTACCCAGATTTGCAACTTACCAAATATATATGTGCAATTAAAAATGTGCAAAAATATAATCTTATCCCCAAAAATCGATAAAATATTATATGAAAGGTGCACATATATACTTGATAAATTGTATATAGGTATATATTTGGGAAGTTGCACATACAGTAGAACCTGCCTAAAGAGACCACCTTTGGGACTGGACTGCAATGGTCACCATAGACAAATGGTCACTATATACGACAGACTTTGGTATAGGCAAGACTAAGCCCCTATCACAATTCCCTCTTATAAAATATGGCCACTTTATTCAATTGGTCAATTAACCAAAAGGTGATCACTTTACCAGGTTCCACTGCATATCTGGGCTATCTATATATTCATATTATTTTGTAATTCACTACGTTTATCGTGTGTTTCAATGAAAGTAATAAATAAATGCGTCCACCTGGCTAACAATCTTAACTAGTGCTTATTTTCGGAGAAACACGGTACTATTACTAGAGGTGGAGAGATCAAGTATTATGTAAGCAAAATTTTGGCCATACCCTCCCCCCCACCCAAGGTGCTTGCATAATACTTGAAATTTCCCTTGCAAAATAATTCATTTTTATGTTTGGGCTACAAATAGTTCAAATCCGCTACTTTTGGAGCACAGTTTGCTACTTTTTAATCTTCAGATCTGGCAACACTGGCTGCATAAGCCTGAAATAATTTTAATCTGATAAGCAATCCCCTAATTACTTACGTTAATGATAATCCTGCCATCTAGTAGCATCGGTAGAATTTGTATTACATCTTGGTGTGAGTGATTTATGCAAGAAGTGTAATGGGAAAGGTGGCCGCCGAATGGGGCAGCGCTGTATTCCCAGACAGGCTTTTGTCACATAAAATGACGACCAGTGGACCGAGAAGGGACACTGGGGGGGAGGGGGCATTGCAGGGGATTGTCGATCGAAACAGGCGTACAGAGACGCACAGCTCACATGATTGTCGTCATTCAACGTCGACCGGAGGCCATCCACGATCAGTCCGCCCCGAAGAGCGGCCGAAATAGATGGATGGCGCGGAAGAACACCCCGGGCCGGCCGGTATTCCTACGGGAAACCACCGGACACCGTTGAGTGGGTGAGGTGCCGCGAGCGGCAGAGAACAGGAGAAAATCATTCCCCGCAACCAGGGCGCACGAGACCAGAATAGTCCGGACAGGCATCACATGCCAAAGTATCATCCACTGTTTGCGAAAGCTGGCCCCCAAGCGATCGCAGCGGACGAAAACGATGACTGATGCCCGTCATGGACGAAAGGCCGGGCATGACCTCAGCTGTATCTAAGTCCGACCACGGTGAGGAGGGGGAGTCCGGTCCCAGAATAGCAGAAGCAGGCATCCATCCACCGCCAAAGTGAATATCCCAATCACTCCGTCTTAAGCGAAGCCGAACCAACACCGATTTCAGCCCGGATAACAGAGAACAGACGCCCGCACTACCATTTTCGAGACCTAACCTATTACATTTTGGACAGCTTCAGGGTTAGAATTTTGGTCAATCCAGTTATCCCCCTCGCCTCCCAAAATTGCAGCATGCCTACAGGAAGATGTCACCGCGACGCCACTACATTAAGTTATATATTAGGAGACATTCATATTGTATTTTTGCTGCTGTATTTAAGCATTGGGACCATTACCATATTTCATAATGTACTACAGGCTGTTCACACATTGAATTGCCATCAGGGACCATTCATGTATTGTATTTTGGAGGGTAAAACTCAGCGGGCGAATTGAACTTCGTATTGTAATCATTTCAAAATTCTGTTTTGAATTAATTTCAAATTTTATTTCTATTGAAATCATTTAAAAAATTTGTATCGAAACTATTTCAATTTTTAATGGGTTTCAATATTTATTGAATTACAGTGTTGGAAATTGGTGAATTAGAATTGGGGAAATAAATTACAACTCATCAAATTCAAACTTGCCAAAAGTTTTGGCGAGTTGTAATTTGGAAGTTTTGAGTCGGAAATTGGCAATTTAGAATTTAGAAGTAAACTACAGCTGGCCAAGTCCCAACTCGGCAAATTCAAATTTGCCAACTTCCATTTTCAACTAACCAAAATTTTGGTGAGTTGGAATTTGGAGCTTTTGCGAGTTGGAAATTTGTGATTTGGAGTTGGGAAGTAAACCACAACTTGCCAACTTTGAACTCGTCGAATTTCAACTCACCGACTTCAATTTTCAATTCGCCAAATTTTTGGTAAGTTGGAATTTGGAAGTCAATTTTCTTTTATTTGCTTGTTTTTATTTTATTTAGTTTTATTTTGCAAATAATTTTTAACATTTTGCGAATCTAAATTCTTATTTTGTCCTCTTTTCCAAAATTTGTTTATACTAGGAAATATGACATTTAAGTAACTATAATGATTACCTAAAACACATAAAAACATTGATTTGTTTCTTTTGCTACTTTAGCTCCCAGTAAGCCATTAAATTTGACCATTGTAAAAATTGGTGATAGTTTTGTAAGGCTGCGGTGGCAAGAACCAGAGTTTCCAAATGGCATCATTCAAGGATATCGTGTTTATTTCTTGCATACAGCGCAGAATGTAACAGAAATGCGAAGAGCCTTGCATCCACAGCCAGTGATGGATTACATGCTTCAAAATTTAAGTAAGACAACTACAGTGCATACTATTTCTTAAAAAAAAACCACTTTGCTGTATTTCATTGATTTCCTTTGAACAGTAATTAATTTTCCCAATAATTCAGGTATATTTGCACATGTATTACTTTCGTGTTCAAAAGTATAACACACTGTTTATCAGGCTTGATTGATAATATCATGTAGTGTTGAATAATAATAAGCTAATAATACAAGCATAATTAATGTTGCTCTCTTAATTACCTTTATTCTGCAGAAGAAATTTTTTGATTTTAAAAATGTTTATGAATATGATCTCATTTATGTGCTGCAAACTTTTAGAATATATTGCTTTTTTAGAGTCTATGTAAGCTGTAAATTTATAATACTTAGGTTGTAAATAAAGTTAATTTTTATGAATAGGTACTCTTTGAATTCCAAAGTCGATTTTTACTCATTTCCATGTCCTTTTATTTCACTATGTTTCAAAGATTTTCACAAACATATTTCAAAATATTTTTTTTTTACTTATTTCATTTCTGTGTTTATTTAAATACATTTTTCTGACTGTTATTATACATCTGTTATTTTAGCTATATTACATTTTTTTTTGCCTTGTGATGGTAACATGTTCACCTTGCACACTATTATTAACCTGATTTTGACTCCCAATGATGAAAAAAAAAAAAATTCATATCAACTAACTGCTCATTATAGTCTGGTGATTGGTTCTCTAAGCCATACACGGTTCAGATTTTTTCGGAAAACTGTAGGTCCCAGTGCAGCATGATCATTGCTGTCCTTATACCATAAAACAGACAGTTATTCTTCTCTTACAGTTGTATGTATTTTTTTTATAGTTTTTAATTCCACATGTTTATTTTAAAGTTATCTCCTTTGATTTAATGCAAATGTTGAAATATGGCGGTGTGATATTTTATTTTGTTTTAGAACCATTTAGTCATTACAAAGTTTGGGTGAATGCTTATACATGGAAATATGAGGGTGATCCAAGTAAAGTCTTGGAATACCATACTGATGTGCAAGGTATGCTATTATATACACATATTTAAATCCTACATTATGTATTAGATGATTATAATTGTTTTCCTTACTTTGATTCTCAGGCCCTTGCACAGGATATCAAAAAGGGAGAAGTTCCATAGATAAATTCGCTATTGTAAGGAATTTGATTTTATAACCAATAAAATTGTTCAAATTGGGGGTTAGTCCCTCATTGTGCATAGCCTTATTAATACTTCTATCTGTTAGAAGTGAAAATTTGACAGTTTTAATAATTAGAGGGAATATTAAAAAGACGAGATGGGATATATTTCTGAAAAAAAAATCCTACATATATTGAGTTTCTTATCAACAAATGTCACTCGTTAACCCAGATTTGACTCCCTAATGGGGAGGGGGGGGGGATTAGCAACTAACTGCTCACTGTAGTCCGGTTGGTGCCTTAGGCCTTAAGTAGTTTGTATTTGTTGAAAAACTGCAGGTTCCAGAACAGTATGATCTTTGCTGTCATTGCACCATAAAACATGCAAAAGAACTGAGAAATTGAATTTGGACATGTGTTGATATGAACACTTGGGAAGTTGCTTCATATCCATTTTTTCATAGTGGTCCATAACAGCTGTAGCTTTATAGTGGGGTGTATTATCATTGTGGTAATTGTTTCGCAAAATTACCACAAGTGTATGAAGCACCTAATTATCAAGAGTGCTGGTGTAGTGTCTGCTCTCATAGTAGCTGGAACACTGACCATAGGTTTTAGTCCATACTGATTAAATACATCCCATATAAGAACTCCACCACCAAACTGTGCAGTGGGTACTATACACCATGGTGGCAGGTACTCTCTGCGTCTGTCTCACCATGTCCATACAATCTGATCAGACCTCAAATATGTGAACCTGGATTTTTCACTCCATGATACGATTTTCAAAATATTTAACTATCCAGTTTATACACTCTTTATATTATGCTAGATTTGCCACCTTGTTCAGTTTTTTTATATTTAGTGCCATGGATGTATGATGCCGCTCTGCAATGGAAACCCTGTGCATGGAATTGTTTTCAGATCGCATTAATGTATACAGTGGTGTTGCACTGCTCTGGAACTTTTCATGACTGATCTGCACTAAGGTCTGTTTTTTATGGTCTGTTTTAAGGTCTGTTTTTCTACTTCGATACTTTTCTGCATTAATAATACCAGAGCATCTCTATTTGGTTGTTGCATTGCCAACCATTCATTTTGCTTGCTTCATTCAAGTGCTAGTAGCATGTGTGTACATATTGCCTATGTGGCATCCCATAATGACAAAATTCTCAGTTACCTGACGATTCATTATGTTGCCTATATTCATCTATTACATTTATTCACTGCATTTTGTCATTCACAGTCAGTCCTGCTTAAACAAATATCGATGGCTCCAGCAAATATCTGATTATCCAAGGAAAACAAATACATAGCTACATACAGTATATACTTAAATGTCCTAGTACACTGGTACACACATCATAAACATGAAGTAGTATTAAAAAATACTATACACAAAAAAGTTATGATACACACATATTTATGTATTTTTTTAAAGAGAGAAAAATTATACACTAGCATATGCCTGCATATTCACTTGTGCAGAAGTTTGAAACTCTTTTGCAATTTTGACCCTCATTGCTTTATTTTTTATTGCTTATAAAACTTAGTTTATCCCATAAACTCTATGCTTATCTAAACAGAAAGAATTCTACAATGTGAAATAATGTGGCTCACAATCAGTGATTGGGTGATCAGACTAATCGCTCAGAAATGAAAAGGACTCCACTCACCTCCAGTCCTGAGAAATAAAGAGGAACATATTTATGTTAAGTCAAGTTTTATATTCTACTATACTTACGACAAAGCTAACCTGGTGCACTGTTAAGGCTACAGCGACCTATACACTCTTGTTTAACAAGTATTCATTCGCAAATTGGCGAAAAATGAGATAGCCCTCAACATTATTAGGCTATTTATCGCCTAATTTGGAATGCAGAAAAATGCGATTGCCAAAATTCCACGCGCCAAATTTCCTGCTAAGCAGACAGTCCTCTGGGTGATCAGTTGCTTGAATGATGTCAGTGCTTGCAAGTCTTTTTCCTAAATTTAATAAATACCAGATTTTAATTACAAACATATGCCTATGTTTTATGTATTTGAGCATTATTTTAACGTTTTATGTATGAAATATATATTCTATTAACTCCGTTAACGTAAGAAATGATGAACTATATCACACTGGCAGAACCATACTGCTCTGTGCCTTTTCAGTATATCAAGTTAGCTTTGCCACGAGTATAGAAAACAAAGCTATACACCAAACAGAGGAATCTTGAAAATCCTTTAACTATGGTATAGAGGTAGGAAGGACATTTGCAAACACAAATTTTCCTCTGTCCACCGTTTCCTTCTTCGTGCACTGAGTTTCATGATAAAATTTATGTCTTCATTCAATTATTAGAGGATGGTCTGAAAAAATTATTCATTAAAGTGGGGAAATTTAACATTATGCATATTTTACATATCCTATGTGCTCCTTTTTTGGTTCTAATCGATTTTATTTTTGTACATAGGGTATTTAATTATTGGCGACTCGATTAAGTTGGGCCGACTGTATATATAAATTTTTTGGTTACTGGTGATCATAAAGTATACAAATTACTGGTAGACAGTGTATATAACAGCCTTTAATATTAGAATGTGCTTTATATCTCATCATTGCCCTGCAGTAGTACAGTGGTAATACATTTTCCCAGCATGCTGTTAATCCAGGTTTGACTCCTAATGGACCTCCCTTCAAACTCTTATCGACTAACCACTCGATGTGGTGTAGGGGTTGGTTCTGTAGGTCTTACAGAAGTTTGTACTGCTTGGAAAAATGAAGTCCACTGCTCATCAGTGGCATAGTAGAAATGCATTCATTTATTACACTATTAGCTATGGTTAGACTCCCAAATGTGTGTCGATTTTTGTCCGATAACGGTCCTTACTATCATTTATTAGGCCAATAAGAGATTTTCCAGAAATTTGCCATTTTAGTTTTCTAAGCGTTTTTATGAATAAATATTTTATAGTAGAAATATTCTGAAGAGAATGATATTTGTGAATGTGTTGTAAAGCTCAGACCTAGAATGCCTAAATCAGGAGTCTTCAACATGTGGTGCACCGACATGTTTTTTGTGGCCCGCTGGCTCATGGAAAAATACAAATTATTTCACACAAAAATAACCTCTCTTGCCCTTTCTGAGTTTTCACCATGAGATGACCTTGCAGAAGAGAAGGCCAGTCTGCCTCGGAGACTTAAATATTGATTTACTTGATTCTTCTGTTTATTCACAAAGATTGGTGACTCAAACTTTTTTCTTTCATAATATCATTCCTTTCTTACTTGTGTTATTCTTGAATCTCAGACGTCTATTGCTCTTTGTTTTGTTAATTTCTTAACAGATATTTTTCCTGCTCCAATTTCAGTTGCAAATTCCATTAGTGATCATCTTCCTATACTTATCCAAATCCCGATTACTGAATCCGCTCCCTCATCTCTCCCTTTTCAACGTTCGTTTGAGGCTAGTTTGTTCACTTCCTTTTAACTTGAGAAGTTTTATTCCTTACTCAAGCTCATAGATTTTTCACTCCTTCTTTTGCCTGTAACCCAGAAGTTCTTTATGGCAACTTTCTTAATTTAACAGTGCTCATACGGATACTGGAAACCTGGAAAGTCCTTGAAATTCATTTTTTGGTATTTCAGACATGGAAAAGTCCTGGAAAATATGTTGCTGTGGGGTTTCCCCCTTTTCTTTTTACGTTTCCCCCCGACGCCGTTTAATTTTTGTTTTGCTGTTTAGGGAACTTTTAGCTGGCAAGATGCCAATGTCTCCAGCTCCTAAAAATTGGCAGATTACCAATGAATTCCTCACCCCCCCCTACAGTTTTATTTTTAGCCAGAGCCTAGTTTCCACTTGTGATATTTGCGTCTAGAGACAGGATGGGGTTCCGCCTACTGTGCATGTGTGTGATTAAATGCAAGTGGTAGGAATTTTTCGCAGTATCCACACACATGCACAGAAGGTGGAGCTTGTGCTGTCTCTGGACGCAAGTATCACAAGTGGAAACTAAGTTCTGACGACAGTTGCTTTTGTGCACACCGCGGTGGTGGTGAGGTAGCTATTTTCCTTCTTTTAAAGTTATTTTTCAGGAAGGGTTAAAAGTTCGTTTTGAAGACCGCGGTTTCATTTTATTTTTTTCGTAATGAATTTTCTTGCAAAATGTATTTCAGTTTTCATTCATTTTCCTATTTGTATAGCTTTAGGGAAGGATTATTTTGAAGAGAGGGAGAGAGAAGGATTTTTTCCAAGGTTTGGGCTGTTTATCAGAATTTATGTTAATTTTCAGCATGTAAGTGGCATCAGTGCTTGTAAGTTTTCTTTTTTTTTTCCTTTCCAGTGGTATAGGGAATGTTTTTGTATTTTTCCACATTTTTATGTACGTAATATAATGTATGCATCCAAAATGAAGGTGAGTAGAGATAAATAACTTGTATGACAGGTGGGCTTGAGCGTCCTTGCATAGTTTTGCCTGAGTTGGTAATTTTGAAGAACTATAGTGAAGTGACAGATGAAGCCTGTATAACTTAATCATGCCAGGAAATTGTATTTCTAACAAGAATTGGTTGAATAAGCCTCAGTATTAAAATTAGCTTCAACCAAATGAAAGTTGCTTCAAAGCCCGATGTCGTTTGTGTGTAAAAAATGTTGATGTCTCAAATATGGGAAAATCTGCTCTTACTAGTCACATGAAAGGGAAAAAATGTTGTCTAGCGATGAAATCCACGGAAAATATTGGAACTGTAAAATAATTACTTAAACCCTCATCATCTCTTCCAATGACATCTTGTGGCAAGGATTTGCTATCCATCTCTTTTTCTTCAGAAAAGCAGTGCTCAATTTCAAATTGTGTGTCAGGGAATCAAGAACTTACATCTGAAATATCGTGGGCCCTTAAGGTAATGGAAAGCCTCTTACAATTCTTGTACTGATATTAGTGTTTTGATGCAGAAAATGTTTCCGGACAGCTAAATCGCAAAAAAAATTTCTTGTGGTGAATGGAAATGTGCCTATTTGTGTTGTTTTGGATTAGCACCATATTTCAGATCACTTTTAACTCCAAAAATAAAAGAACAGGGTAGTTTTGTTGTATTGTTCGATGAAAGTTTAAACACAAAATTGCAAGAAAAACAAATGGATTTTCATGTACGAATTTGGGACAATAATAGAGTAATTACCAGGTATTTAGACTCTAGCTTTTTAGGCCATGCAACAGCAGATGTTATGTTTCAAACTTTTAAAGACACTTCTACAAAAAATGGCCTTTCCTTAGATGTCTTGCAATTATCAATGGAGTGTCCTAATTTAAACTGGAAAGTCTGTACTATCCTGGATCAAGAATTAAACAATGGTTACAATAAGAACTTCATCAATGTTGGAAGTTGTGGTCTACATATTGTAAACAATGCATACAAGAATGGACATGATTCATCTAAATGGAATATTGGACGGTTGCTTTCCAATTTATATTACCATTTCCATGATCCCCCCTGCAAGGAGGGAAGATTTTGTCACAGTTACTGTAACAAATAATATGCCTTTGAAATTTTGTTCTAATAGATGGCTAGAAAATGGAGATGTTGCAGCACAAGCTTTGAAATTATGGCCTGCTATATTGATTTACATAAAATCTGGAAAAGTCCACTTACTCAAAACAAATTTTTTCGAGTTTTTGCAAATGAACATACAAGAATTATGCAAATGTTATTTTAACACTGGATACAAGAATTTGCAAATGTTATTTTAACACCGGTTAAGCTTTCATGTGTAAAATCAGTGGCAACAATCGTTAAAAATTTTCTTGAAAAGTATCAAACAGATCAACCAATGATGACTTTTTTTTATAACTGAAGACAATTTTCGATTTAGTAAAGAGCTTGGTTTTGAGATTCTTAAAATCTGAAGTTTTTATAGATTTCTCAGATGTGAAAAAAATTATGAAAATTGGTATAAGTGATATTAAAAACCATTGCACATACAAAAACATATCACTTGGATTCATAGCAGATCAGATTCTGAAAGACCTAACTAAAAAACTGAACAAGATTTCTTAGCAAGAGTTTATGGCAGTTAAATTGGAGGCTAAAAACTTCCTTCTGACCACTGCTGAAAAAATCCTTGACAATACAACACTGAATTATACCATAGTAAGAGAAATGTCATGTTTGTAACCAAAAGAAATGAAAGATAAAATTAAATGCTTTCAAAAAATGAAAATTTTTAAGAATTCTTATCAAAGCAAATAGAGTCAGTGAAGCAAAATGTGACAATATTTTGTCACAATATAGTGAATTTCTTTATGAAATTTAAGAAAACCCTGCATTTTTTTTTATTTTGATCCATCTTCCAGATTATATGAATTTTTTACTCAACATATGGGAAACGAAAGGTGTTATAGTGCATTGTGGAGAGTTGTGAAACAGTTGTTCCTACTTTTCCACGGACAAGCTACTGTCGAACGTGGATTTTCAGTTAATAGACAAATTGAAGTTGAAAACTTGAAACAACAATCAATCATTGCGCAAAGAATATTTTCTGATCAAATCCGCCATGCAGGGGGATTGTTTAACATTCCGATAACAAAACTATGTTGTTATATGCTAGTGGAGCCAGGCAGAAATATCATATTTTTTGCAAGAGCAAAAATGTTTAGTTAAATTACCATCTCAGAATAAACAGAAAAGGCAACTAAACATGGAAATTGAAAGATAAAAGAAAAAGGCTTGAAAAATATATTGTCGAGATGGTAAAAGATGCTGATGAATTTGCAGAAAAGGCAGAATATGAAGGAAAATTAACACATTGTAAAATCAGTCTCAGAAAAACTTACAGAGAAAAGCAAGAAAAACTTAATGAAATCAATGATCTTTTGGGCATAAAGCTAAAAGAATTAAAAGATGTATAATGATTTTATTATGTAAAATCGGGTGGTGTAAACAGATTATATATATATATATTAAAAAAAAGCCACCCGGTTCAGTAACAGACTTCAGTTAGGGAAAAAACAAAGACAATTTTTTCTTATTCATTTTATATTTTACTTTACATTGCACTTCATGAAAAATGATCTTTTTTAGACGAATTTCGGAGATTACCTGTTATTATAGTTTTAAATTTCTACGAACTTGGTGATAGTGGCCAGTAAAAACTATTAGCTTAAGATTTTGTTCCTGGCTGTGAGTGCGTGTGAAGACTTGCTGTGAATTTTTAGATAATGTGTATGAACCTTGATTTAATTTCTTAGTCATATGATTGTGCTTTTCCTCTCCATCAGCATTATACTCACCATCGCAACAGAAAGTCTTGGATGACCAATGAGCTTCATAAAAGAATTCATATAAAAATAGACTTTTTGCTAAATTTTTTCATACATATGATCTTAATGACTTATTTTTTTTTAGACAAACTAGAAATCAGCTTAATAAAATTATTTCGCATACTAAACATGATTTCTATTATAATATTTGTCTTTCTAATAATCTTTGCAAAATATGGAACCAACTTAGACCTTTATTGGGCCTAAATTCTCAAACTCTAGTTTTTATTCCAACTCTTAGTTTCAATAATTCTACCTAGTCTTCCTCATGATATTTGTAATATTTATAACCACTTTTTCACTCAAATTCCTGCTGATATTAATGCTTCTTTTCTTCCTGCCTCTTCAACTTCTTCTGTCTCAGCTTTCCTCCTTTGCATAACTCCTTCTTTCTTGCTTCTTTTAGTGTCGGTGAGATTTTTGCTTTTTTTCGCAATCTAAAAATTTGTAGAACTCTGGGATGTGATGGCCTCCATCCTCGTCCTTTGGCTTTTGCTGCATCTGTTTTGGCTCAACCTCTTACCGATCTTTTTAATTATATCATACAGGTTTTTTTTTTCTATTCCTTCAAAGTTCAAGATCTCCAAAATTATTCCCCTCTTTAAGAGTGGTGACCATTCTTTGCCCACTGATTACCGTCTTATAGCTATTATTTCTTTCTTCCCTAAATTGTTTGAGTCGCTCCTCTTTAAGCGTTTGAAGAATTTTTTTCACTCAACACTAGCTTACTCATCCTTTCCAATTTGGTTTTCTCCCCATAAATCCACTGAACAGGCCATCCTTCATTTCTGGACCTCATTCGAAAAGCCTTTGACAATAGACTTCTTACTATTTCTCTTTTCTTTGACATTTCAAAGCCTTTTGCTTCAATCCTCCTTCTCATCCAAGAATTAAAGTCATTTGGTCTTAAAGGCCCTATACTTGACTTGTTTTACTCTCTCTTTTATCTAATCGTCAACAGATTGTTTTCCAGGATGGAGCTGCTTCCCTACCACTGTTTAATCCTTTTGGAGTTCCTCAGGGAGCTATGTTTGAACTTTTGCCTTTTTTTTGGTCTTCATCAACGACCTATTTATTCTTTTCCCCCTTGGTCAACAAACCATCTACGCTGATGATGTTTGTTTCTCGATCTCCCATAATTATTTTTCCTCTCTTATTCTACTTGCTCAGGATCAGGCCAACGTGATTCTGAAGTGGTTTTCTGACAATAAACTAAAGGTCCATAAATCTAAACATCATGCAGTATTCTTCTTTAATAAACATGGTTCTAATTTTTGGACTCTAATCAATTTTCCCAGTCCATTCTCTTCTACTTTTACTTTTTTAGGTGTTGTCCTCCATCATAAGCTGTCATGGACACCCCCACATATTGACCACTTACTCTCTAGCCTTCTAGGGTCCTTGAATGTTTCAGGGTGCATCCTTCCTTCCTTTCCTCACATGGCATGGCCTTTATTGGCCTTACTTTTCTTTGTTTCAGTCAAGGCTGTTTTATTATTGTAATGTTTGGTCATCCTTTACTTCAACTAATATAAATAGGATTGAAAGACTTAAATTATAATTCCTTAAAGTTCTTTGCTCTAAGGTTAATTTTTCTTTTCCTAATTTGTGGCGATTTTTCTCTATTCTTCCTTACTCATCAAAACCTTGAGAATGGCTATTGTAGTTTTTAAATCTTTGAATTCTTCTCAGTACTTGGACTCCATCTCCTTACAGTTTCGCTCTGAGAGATATCCATTGCACATAGGAGTTCTGTTTGTCCCTCCTGGGGCCAACACTAATTTTTTTTTGTACCATATCGATTCTATAGCACCTTGAATTTGGAACAGTTTACCCATTGACATCACTCGATTGAGCAATCTTGGGCTTTTCAAGAAGAGACTTTCACACTATTTGTTATTCATTCTCTGAATGCATTTATTATTTTTTTTCCTTCCGTGTTTTCTATATTTTCCATTTTTTTCTACTACTTTTTTTAATTTTTTTATTTTTTGTTCTTATTGTTTTGGGTGCTTGGAACTTTTCAAGCCAACTTTGTTGGCTTTTTTCCCTTGCATCCACCAAACTCAAATTTATATATGTAAGACTCTCCAGTTTTTCCATATTTTTTTTCTACTATTGAGTTTAGAAATAAAATTGATCATTTGATTTACTTAAAACATTTCTTTGATAAGATTTTTATTTTACTATTCATTATAGAAAATTAGTGTATAAAAATTGGAAATAGGAAAATAACTTTTAATTTAAAAATTAGAGTATGTTCATTTCCATTAAAAAGAAGTAAAAGTTAACATATTTTTGGATATAAATGGAGGGACTAGAAACAAGTTAAAGAAAAGGCATCCATTTTTTATAACAGTGAAACTATTTTCTTAGAGCTATCTTTGCAGCTAATTTTCACCAGTAAGTATTTTAGATTTAGCGGTTTTATCAATAAATAAAATTGTGTAAATATTAATATAATTTAATCATTTTCAAGACCATAAATCAAACTGAGAGAAGAAAGCATATTTTCTTCAATTAGATAAAAATTTAAATTAAAGATAGTAACTTGTTTTTCTCTATTTCAAGCCAGTTACTAACATTTTTAGATTGTTTACTACCCTCAACTGTAATAGTATTATAGTATATTAAGTTAGAGTATGCAGTCTTTTGAAATTTTTACTATGTTATATGTACAATTTATGTATTTGCAGGTCCAAGTGCACCCTACATCGTGAATTTAACTTGTCAAACATTAGATAGTCTTTATGTTCAGTGGGAAAGACCTCGTGTATTCTTTAATCGAATTGATTATTACTTTGTTCATTATCGATCTGAAAACAGATGGGAGTTTGAAGAAATTGCAATGGCTTCACCTTATGAAAGAGCAATAGATCATGGGGTATTATATCTGTTTCTTGCATTAAGTTAAAAGTTAAACTTTATCAAAGTATATTAATTTTAAACAGGTTATGATATGCTTACCCTTCCACTTTGTAAGGTATAAAATAAAAATATGAAGGGGTATATGCTAAATATCTATGTGAAGTTGGTTACTTTGATTTGTTTTGGTTAATCTCAGTCATAGAAGTGGCTTGTTCTTCTTTTTGATGACACTAGTTCATTTCAAATGTGCATGCACATTGAACCACCTTCCTTTTTTGTTGAATAAAGTAAGTGCATAATTTATGGCTATTATAATTTTTAAAATAGAGGAAATGAATATTCTAAAATAAAATAAATTCTGAAATGAAGTCTTAAAAAATCTTAAAAATGAAATAAATTCTTAAAAGAAAAATTCATTTATTTTATCATTTATTTAAATAAGATACGTTTTGGCTTGAAAATTTACTTGGACTATATGTACACACAGGGCTAGCCAAAAGTCACGCAAAATGGTACTTAACAGACAAAAGCTGTACTTGACTGTCTGAAAAAAAAATATTGGAACTTAATATGAAAAAATTTCACACTTGCCAAGTGCAAAAATGTAGTCACCAATGGTGACCAGGCGACTGAATTTGTTGTCCTGTATATATATAGTGAAAATTGGTTATAATGACCTCCAAGGGACTATGCAAATTTGGTCATTATAACCAGTAATCGTTATAAATGATATCTTTTCAAAATCATAGTACAGTAATACAGTTTAGAGTTCTATAAATTGTTTTGATAGTAAAAAGTATTAAACGTTGTGGTTTCAAAATTAAATAAAAATATACTTAATTATAATGAATTTAATTACTGTATTAAATTATATTTATAGCCATGCTAAATACTAGGGATGGGCATCGATGGTCAATGTCAGAATTCTTCTTCCCATCACTTGAATAGTATGTGTACAAATTTTGGTGTCATTCTACCTGTTAGTTTGGGCTACAGAGTGCTTTAACCAGGAGAAATTTTTATTATAACCATTCAGGATATACTTGTCAAAGTATTAAAACTACCTGTGGTATATGAATGGGTCTTCTGCTGCAAATACCCATATTCAAAGGCATATACTGAACTGTCTTTTTGAATATATTGCTCCCTTCATTACGATTGAAACTATGGGTAACGTCAGCCATAGTAACCTTCTTGCCACTGCGAACAAGAGAGACAGCTGGTGCTGACATTTTAGCATGGCGTGGCTGGCCCACACCTTGTCGATGGCTCAAAGTGGTACTTATTTCGAATAATCTTTAATAGATACTATCTACTGCACCTAATGAGCAGTGTAACAGCATCATTGTTTTGGAGACCCCTCTCACCAAGATGTTTTGCTATAATGATCTGGGCTTTGTTCAAATCGGATAAATCCTTTACTTCCCCCCATGGTGAGAAGGAATGAAATACTGAAAGATATCAGACTCGGGATATCATTCATAACCATGGCATTCAACAACTTCGACATGTGTTGGCTATTGATGCAATTTCCATAATGCAGAGGTGGTTTTAAAGTTTTGGCTGATCATTGTATGCATGCATAAACAGTGAGCTATTGATTTGTATCATATTTGTTAAATGTAGTTATTTTAAAAATATAGTAACATAAAACATACTTTTACCAACAACAAACAAGGATTTATTTTTTTAAATATATTGTCATAACTGGTATAAATCATCTTTGTGCATGTTGTGATTAAGTCTGATAAATTAGTTGCTAATTCTATACTTAAAATTTTCTAGATGTTTATTCCAAATCTTACTGCAAACACAATGTATGAAGTAAAAGTAAGAGGTGCAACAAGAAGTGTAATTGAGCACTCCAAACTTTTTAAAGGACAGTTCTCCGAGCCAAGAAAAGTTCTTCTTCAGAACAAATGTCCAAGTAATGTATTTTATTAATATCATAGTTTTACATTCACTGTTTTAAAATAGGAAAGGAAATAAGAGGAATTCTTAAAAAAAAAATCTGTATAGGCCCTGCAGTGTTACATGTTTGTCTTGTGCGTTATCCAGGTTCACACCCAATGGTGGGAGGGGAGAAACTATTCACTGTAGTTCATGGTTGGTTCCCTAAGCTATAAGAGATTCAGATTTCATAGAGAACCGTAAATCCTAGTGTAATCATGACCCTTTCTGTTCTTGCATTGTAAAACTCACAAATAAACAATTCTTGATATGCATACTTTCTACTTTTTCCTTTTTACAAAATTTCACCCTTTGACCTTGAAGGCAATGCTATGAATCAAAAAAAAATGTATAGCCTACAATTTATATGCAAAAACCTGAAAGAAGTAATCTATGAAGTTTTTTTAAAACAAACACACAGCATATGTAGGTGGTTTTGTTTTTCGATAGATGGCATGTATGATTTCGTAGGTGGTTTTAGAATAGATGGTCATGAAATGACAAATTTTCAACAGAGCCACTCTGATTATATATTTTTTTCATTTTATGCTTTGTATTATATTATCTTTCACAATGTATATAACCCTTTTAATTTTTTATTCTAATTAACTTTTTGGCTTTAGTGACTTTTTTCTGCAGATTTAAAAAAATACAGCACATACACACATGACATCAACGTAAATATAATGAAATTAGTGTTTAATAAGCTAATCGATCGATGTATTGGGTTGTCTAAAAAGTACTTTTGGTTTTTCTGATGGTTGCTGTAGTTGTGCAAAGACTATTTTAATGATACTTTAACATTTTTTCGAGAAAGTGTTGTGGCTACTGACATATTAGCACACATTTTAAATAAAACTTATCAAAATCATGGAACATTAAGTCAGCATTTTACATTGAAGAAGGGAAGATAAAAAATCAACGTTTTCGTTACATTTTATTTTATTTCCACGAAGGTAAAAAAGTTCAAGATGTGAGATATTATTACCCTTTACAGGGATAACACAATTGCCAAATAATGGTCAACACACAAAGCCACCGGGGCGAGTTTTTGTGAGTTTTCATGGAGGAATTTATTTTTACTTAATAATTTTCAATACCCATGCAGAAAGAAGCTCAAACTAGAGCTGGTTTTCCCTTCCCCCCTGAATCCAGGAGGAGGACAGTATCTCCTGAACAAAAAAAACAGTTCTAATTTGAGCTTATTGCTACATGGGTGTCGAAAATTATTGAGTAAAAATAAATTCCTCCGCGAAAACTCACAAAAACTCGCCCCGGTGGCTTTGTGTGTTGACCATTATTTGGCAATTGTGTTATCCCTGCGGAGGGTAATAATATCTTACATCCTTACATACGGAGAAAAAGAGCGTTATTACCTGTCCTCATTCGTCTAGCGGTCCAAGACACTCCGGGCTAAACGGAGGGACCCTGGTTCGAATCCAGGATGGGGAAAGCGTCTCCTTTTCTTCTAAACAAAAAATGGCTTTAATTTGACTTCTTTTTCTCCAAAACGAATAAAGCTCTAGTAATTTCTATGTATGTTATTGTATTGTTTGTTATGTTAAATTTCTGTTTTTCTTTTTTTGTTCAATTTCTTTCAAAAATTACTCTTTTGTACCAGAACCAATATAAGTTATATAAAATTATTAAGTCCATATGTTTCCTAAGAGAAAATATTTGCCAAATATATAACTGAAACTTGGAAGAAATTTTTTTTTAGCTGAATTATCTAATCTATAAAGGATTTTGATCATGCCAATCTCTTTTCCCTTATACTGTAGTATCATGCACACTTCAAATGAAATAGAAGATAAAGCATTAGCTTTATGATTACATGCCAGTAGTAAATGAGCTCCAGTGAGCAACTTGTTCTCTTTGAATGAATGACCAACTACATGCTGACAAAGTAGTAGTTATATGCTAAGTGGTCATATGTAGTCAAACTCGATTAATACCAACATTAAGGGTCTGGAGCATTTCTTCATTATAACCGTTATTCAATATAACCATATGTAATACATTAAATCGAACCAACCGAAATCATTATATCCATGTTAGTTATAACCAAGAGTTCCACTGTGTGAACACTTAAAATCAAAATTCTGAAAGTT
The DNA here is from genome assembly GCA_006491805.2 of Dysdera silvatica. Taxonomy (NCBI): domain Eukaryota; kingdom Metazoa; phylum Arthropoda; class Arachnida; order Araneae; family Dysderidae; genus Dysdera; species Dysdera silvatica. The sequence continues at coordinate 15,301,348 of QLNU02015360.1, forward strand.
AAAACATGTTGTTATACAATTACCTTATTTCATATTTCATGGAAATGTGTGCTGGTATTTCATATTGTTGGCTAGATAGGTCCAAGCTTTAAATCGCAATGGCTGCGGTTTGTGTTTAGTGCGGTTTTATTTAACATGTAACATGGACACAATGTACAGAACTATACGCATAAAGTGGTTGGAGCAGTATAGGTCTGTATCTTTGAATGTGGAAAGTCAGAGTTATTCTTCTGTGTGTTCTTGTTCAGAACATTTTTTAAATGTTTTATGGGGTATACGCCTCATTTCCTATTAGCCCATAAAAGTTATGTTACACTATGTCGGGTCTGCATTGTCTAAAATGGGCTTTTACTACACTGCCTAAAATTTTTAATACAAATAGAATTTATGTGGTTACGTATAATTTTCTAAAATTGTATACGTACTAAAATTGTACTAATTTTAATAATTGAAGGGTCAGTGAAACCTAAATGGCTTATTCTTTTCATTTTAGTGTTTAATGGGGTACCATACTCTGAATCTGCACTGAGTGCTGGTATGGTTGCTGGTGTTATGTGCGCTTCATTTGCGTTACTGTTAGCTATTATATCTTTCATTCTATGGAGGTAGGAAAACATTTTTTCTATTTTGTATTTTCTTCATTGAATATAAATTATTAAAATGTTTTATTTTTAAATAAGACACACCTTTGAAAAAAAAACAAAAAACAGTAGCACCATGAAGAAATTGTCTGTTTTTATTGAAATTAAATGTGCATTCAGCGCATACACAGGTAAGGAAATGAAAAAAAATTCAAGGCTGTAGGACCCATCAATGGCTAGGAATTGCACATTGAATGTTCAAATCAATAGTTGGTGAAACTCACCCTGGCGGCAATGCATGCATCTAGGTAAGGAGTAATAAAGGTTCCTAATGTCATCCTGTGACATATTTTGCCAGGCATTCCTTACTTTTTGCTCCAGATCTGCAACATTTTACGGTACTCTAATCTGGCGGCCTACCATGTCCCTTACATGTTCGATTGGCGAAAGGTCTGGTGATCTTGCTTACCAAGGAAGAGTATCAACAGTACAGAGGCTGCTCACAGATATGCGAGCTGTATGGGGCCTGGCATTAGCTTGTTGGAGAATGCCCCCATGCTGTTGTGTCATGAAGGGTAACGCAAACGGCTGCAGGATGTCATCAACATATCGTTGAGCTGTTAAATTTATACACAGGATGACTAGAGGCATTCTGCTTTCGTATGAGATAGCATCCTGCACTGTCACACTAGGGGTAATGGCTGTGTGCCTGTGTAAAACAAAGGGTAGTTGGGACTGCTGGCAATTGCACCTCGACTCACGGATCTGATGGTCATCTTCTCCAAGACTGATATGGGATTCATTGCTGAATGCAATGTCAGTCTGCTGGCAGCCATGATGATTGTCGACACCACTCTAGACAACTCAGTCGATGGTGTGGGATTAAAAGCGGACATCTTAAAGGCCACTGTGAGCTTAACCCCATCTCAGCCAAGCGTCATGAGATGATGGAAGAGACTGTAACATGTTGGATGGTGGACAACGATGCCATCGGGTCAGCTTGGGCCTGTCACGCAACCAACCGTTCTTGCCTCACATTCATGCACCTTGTCCTTCCAGAGCCTTCATTCCGCCAATGAGTTCCTCGCAGCAACTATTGCTGCCAACACTTTTACACAGCAATGACCATACGGTGCATGTGGCGGCCTATTGCTTGGTAGGACTAGCCAGCTTCATTCATCCCGAATATGTGACCACATTCAAAGTTGTCCAATTGGCTATAAGGTCTTCGACAATGTCATAACGGCATTATTGGTTATGTCTCCCGGGAACTGCAATGCCGACAACAAGAAAAAATAAACCGTGTGCGATTTTTACCTCTTTTATACAGGTCCAGTTGTGCAGTGAAAATGTGTGCTATGTTCGAAGTTAACACTTTGATTTTCACTTTGACTTTGAAGATTTAATCATTTGCATACTTAGTCTAAAAGAATTGCATTTTGAGGCTCGATATTTTTTGCATGTATGTAATCTTCACATATATGCAGGTTCGACTGTATGTATGTGTGTGTGTGTGTACAAGGTGCATCATAAATTCGTTCAAACTTCAAAAATTCATAATAAAAGAAGTAATGCGTGGAAAAAATTTCGTTTTACGCGAATATGATCAGAGGGACATTGGATTTTTTTCCATGTATAAAAAAAAATTCCAAAAGTAACTGAAAGAGGGCGCTCGCACGTCATGCTGAGATGTTTTATGCACATCAGGCGACCACAATCAGACAATGAAACAGATCACAATAACATGACACTGTGCATTTACTATTTTAAAGTAAAAGATGTTCAACATGACCGCCACCACAAGGTATTATGCAAGTGAGGCGTGTCACTACGCCTATTGCAGCTGAGTGTAGCATGTCGGCATCGATTCCACTGACGGTCCGTTGAATGGCATCTTTCAGTTTCATCAAAGTGGCAGGGGAGCCCCGGTACACACAAGATTTCAAGTATCCCCACAACCAAAAATCTTCCGGGGTCAAGTCTGGTGATCGTGAGAGCCACTTAAACTTACAACCTTGACTTATCACTTAGTCCTCAGTGAAAGTTTCCAGCAGGAACGTTTTAATTGCACGTGCAAAGTGGGGCCGGGCACCATCCTGCATGAAGGTGATGACAGGTAATGCATGTCTTTCCTGCAATACAGGCACAACCTGGTCACTCAAAGGCGTAACATACGGTTTTGCAGTGACTGTACATGTTTTCCAACCGGATATAGGACAATGCACTTCAAAAAAGAAAGGGCTCAAAATGAAAGACGCGGTGAAACCACACCAACCAGTCACATGAGGAGAATGCAGTGGCTTAGTGAGGTACTCATTAGGGTTTGACGTCGCCCAAATATAACTGTTTTGCGTATTGACATCACCATGCAGTGAAAAGTGGGCTTCATCCGTCCACATGACATTCAACAACCATTGTGGGTCACGTTCCATTTATGCAAGCGCCCATGTAGCAAATTTTTGTCTTTCATCTGTATCTGCCGGTAATAACTGGTGAAGTGCCTGTATTTTGTACGGATACAGATTCAAGATTCCGTGCAGGATATGTCAAATCGACGATTCTGGAATCTACGTTTTTCTCCCAGCTTCACGAGCACTGCTACTCCTCGTTGATGTCTTGGCTCCCAATTCTTCCATGACACTTTGTACAACATGGATGCGGTCCACGCTCAAGGATGGTCTGCCACTTTGTGGATGATCCTTCAAACTCCCCATTTCCTCAAAACGTCGTACTAAATTCAGTATCCCATTCAATGAAATAGGGCTTTTTTGCGCCTTCAGTCCTTTCGTACGAAACTTTCACAATGCAGTAGTTGTGGATTCACCATTCTTGTAGAAAAGTTTAACCACCAACGTTCGATCTGGTAACTATAGCATGCTGCCAGCATCAAATGACGAAGCCATTTCCAGCCAGATGTTTTATTGCTAGCCTGATTTGCATAAAACGTCTCAGTATGACGTGTGAGCGCCCTCTTTCAGTTACTTTTGAAATCATTTTTTTTTTTATACATGGAAAAATAATCCAATGTCCCTCTGATCATATTCGGCCAAACCGAAATTTTTTCCGAGCATTACTTCTTTTATTATGAATTTTTGAAGTTTGCACGAATTTATGATGCACCTGGTATATATTATAAAGAAAAAGTTGCATTGAAACAAAAATTACAAATAAGCTATTTACGTCAATGGATACTGCGCACCAGCTGCAAACAAATGCATTGACGAGATGTATGTACAAAAGACATATAGAAATAATGTAAAAAGAAGAAAAATAATAATTAGGATTTTTAATTTATCTTAAAAATATCAAAGTGGGTAGTGAAAAAACTATTACAAATAACATAGTAAAGAGCGAAATAAACAAACCTGTTAATTAAGAAAATTAACAATGAAAGTAACATCATGGGAACATCAGAAAACAGGCAAAAAATAATAATAATGATAAAAAGGAATTTTCAACATACCAGAGCTGAGTTTTAATACATCACGTGGAGCGACGAGAATTTTCGTAGACTTGAGATATGACAAACCATGTGGCAAAAGGAGAAATTTTGACGAAACACCATTATACTAAATAACAAAACCTTTTTGGTTGATTAAAAAAATGGAATGTAGTAAATTTGATTAAAAATAAAGCGAGTTGAAAGACTATTAATGAAAATTATTTTAGGAAACATGTGTGAAGACGTTATCAAGGGAGGCCTCCACAGTGCTCCATAAGTAACAGGTTGTTTCTGTATAGTTTTTCTAGCTATAGGCCAAAAGGAAAACCATGCCCCGACAATCTGTTAAAAATACAAATTAAAACAAATTAAAGTTAGATTGAAGAAAACTGAAGAAGAAATGGTGCATTATGGACCTGCTCGTAATGAATTCAATATCGGTCAAACAGTAAAGTCTAAACCGGAAGTAAGAAATACGAGTGGGCAACAGGAGGAAGTATTGCCAAGTTGTGATTAAAAAAGCTAAAATATGCAATAAAAAGTTTGAAAATAGCAAAGAGTTTAAAAATAGATGGAAATGGAGACCTTTTTGGAGAGAGAACAGTGTTTTTAATAAGTGATTCCAAGAAGTATTTTGGAATAAGATTATCAGCAAGCCTTTGTTTAAGTAATTCCAGAGCAAGGTGAAAATCAGCGTCATTTTCACAAATTCTATTAAATCTTAGAATTTGTGTGATAATAATATTTTGTTTAACACGTAGGCTAATGTTAAGAGCTAAAATTTGACAGCATGATGACCCTAAAAAGTAAATCATTCCTTTTGTCGTAGATGGTAATGGCAGCACAACTCTCTTCTTGTAGGGTGATATACAGATCTAAGAAATTGGCAATATTGCTGTGATTGGTTTTTTAAGTTTTAACATGTTAGGGTAAATTATCGAAGACAGTTTGAGAAATTTAGGTTGAAAACAATGATGCCATCAATGTACCTGAATGCAGTGATCCCAAGATTTAAATGTTTTTCTTCATGGAAGTGCAAAAACAAATTTTCAAGAGAAGTGGAGAAGGAGAAGCCCATGGGAATGCCTTTCATTTGTTGAAAAAACTGCAGCCGTTGAAAAGAACATTGTCATTAACACAATAGTTGAACAGGCCATTCCTATGAATGTTGTTTAGAGAAATCACATCACTATAGTTATTAAAAAGATAATCACGAAGTTCATTCATATTATTTAATGGAATACTGGTGAACAGATTCTCAAAATCATATGTATCAATAGACTGTATTTGGTTTCTTTGGTCGCCCAGAAAATTTAAAACTTTTTGATTGTTGTAAATGATAAAGGAGTTATAATCTGATCGAATTTTTTGTAGAATGCGCTTTAGAATATTTTCAAAACGCTTGACAGCAGCTTTGTTATAGGCTGAAGATTCGTATATAATAAACCTGTCTGTTATTTGTAATATTTTTTTTGCTACGCATTTGGCTATTTTCTCTAATTATTATTGTTATTTTTATTTTTTACATTATATCTACATGTCTTTTTGTATATATATATATATATATATATATATATATATACAGGGTGATTATAATTAAAGTTCAACTTCCAAAAACCGGGAAAAAAAGAACCACTGCCCAGAATGACACAAAAGTTGAACTGAATGTACTCTAAGAAGGGGGAAATGGTATGGCATGAGAAAAAAATAGTTCAAACTTCTAGCAATAGATGGCGCCTTCAGCGTCATAACATAAATGGGTTCGGCTACAAGTGACATTTGAATCGCAATACTACGGCTATGGCGTGCGTTACATGTTAAACCAACTGTACTGTTCAATGTGCATGACTGTATCGTTTTCTTTTTTTTTCACTGAAAAAATGACTTCCAAGTCATTCAACAGTTGTGGCACTGTTAGTGGAAAGCCCATCCACCGTGACAAGGTCGTACCACATCAGATGGGAAAAATCGGTTTTTAATTGTCTTGAGTCCAAAAACCACATAAAAAGCAACAATGAAATCGGTTTTTAATTGTCCTGAGGCCAAAAACCGCATAAAAAGCAACAAAGAAATCGGTTTTTAATTATCGGCAGACTTGCACGAGACATGTTCAATATGCTGTCCACCGTTTTCTCCCACAAGTTGAAACCGATAAACAGCATGTTCCACAACAGATCGGACTGTCTCAAGGGTCATGTTGTGAATGTGTTGCGCAATGCGTGCCTTCAATTCAGCTAATTTTTCAATCGGACTACTGAACACAACACTTTTTAGGTAACCCCACATCCAGAAGTCACAAGGATTAAGATCAGGCGATCTTGATGCCCAGGCTGTTGGAAAATGATGGCTGATAATTCTATCATTTTCAAAATGCCTCTTCAGCAGCTGCTTCACTGGCTTTGCAATGTGCGGAGGAGCACCATCTTGCATAAAAATGATGCTACCTGCACATGCATGCTGTTGAAGTGTTGGAATGATGTAGTTGCGCAAAAGACTCTCATAGCGTTTACCATTGACGGTACAGGTAACAGGACCCGCACGACCCATCTCCTCGAAAAAAAATGGCCCTACGATAAACAATGGTGTCAACCCGCACCACACAGTTACCTTTGCAGAATGAAAAGGTTCTAGTTCATGTTAGAACAGGTTTTCCATTGCCCATATTCTGCAATTCTGAGTATTGACATGTCCTTGGAGATGGAAATGGGCTTCGTCGATCCACGAAATGTTCCATGGCCATTCATTGTCCAATTCCATGCGAGCAAGAAATTCTAGAGCAAAAGTGTGTCTTACTGGCAGGTCAGCAAGAAGCAACTCCTGAACATGGGTAATTTTGTATGGATAGCAATACAGGATGTTTCGTACAATTTTATGCACCGTGTTCACAGATATGTCCAAAGTTCAAGCAATTCCCCGTGCACTGCACGTTCGCACACCGCTGCTCGTCTTTTCCTGGAATGCTGTTGCCACACCTTCTACTAATGTCGAAGCGATTGGTTTCCTCCCTCTGCCGGATTTCACTTCAAAAGAATCTGTCACTTCGAATTTCTTAATCATTTTCTCCAGACCCTTGGCAGACATTGGACCACAACCTTTTTTCATACCCTTTACTGTCCTGAACTTCTTCAGAGCTACTGGCGCACAGTCACCGTTCTTGTAAAAGAGCTTCACAAGCAGAGCGCGATCCTTCATTGAGAGAGTCATGACGAGCTTCTCAGACGCTATATGAGGAAAACGCCATGTACCCAGCGTTTTTATAACAAATGCAATGTGTCGTGCGCATGACACGTTTTTTATTTTGCATATTATGAAGCTTAAAGCGCCATCTATTGCTAAAATTTAGAACTATTTTTTTTCTAATTCCATACCATTTCCTCCTCCTTCGAGTATATTCAGTTCAAATTTCAGGTAATTCTGAGCAGTGGTTCTTTTTTCTACAGCTTTTTGAAAGTTGAACTTTAATTATAATCACCCTGTATATATATATATATATATACACAATTTCTTATTTACTTTCCGACTTGAACGGAACGTTAACAATTTTGCAAAGACCCTCCCTTCAAGGTTTTAGCATTATACAAAATTTATTTTAATTCAAAATCGAATTTTAGTTTTAGGATTAAAAAAAAAAAGCCGTATGCATCCTAAACGTTATTTTAAGAGTTATTGTCGTGGAAATTCATTTATAGTTCAATTGCATTTCAAAGTTAAAAAGATACATGCTTTGATTGTTTATAATTTTGCATATTTTTGCAGGAAATATTTCCAGGCAGCTTATTATTATCTCGATGACCCACTAGGTAACAGAGCATCTCCTCAGCTTTCTGAAACATTTGGTAAATTTTCATTTTGTATTTAAGAACATTTATCTAGCATGCTTTATCTAGTGTGTTGATTTAATCAAGGTTTTTTATATGAATTATTATATGGATACAAATCTTTCTCTTTTGAGAATTAGTGCAGCACATTTTATGAATATAATATTTGACATGATTATGTTTTCCATATACATTCATATATGCATGTATTTTCCAGTAATATCTCACGTTCAAGGCTAATGCCATGTAATGAATTCCGTTATATAGTGAATAATATTTTCTCACCTGTATGTATTAATATTCTGTACATTAGTATCAATTTCAAACAGTCATATATATGCGTTTTTCTATTTCGACTATAAGATTGTTTTGTTAATACTTCTATGCAGTATTAATTGGTATAGCACTTTTCGCTTCAGTTTCTCTATTTTTAATAATTGCAATAACAATTATGTGGGTTAAGTTCAGAATTTAACCTACTTTTGTACTCACAGTCGATATATGATCATTACTAGATTTAATATTTTTGATCTTAGTATATAATGTTATAAGCTTATGAATTTTCATTTCAATAAGAGTAATAGTACACTTGATTTTTATCTACTGTTATTATTACCACCGGGAAAAGAAAATAATTAAAATATTTTGTTTATTACTATCATCATTAGAATATATTATAGTGCTTGTGCATGAAGGAGCATAGACACCCAACCACCAGAGAGATAGAGAATATGGTAGTTATGTCTATTCAGATGTTATATGGTGATGATTAGGAGGTCATGTGACTGCATATCATGCTAAATATAGACACAGAAGCATAAAATTATACAATACATGTACATCCAATCTTTCTGAATGTGTGCGATTCTACCCGCATACAAACCTCTCCTGATGAACTAATTCATTAATTCAATGCATTACCAAGAAAAAACTACTATCATCTTGTGTTTAAAAACATTCTTTTCCTTTTCTAATTTCTAATTCAGGAACAATTCTCAATTGCTACATTTTTTTCTCTTGGATATTTTTTTCGCTGCCGAATTACATAAAAAATATTCAACAAGCAGTAAGACCATTTTCATTTAAAAAATTAAAAACGTTGAGCAAGTGGTAAACTCACTTTTCATTTGTTGGCAACAGGGAATGTCCTTGCTCCACAATTAGATGATGGCCGTATAAAATATCTGACTCTAGTATGGCGTGACTAGTATAAGAATGATAACATTCCTTTTCAAACGAATTCAACTTTATTCTAATTCAAACTTAATAAACTCAAAAGGTTAAAAACTAAATTAACTGAACATACAAAAGACATAGTTAAGTCGACGCGGCATTTAACGATCAGAATGAGAAGTAAGCATTCTGCAACATTCAATTTTCTCTTTTTATGCTACAGTAGCTCATGGCACCTAGCTGCAGTACATTGGTATTTATTAGCTTAATATGACATCATGGCAACAGTTCGATATTGTTCACAGAACCTCCCTCCCATCGTGGGAGTCACCCAGCAAGAACAAGTGTCACACAAAATCAATACTTACGTGGAATCGAACCCACCTGCCATGTTACATATCGTAGTCTAAACCAGTGGAACCACCGGAATGGAAACTGGATTTCTTTCACTTCTACTTATCTTACCTTGTTTACCTCCATCTGCATCCAATTCCTGCTCGACTACAAATGCTGGTTTTAAACTGTCAGTGCTCATGTTCACATTTTTGCAATTAATGTCCAATTTGAAAAATTTTGAAGTGGTTGACAATACTCGATAAGGCCTCGCATACGGCTGTTCTAATGGTTTGCATACTGAATCATGCCTCACAAAGCCAAATGAGGCATTTCGAAGCTTCTTATGAATAAAAACATTCCTTTTAATACTTATACTGGTAGGTACTAGTCTTAGCCCCTGCATACTCTTTCTCAGGCATAACAAAAAATCTTAACATGAAGGGGGATTCTTCATAGAACCAAAAATTTCTCTCAGTAAACATGAAGGAGAATGATATACAAATTCAGCCGTTGAAACTCTGAGGTCTTTGTATAAGGCAATGCAAACTCCAAGTAGAACTGTAGGTAATAACTCCATCCAATTTTTTTACAATGGCAGTGTATTGCCACTTTCAATTGCCTATGGAACTGTTCCACTAACCCATTTGACTGTGGGTGATACGTCATAGTCCTAGATTTATGTATGCCTAATAACAGTGTAAATGCATAAAATGTAGTACCCTTGAGTTGATGTCCTTGATCTGTTGTGATCCATTCTGGAACACCATACCTAGAACCCAACGGGCATAAAAGGTTTTAGCAACAGTCTCTGTGCACTGATCTTTCATTGGGAATGTCTCTAGTCATCTCATAGAACGATCCACACATATCAAAATGTATGAAAAACCATGAGATGACGGAAGTGGGCCAACGATATCTAGGCGAACCTGTGCAAACCTACCAGTGGGTAATGGAAACTTGCCCACTTCAGAACGTACCTGCCCGTGAACCTTGGATCTCTGGCATTCAACACAGAACTTAGTACAGGCAATTACATCAGATTGGATGGACTTCCATATAAATATCTTTTTGATAAGGTTGAGAGTAGCTTTAATGCCAGGTTGAGACAAACAATGTATTGCTAGAAATACAGACTTCCAAAATTCAAGTGGCATGTACGGTCGAATGACGTCCTGTGACATATTGCATACAATAGTAGGTCCAGTAGGAGAGAAAACTATTACTCTCAACCTCAACACCGAGCCCCATGCCAGATCTGCACAAAACTGTCAGCTCTTCATCATCAAGCTGAGCATGCGTCATCACCTCATAGTTCACTGTTTTTCAAAGTGTGGTTCGCGACGACTTATCAAGTGGTCCAAATTTCATCACCAAATTTCAGAAGAAAATGAACTAGAAATTACCAATATAGCTAAAATTTATGTTCTAGTGAGATTTAAAGAATTTCTCACATTACTTGTTATAAACGTTACTTTACGGCATTTTGTGAAAGATTTGAATCCTCTGAATACACCCGTGCTGTCTACATTGCTTATTATTATTTTATTAAATTACTGATGTCATTTTCATTGGTCACAACTCACACTCTCTTTATCAAATAGCGTTACTCTAAAAATTGTTTCAGGTGGATTTGGCAACCAACCAATATTTGAAGAACATTGTCGGAGATTTTAGAGATTTTCTGCCAAAAGCTAGTGTTTTTCTGAACTAAAAAATTTTCCACAAAAGGAGTTAAAATTAACTGCAAATTATATTTTAAAGGATGAACAAATCTCTCCTGCTGAAACTTGTATATACGTATATAAGCCTGCCAATAAGTCACATAAATCGAGGGTTACTTTGGATATGTCTTTCCTTGGGAGTAGTGTGGGGGGGGGAGAGATCAGTATGGCGGTGGCTAAGTAGGGCTTAATGTTATTATGTATAGCTGGTGACCATAATTACAGGCAATATAGATTTTTAATGGTGGGTGTTGGTCCCCCCAGTCCACGATAAATAAAGGAATGCTTAAAGTGGTCCACGAGTGACCAAAGTTTGAGAAACACTCTCATAGTTGATCTGTCCCGTTAAGTCCATAGCTATGATTCGGGAAAAAACATCTGCTACAGGATTATCACCCCCGGCAACATAACATATCAGTTGTAAACTGGGTAATAAATTCTAGGTGTCTTTGTTGTCTCGGAGAATGTTTTTCATTACCTTTATTAAAAACGAAGGTAAGGGGTTTATGATCCGTGAAGGCTATAACCTCGTGTCCTTCCGGCATATGTCTGAAAAACTGTACTAAAACATACAAGGACAAAAGTTCCCTATCAAATGTGTTATATCTTTGTTCAGCTTTATTAAGCTTTCTAGAAAAAATGAAAGGGGCTGAACAATATTATTCTTAGTTTGCTGAAGTGCAGTGCCAGTTGCAACATCTGACACATCGACCATAATAGATATTGCCGTCTTACTACTAGGAAAGGTCAAAATAGAAGCTTCTCTAACCATATCCTTGCACCGCTCAAAGGCGTCACTACAATCACTAGAACATACTAAAATGCTATTGTTCTTTTTCCATTTTCCCTTTACTATATTATGAAGAGGGGCCTGTACTATTTATATTTGCCATTACTACAGATACTTGTAGAAAAGTCACGGCTAATGCTAATACATGTTTAAAAGCTGCATTTTGATTTTTTGGGGGTGGGTAGAGTGATTAGATCGAAACAATTTTAAAATGTATTGTAATTTAATGAATTGGATTTTATTTCGAATTTAAGCAATTAATAAGTTTGCATTATAAGTATCTGGGTTTTATTTTGAATAAAATCAGTACCGTTTACTTTATTTTTCAGTACTTAGGGAACGTTCAAGTATTATGTAAGCAATATTTTGGCCATTTTAATCCCCCCCCACAAGCAGAAATTAAATTAACATTGGCACACATAAGAAAATAAGATCAATGGCAACCCCCTCCCTCCATCAAAGGTGCTTACGTAATACTTTAACTTTCCCTTATTGCTCATTAGATTTATTTTTTTTTTTCAAATGGGGGTGGGGGGAGGAAGGGGAGATGCAGTGCAAAATATAATTTTTCGTAATTGTTTTCTATGAAAAAGAACCAATATTTAAAAAAAAGGACATCAAGGAAATTATTTAAATTTGGAGTGACAATTATTTAAAAAAAGAAGTCATGTGCACAAATTACTGTATTAGATCCTTATTGATCTTTTTTTGAAATCCATGGTCCTTATTGGTCCCTTAAAAAAAAGTCCATTTTCTTAGTTTCTTGTGAAAAGTCAGCTGGGAGCCCTGTAAAAGATACTATCAAATGTTTAAAAATGACTATTCCAAGATGTTCAAGGCTGTAGAATCCAATCATAGTATCAAGCATAGTATCAAATAGTGAATGTTTATTTACATCATTTTTGATCGAACATAATTTGCCAATGAATTGCAGCGATCACATGCAGGTGCTCTTTTGAAAATTTTTTCTTAACAGCAGTCTTGGGGTGGGGACGGGGACTTCTATTCAGCGATACAGAACATGAAGCTGTTAATGCTCAACAAACAAAATTCAGGGAGTTCCAAGTTTTTGAAATTTCACAAACTGTGAGTTATAAAGGGAACATTGATGCTCAATAGGCGACAATAAATAAAATAAAAAATTATACTCGTGAATTAAAATTTAAACGACTTTCTCAGGTTATGCTGTCAATACTTATGATCCCTCACAGTAATGCAGCATGCGAGAGAGTCTTCAGTCAAGTGAAGAAAATTAGAACTGACTTCAGGTCAACCATGTCTGATGACACATTAGAAAATTTACTAATAGTTAAATGCAGACAACGTGTGAAATGTTACGAGAATGTATTTGACAAAAAATTTCTCGAAAATGCAAAATCTTGCACTACAGCATTTGTAAATTCTAAGAATTAATATTGCGTTTAATACAGTTTAATCCTCTATTATTTTTCATTTACTGTGTGCTTAGTTTTCTCCATTTCACCTTTTTTTTTCTTAAATTATGCATTATTTTGTTTAATTTGAAAATGGCGCCACGCACACACAATTGACTACAGATTTTTCACTTCTAGAAATCGTCATCTATGTGTTTGTAAAAGTCAGGGAAGTTTGAAACAAAATTTGAGTAGACACTGTGGGAACAGTACTTAAAATACCAGGCGAATTTTTTTGAAACTTCAGAAGTAGATATTAATACTTCTGATTTCGTAAAAAAGCTGCACAAACATTTTGAAAATGTCAAATCAGTCCCAACTTCAAATCATGGCAAAAGAAGCATTTTTGTACATAAGGATTTGCAAACTTGTTCATATGTTTTTGTATGTGACGATGCTGTGCGCAAACCATTAGCTAAAATATATCAAGGCCCTTTTAAAGTCCTTAATCCAGCGGATAAATGGTTTACAGTTAGCATCAATGGCAAATATAGAACCATTTCCATTGATAGGCTAAAACAAGTTTTCCTACTGTCCAAAATTCAGCTAGTCAACCTCCCCATCTATCACACAGTCAGAGAGACCTGAACTTTCTCCCATTTTCGCAAAACCTGCTATTCGGCCAGACCAATCCAGGACCCTAATGTAAACAAGCCATGAAGAATTTTAAAAACCAGTCAGTAACTCGCATTTCACCTGATCAGCATTCCAAACACTGGCTCAACACGTTCTGGCCACCATGTTAAGTTTCCCCTCAACGTTGGAATAAAACGTAAATATTTCTGCCTTCAATTCTAGCTTATTTCTAACTCAACGGATTTGAGCCGTCAAGCCTTCCAATGTTATGAACTCAACGCTATTGGATCTTGTTAATGTTATTACAATGATATCATTAAAAAATAATTACTGAAATGGATAAATTCTGTATATTTATGGAGTCAACATTAGAAATAATGTTTCATTCACCTACAGTGATATTATGTGGAAGTTGTGATAAAAACTTAATGCCAAACTACACGCTTATCCCCTGTGCGATTTGTTACCAAGGCACGGCAACCTCCTTCCCGGATTACATCATCACGCATCCGCTTCCCGGTTGCCATGTTTTTTTTAAGGAGTAACTACTTGTTATACTGAGTTTACTTCCTGTTATACCTTTTTGATGTTCTTTTAACAAAAAATTAAAAAAATACTTCTGTCTTTAAGCTTCTGAGCTTTTATGGCTTTTAGAATCATTTCCTCCACTTCCTCTTTGTGACACCGTCTCCACATATACTCTGCGTAGTATGAGTCAAACAGCTTTTCATTGCCGACATTGTGATACTCCACATTTTCCCCATACCTCCTTTCCCTCCTTCCTCTCCCTCCTTTTCCCTCTTTCTCTTTACCTCCTCTCCCCTCTTTCCCTACCTCCTCTCCCCTCTTTCTCTTTACCTCCTCTCTCCTTTTCCTCTCTATCTCCTCTCCCTCCTCTTTCTCCATATTACCTCCCCATACTAATCCATGAAAAAAAAAATTTAAACGTTCGCTTATCCATTCAACTTCATGTATTCGTCACATTCAGGACACATACACGCTAGTAGGCCTTCTTTCCTGCACCAATCTATCACAAACTTACACCTTTTCAATTCCAATACATGAAAAAAAAAAAGAATAAAAGTTCGCTCACCCTACCATTGCAATTCACAAAATACTACTACCACAAGGAAACGCCACCAACAAAATGGCTGAATGCACTCTGAGACGCTACAATTACCCCACGTGTGTGCATATTTAGCACTTCTCAAAATTTTCCTTCCATTTTAAGAGTATAACATCAGTTTTGGAGACGAGTTGGCAACAAAACAGGGGATTCATCTGTAGTGTTACCAAACTTGATTTTATACATTTACAGTACACTACCACTATATTCATTGTGTGAATAGTGTGTATTTATGGCATAAAAGTGGAAATTTCAGATGTCAGCCAGGTTTGACTGCCAACAGTGAAAAAAAATTTATCAACCAACTGCTCACTGTAGTCCAGGAGTTAGTTCCCTAGGTTTAAGAGGCTTGGGTTTCTTGGGAAAATGTAGATCCTGGCACAGCATGACCTTTGCTGTCCTTGCACTGTAAAAATACAAATACAATTCAGAGATAAAAAAAAGGGGGGTTCCAGTTATGCAAAACGTTACAATAGAGGTCTCATTTTTAATGTTGGAAAGGCCAGATGTAGCTAGTTACTGCCCATGAAAGTGGGAATGGAAATCTTGTACTTTGGAGATCGTGTGTTTAGTATATATAACTTTCATTATCTAGCTATACTTTTTCATTTTAGATGATTCCGAATATGCAGCTATTCCTACACAATTGTGGCCAAAACATGTTGCTGATTTACATGCTGATGGGGACATTGGTTTTTCTAAGGAATATGAAGTATGTATAAAAAAAATATATACATATAATTTTCATTGATGTGATGACTATTCAAATAGCTGAACTTCACTGTATACTAATGAGGGAGAAAGGGACATGAAAAGAGAGAATATTTAATTGTGTGGTGTAGTTTTGTATCTATGTTTCATAGTTTGAAATCAAATTGTGATGCATTAGGACATCTGTATATTTACATTAAGGAAGTGATATCAGTGGAAGGAAAAACTATGAATATAAGAATGGATATGTACAGAGGGTGTTTACACATATTTATAAAGACTTTGATTTTAAATTAAAAAAAAGTAATAGCGACTCGGAAAAAAATGAGACAACAGGCTATTACCTGAAAAGTGAAAAATCTTTTACGATTAAAATGTAATTTGCGCTGTGAAATGGCATACAAAAGGAAGTTGTGGCTTGAAGGTTATATATTTACCCTTTCCGAAGAGAAATATTCATATTCAATAATTAAAAAACAATGCAACAAGCATAGTTTTCCAGTTTCAAAATATAAAATAAGTGATATTATATTATGGAAAAATTGTCAGGCTTTAATGCAAGTGGAAAATCCCAAAAGAAATATCCCCAAAAAGTTCGTACTATTTCTAATATTTCTAAAGTGCAGTCTATGGTTTTACAAGAAATCCAAAACCTCAAAGAACAGTTACAAAAGCTTTGCATACATCAGCATCAGCTATAAATAAAATAATTAATAAAGATTTGAATTTAATTAAAAAAAAAACTAGTACATCGTCACTACCTCAGTTCATAGTCTACTACCTCAGCATGTTGTTGAGTGGACTAGGGGCAGATTGATACATGAAAATCATTTAACAGGAGATAGATGGAAAAAATTGTTATAATTGACGAATGGATATATTTAAATGATTGTAAAAAAACAAATATTTATTGTCGAAAAAGCGTCCTGAGAAAATCAAAAGTTTGTTTCAAAGGGAGGAAAAAAAATTTCTATAAATGATTTATGGTTATCGCTGGCATTTCTTGTAACGGAAAATAAAAAATAAGAAAAGTTGAAAAAATCCAAAACTCAACTCTATATATTATCAAAATAATGTTCTGACTCCTATTTTTAAAGGAGATATTCCAAAATTGTATCCTACTGATTTTTAAAATGTGGAACTCCATCAGGACAAAGCGAGCAGCCACACCTCCAAAAGTACAACCGCATTTCTAGAAAAAAATGAGACAATAATGAAATTTTTGTATTTGTAAATTCACTATAATTGAAAGCGGCTTTGGGGTTTGTGTTAATAGATTTTATGGTTTTGAAACTTGTTTAAATTATGCAAACTTTAATGCATTGCAATGTATTGTTTACTAAAATTAGAAATTGATTAAGATTTGGTCTGGAAAATGTCAGGGAAATTGAATTTAGTCAGAACCATGTCCTATTATTATTAATTTATCTTTACTCAGTTAATTATAGCAGTATTCTATGATTTTTAAGTTTCTCTTCCTTCCTTCCTTCCTTTTCTTTTTCATTCCTTTTCCTTTCTTTTGAATGATGGCTGAACCATAAAGGTGAGGCACAGAATGTTGAAATATGCAGGGTAGATAAAGAACATTGCAATTTTGACTCAAATTTAAAAGTCTAAAAAACAATATTTTGTTTAAATTAATTTGGTTCTTATTTTTTGTAGGTCAGCAACTTTATTTGATTAAAAAAATGTTCTGTATATTTAAGTTTGTGAAAACAATACATCTGAAAAAATTTTGTTACTGGTTTGGGGAAGTGTGAAACAAAAATTGGGTAGATACCCTGTTAAATGTTTATAGTAGAATGTGAAAAAAGAAAAATATTTTCCTTAAATTTTGTGTTCTTCTAACAATGCTACTACCAGTGTGGTAAATTCGATTTCGTAACAAAAGTTGGCAAGGTGGTAGCTGGAGGTGTCAGATGAGAGGTCATAGTAGTGTAAATCCTTGTTTGGCGATTTAAGGGAGTTAGTCATGTAAATTTCTGCATCCAGCTTTCATAAAAAGTGGTAAAGGATCCAAGACAAAACTCTTAAATTCGTTTTTCTATTTTTGTGTTCAAGAAGCGTAAAATATTTGCACGGGAAATCATTTTTGTGTTTTTTTAGAGAGCTACCGAAATATAAACTTTATCATAATTGAGTATTTTTCTGTTTATTACTTGGTCTCAAGATGCTGAAATGAAAAATACAACTTGCAGTCCTCACTTGATCAGGGTGCCAAATGGGGGCTCGGAACTGGTTATAGGGCATTCTGGCATTCGTTAAAGTGGATTGAAAATTCTTGCACAGCTGAAACCAGGATTACCATAAATGGCGACTGGACGATACAATTAGGCATGATTTTATGGAAATTTTGGTTCTGGGTGCTGTAGATGTTGGCTTATATTTAGTGAAAATTGTCGTTTTTTCCCATTTGTAGCAAATCTAATGTCTCTATATTCCGCTTTCTTCCGCGAACACCTCACCAATATACCGCGAGAATGTCATAAAATGTGGCATTCTTTCACTTGACTATGCTGTTGCGGTAGCTTCTGGGATAACATGCTGTATAATTAAACTATTGATGCAGTTCAATGCCAGCTGTTATGTGCATTATAGTAGTTTTGCACTTTTATTGATTGCAATTTCTACTGGGCAAGTTCGACAATATTTTTTTTATCACTTTAAAGCAATTGGGATAATGTTAATCTAGTGTCTGTCGCCAGAGCCTTTTTTAGAAATGGTGACAGCAGAGTATGACTGCAGAATTGATGAAGAATCAAAGTGTCAGGATATTAAAATTGCTGTGTGTAAAGTTTAGGAAAATCCTGGAAAATGACTTTTTCCACGATGAAGAGGAAGTTTTATCAATGGAAATTGGTATGTCATTTTCATCTCTGATTTTAATTTGGTTGTTAGCAAAACCAAAACTCACTAGTGACTCACTAACCACTAACCAAAATAGGGATAGTCAGGCAGTATAGGCTTATTGTTAGCTCTTGCATCATAAAAATTCAATCAACCAACCAAGCAACACATAAGAAATTGAATCTCATGCATGTTTTTTAGGTGCCGATGATGAGTACCTGGATGATGAGAACCAAATTGTGAAGAAACCTGCAAGTGAGGTATCGATTGAACGGAAAGTGAGGATATTGTCATATATAAAAAAAGCCCCTGGAGCCAGCTTCAAGGCAATTAATAATATATATCCTAGCTACAAACAACCAAATTACAAAAAGAAATGGCAACATCCAGTAAATTCAGGTGGCTTATACTATGAGCAACTAAAACTATTCACAAATACGTTCGGCAGTGATTACTTGAGTGAAGAGGAGAGAAGTAAGCAGTACATGATGTCAACATCCGTTAATAGGCATTAGAAAAAGCAAACGAATTTTCCGACTGCAAATTTAAGTTGTCTCTATCTTGGATCTCTAGATTCAAGAATAAGATGTGCTCGAGGAAGCTACAGAAACTTTGAAGTTTCAAGGAGGTCATGCATCCACAGCATTACCAAGTCACATAGAAGCAGTTCTGGGATGATTTCTGGAAACACCAGCCCAATTTCCCAGCTAACTGAATTTGGAACATGGGTCAGACTGGATTTTGTTGCGAAATGTCATCCAACTGGACACTTTCATTGAAAGAAGAGTGGATGATGGTTGTCGGTGGGTTTTCTCCAAGAAACAAGGCAACTCATTCCTATACTGTTCAGTATGTAATTTCTCAAGCAGGACAAATTATCAGAAATGCATACATTTGCCTTCAAGAACCAACTGGAGAAATTGGACCATCTGTAGAAGAATCACTTTCTTATGCTCTAAATTTAAGTTACTTGCAGCTGCTCGGGAAAGCTCACGACCACTTATATCGTCTTCTTCTTGAATAATGTCATGAAACCACAAGTGACAGAGGATTTTCTTTTTCTTTTTTTATTCGACCACTGGTCAGCTCAAATTGACCCCAATTTGTATTCCACTCGTTTTGGAATAGGCGATATTCCCAAGTGCACGACCTTGCTCATCCCTACAAAATACACAGCAGCATGCCAGCTGTTGGACACTTATTTCTACAAACAGCTGAAATTTTTGGCTAAGACTATATATAATTATTCATTGGTTCACAGAAGAAATGAGGATGCTCGTGTATCAACAACACAAAATAGAATCATCGAACTCCAGTCTCTAATGCATGACATCCTAATAGCACCTATCTTTGCTTCAGTGATGCATCACTGCTGGTATGTGTCTGGACTTTTGAAAGATTTTGAACATTTTCATTCTCTTTTGCAGAAAAAATGTGTCAGCAACAGAATTGTCCACTGCAGTTTTTCATCAAATGTTTGCATTATGAATCTGTCATTTGCTTTTATGATTTTTACCATGCTTATCATGTGATATCCTGTGTCAAAAGTCCATACTTACAGAAATGATTTCCCATGCCAATATTTTACGCTTATTAAAAGCTAAAAATAAATAAAAAGAATGAGTTTAAAGTTTTTTCTCGGATTCTTTAGCACTTTTTATAAAAACGATGCAAATGTTTACATCACCCTAACTTCATTAAATCGCCTAACTAGGGGTTCGCATTACTACAACCTCTCATCTGACACCTCCAGCTAACGCCATGCCAACTTTTATTACGAAGTCGAATTTATTGCACTGGTAGGTGCATTGTAAGTATGTTACTGACAATTTGAAAAAAACAGGAGTTTATTATGAACACTTCTTTGAGGGTATTTTGCTTTATAGGAAGTGCTATAAAATGTCAAATTTGCCGAAAATATTCTTCACAATGTATTTTATGGGCTAAATGTGTGTGAACATTTTTATGATAAATAATTGAAATTTGTTGTGTATTAAAACATTAGAAAGTTTATTATACAAATATAAATTCATATGAATACTGTTACCATCAAGTGCCTTCTCTGACTCAGAGGTTACAGTTAATATGGATCATATTTCCCTGTCTCTCATAATATCTTCTGTGCTCATTCTAGTCCAAGCCTTTAAATCAGGGGTCTCCAAACTACGGCCTCAGAGCACCACCAATCCGGCCTGCTAACCTGGGCTGGACATGCCCGTTAAGCAAAAATTAACATTGGCCAACATAGGAAAATAAGATCAGTGTGGCTCATGGGCCAACAAGAATAAGCAAAATTGGCCCTTGGACTGAAAAAGATTGGAGATCCCTGCTTTAAATCATCCATCCTTTTATTTTTTTTGCTTCTAGGTCTCTTACCTATGATGTTTCCCCCCTAGTGCCAATTGTGGTAGCTTGTATTTTTTTCCCTCTCACCATGTGTCTACAAATTTTCTTCTCAGAATTGTATTCATGATAGCTTTTTTCATACTGGATTTGTTACAGGCTTCTTGATTGGAAATCTTGTCAATCCATTTTATCTTCGATAGTCTTCTAAGGGTCCACATTTCAAAAGTTTCGATTTTATTCTAGGCATCTTTTTTATTATCTAGGTCTCACAATCATAAAGCAGAATAGGCCAAATTTAGCATTTTAGAAGATTCAAATGGGGCCTGTGAATCTTTGCATACTGAAATGGAATGTCAGCAGATTCTTTCAAACTAAACGATCTGAGTTATTAACTTATTCTCCTGCCACAGTGTGGATGTATTTACTATTATGAAGCAAATCTTATGAATGAGACCTTGAAATTTGTTCATTTCCCAGGCTTTACACTCTATCTTCTTCCAAAATTTAGATAAGTGGCCAGCGGCATACTTACTGGAATTCAGAGGAATCTTATTGCGGACTTTGACATTATGAAAGAAATGAGCCACCACAAGGGCAAGTTTGAAATGGCAAAACTCGTTATCTGGAAGGGTAGGAATAAATTCATTACCTATCCTATTTACATCCCTCTTGGTAGCAAACTGGACCTATCTCTCCTACAAATTAATAGAAAGAACATCTTGATGGGAGATTTTAATGCCCATTCAATACGATGGGGTTACCAGGACACAAATGCCATTGGGAAGGAGGTTAAGGATTTTCTTAACTCAACTCTCCTAGTATTGATTTATAAGAATTCTGATACACCTACGTTTGTCCATTGCAGTGGTTCCACAACTTCACCTGAGCTCTGTGTCTCGGCTAATATTAGTTCATGTACAAAAAGGATAATCATCGAGGACCCAGGATCTGGACACAGACAAGTTATTGCCTTAGTACCTACTGGAAATAGTGTTATCCACTGACTGAGGTATTGCTACTGCTTTTGGACAGTTCTGCACCCAAGCACAAAGAAAAGGAACATGTGCCCATAAAATGTCAAAGGTTTTAAATATTGAAATTAAAGGATCACTTCATTCAAAGGTTCATGAATCGGTTGCAGGTAATGCTATTTTCGTTTCACCTTTTAATCACCAAGAATTTGAGTTTTGATTAAGGAGTTTGAAGACCAGGGAATTCCCAGGAGAAGACCATATACATGCAGAGTTTCTCAAAAATATGGGTGAATACGCAAAACAGCTCCTATTGTGACTCTTTAGTCACATTTGGGAGTTGGGTACGGTCCCTACACAGCGAAAGGAAAAGGACTGTGATTATTCCTGTTTTGAAAAAGGATAGAGATTCAAAATTAATTCAAAATTATAGACCTATTTTTCTTACAAGTATTCTTGGAAAGACGATGGAAGAACTTTTCAATGAGAGACTGAACTGGTCTTTAGGGAGTTTTGGGTTGTTACCGTGTGAACAAGCAAGTTTCCAGAGAAACAGATCAACAAATACCCAAGTTGCACATTTTAGTCAGACCACTAAAGATATACTGGATGTCAAAAATATACTAAGAGCAGTATATGTAGACTTTAAATCTGCAAATGACCCCATCTGGAAAGACTTTTCATTAAACTTGAAAGTCTTGGAATGGGGCCTAAATGCTTCAATTTTTCTGCTCCTTTATTGACTGAAGACTATGCAAGGTCTATGTTGGAGATGATCTACCCAGAAGTTATAATCTCTAGGTGGGTTTTCCTCAGGGTTCAGTCTCTAGTTGTACTCTCTTTAACATATATATTGATGACTTGATTAAGTTTTTGAAGTCCATCGACGGAACCATATGCTTACTCTTTGCAGATGATTTGGTTTTGTGGACTCAGACTCCCAAGAAAATAGTCAAAACTAAAATCGAAAAGACTTTAAATGAAGCACTTAAAGTACTGGACACATGATGTATAGAAAATAACACGACTGTAAATTTAACAAAGACTGCAACTCAGACCTTTTCCTTTACTCATCAGGACGTAGAACCTAAATTATTATATCAACACCTTCAGCTAACTAATGTTGATAAAATTACCTATATGGGAGTGGTGTTTGATAGTAAGTTGAGTTGGAGGCACCATATTGATTATATTTCTGAATGCATGAAAAAAGGATGGCTATTCTGAAACTCCTTGCTGGTTGTCTCTGGGGTTGTGCATGTTTTACCCTAAATGTCACCTATAAGTCATTTATTTTACCTATTAATACATATTACTGTGAACCCTTGATAACGATTTCCAATCAGTTGCTACGAAGACTAGAGATCTTACAGAACCAAATACTTAAATTGATAATAGGTGCTGTAAAGACTATGCCAATCCACTCAGTGCTTCTACAGAAAATGAAAAAGTTGGATCCATTATAACAGAAAAAGCTATTATCTTGTGTGAAAACTGGTAAGAATTGAAGATTACTATTGGAAGGATTAACAAAATGTGCCTAGAAATCTTAAGACCCAGTATTGATTCATACAGAAAGTTTTAGAACAAAGAACATACCTTAATCTGAGCAGTAGATTTCAGGAGTTTATGGACCCCAGAATCCTTTGGAGATGGAGGTGATTAATACCAGCTTAAATCTAGAATAAGTTGTTTATGAAAAAGACAGTTCTTTTGAAACATTACAAGCCCTTGCCCTGGGACTATGGACAATAGATATGCTGAACCTGAATGGTTCAGAGATTATATTGATGAATCATTTATGACAGACTCCCTGAATGCCGGAGCAAGGGTGTTCTCTGAGCTTTTTGCTTTTTTTCATACCTGTGGGAAACTTTAGAACAGCCTTTGATGGCAAAGTAACTGTAATTCGCATGGCCTTGAAACAACTGGAGGCTCTGCAACTCTAGTAAAAAAAGGTGGTTATCTTATCAGACTCTAGAGCATCAATATAATCCATCGATTCAACCAAGTAACCCCTATCAAAGGACGTGTATGAGTGCCGAAACTTATTTAAAAAATTAAAAACTAAATGAATATATACTATCCTCCAGTGGATTCCTGGACACTGGAATCTATGGAAACAACTAGGCAGATATGTTGGCAAAAAAAAAAGGCTCCAAAGTGCGACAGTTTATGGACCATGAAACATCTTTCCACATTGCAAAACTTTCTATCAAGAGGTCCCTGAATTTGGAGTTCCATAAAGATCTTTCGAATACAATCGCCGCAAAGGACTGGAAACATCTAGTAAAGTCAGATGTTCCTGATTGGCTATGCCGTGAAGCGGTTGCAACATTCCATTTGATCACAGGATATGATTGCTTGATGGAGCTTATGATATGATGTGGAGCTATATGATTGCTTGGTTTGTATTGGTATTCTGTCTATTCCAAGCTGTCTGCTTTGTGCAGGAGATAAGACTATGAATAGACAACACATGCAGCGATGCAAAACTCTTTGCGGGGTCACTGAGACTGAGCACTACTGGGAAGCAAGATTCCGTATGGGATAATGACAATACACATTGTATTCTTTTCATTTGTATGTTAAATTCCTTGCCATATTTAAAAAAAAATAAGATTCAGATTTGCAGAGTATGTATGGTCTCATCTTGTATGGTGCAAAATGACTTCTGCTGTCCTTGCATCATAAGAATACAACTAACCAACCTGAGTTGCAGATTTAATTTTCTCTCACACATAACTTTTTCAATGCATTGAATTTTGTTTTAGCCAGGCTAATTCGGCATCTAATTTCTTTCGACACTGGCATAAGGTTCAGTGTTGAAATAACTGTTTGTTATGGAATCTCCTGGTGAAACTCTGTATTGTTTTGTTCACCTAATTTCTTTCGTTTGATCACTATTGTGGCAAAAATGTTTTCCTAAATTGAAAAGAAGTTACATTTTCTATAGTCTTATTTTTACGATTAGCAGTGATGTTGAAGTTTTTCCTGCTAACACACACTTTTTTTTTACATATCATATTTTTTTTTATGTTCACTTTTTGTAAAGAATCTATTTTTTTATTATGACATATCTTGAAACAACGTATTATACAATATTATAAAAAATATAGTTCCTGTATAATGAAGTTTCTATATATGATAAAGTTCTTTATGGAACCATCAGTTTTAATATATGGAGGTTCTACTGTTATTAAGTAAGTAGAAAACAAAAAATCACTACCTATCACCTTACTAGCTTGATGCATTTATAATATTATTCTACACTTAATTTCTGGCAGCCAGATATATATTTTGCTTCTAGTTATTCAGTGTTTGGGATTATATGCAGGCATTCAAAATATTGCAAATTCTTCATTTTTACTCAGTAATTATTTTTAGAATTGTCTTTTATGCATAACTTTGAATACATATCTTCAATAGAACAATTAATACAACTATGCTGTATGCCCATTCACAACAACAATGGGAATAGTACTGATTTTAAGTCAATGCACAATTAAGCAGTAGTGACAATAGTGCTTTCTTTGCCACTATTGTGTATAATAAAATTTTAGCCAGAAGGAAGATTGATTGAATTTTGTTCTGATACTTTGTCAGTATAGATATATTGTTTTTTCCTAACTGATACCAGTAAAGTAACAATACTTTTCTTTCGATACCATGTTCATACTTAGGATATGACTTTGTGGTATCATTAAATGTATGTGTATATGTAATTTGATAACGACACTACACACTATTAAAATAATTGAGAAAGTTAACAAATTAACACAGTTGAATAATAAATTTTAGTTGTTTAAAGCTGTTTCCATAGCGCTGGGCTATTTTTGTCAGAACGGCCACTGATACAACACACCGTGTAATGTCAACCCATGTTACAAATGGCAGTTACAGGTATAATGAAAATGAACGGTAAAAATAAATCAAGCACATGAGTTAGGTGAATCGCCTCTGGTAGTGGAGCTTAAGTCTAAAGAAACGTTTGTAGTAGTAAAATGTGAGTTTGGAAGGAAACGTCCCTGGTAGTATAAAATTATTCTGTATAGGATGAAATATGCCATGTGTCAGTAGAAACATTGGATGAAGAATTATTGTTCAAAGTGAGGAGAAAATTCTTCCAAAAGGAAGAAATGAAATTAGATAGCAACTGGTCATTAATGGCGATATCTGCATTAGAGATTATATGTACGAACCAGGGATGTTTCTTTTCAAACTCATGTTTTACTACCAGAGACGTTTCCTCTAACTAATGTGCTTGATTTATTTTACCATTCATTTTCATTATACCTCTAACCATCATTTGTAGCATGGGCCGGCATTACACCTTGAGTTGTATCAGTTACCGTTCTGACGAAAATAGTCCAGGGCTATTGAAACAGCTGTGAACGATTAAATTTATTATTCAACTGTGTTAATTTGTTGCCTCTCTCTCTCTCTGTTTATATATATATAATGTACAATTTTAGATAATTCTGTATACTATTTTACAATAATTAAAGCTTTTATAATTTTTTTCTTTTTTACATAGGCTATTCAGCAGGCTACTGATTTGGATCTTTCTTCAGAACATTCTCAAATGATGGAAAATAAAAATAAAAACAGATACGTTAATATAGTTGCTTGTATGTGTTGAATATTTTATAATAGTTTTATTATTTATCAATTATATAAACTTTAGATACAGACTCCACATTTCCATTTTATGTAAATTAAAAACTGAAAATATCTTATAATTGATTTTTATAAATACAGTCGAACCTCCCAATCATGAACCCTCATGGGACCAAGAATATTACCTATTAATGGGGAGTGTCTGTTGTCAAGACATGTTGTGTGTGTAAATGAAGTTATTTCATGTACAGGCGATTTTAAAATTATAATATATTCTAATAAAATATAATAACATAAACTACCTTACAAATTAAAGATAGTACTATAATTACTAATTAAAAATTATTGAATAAATTTGAAAATTCATTAAATTAATAAACTTAAAAATACTCTACATACATTAAATCGATAAATTTGAAAATACACCCTTTTGCAAAAATATGAAGCACCATTAGGAAATTATCTGTTTTTATTAAAATTAAATATATATCCAGCACATACGCAGGTAAGGAAATGATAAAAAATTCAAGGCTGTAGGACCCATCAATGGCTAGGAATTGCACATTGAATATTTAAATTCGTAGTTGGTGAAGCACCCCTCCCCAGGCGGTGATGCATACTTCTATACGTCTAGGTAAGGAGTGATAAAGGTTCCTAATGTCATCCTGCAACACATTCTGCCAGGCATTCCTCACTCGCTGTTCCAGATCTGCGACATTTTGCGGTGCCCAAATCCAGCAGCCTACCATGTCCCATACATGTTCGATTGGCGAAAGGTCTGTTAACCTTGATTGCCATGGAGAAGTATCAATAGCACAGAGTCAGCTCACAAATATGCCAATTGTGTGGCGCCCTGGCATTAGCTTGTTGAAAAATGGCCCCAACCTGTTGTGTCATAAAGGGGGTAGGCATCACGGGTGGTACGGAAGAGACTACATTGTTGATAACTTTGTTGACTACAATGTTGAGAGCCTATATTGCAGATAATGATGCCGTTGGATCAGCTCAGGCCTGTCGCACAACCATCTGATCTTTCTTTGCACTCGTGCACCTTGGCCTTCCAGAGCTTTCATTCTGCCGATGAGTTCCTCGCAGCAACCATTACTGCCAACCATTACTTTTGCACAGTAGTATCCGTAAGGTATAAGTGCCGGCCTATTGCTTGGTAGGACCAGCCAACTTCATACATCTAGACTATGTGACTACGTTCAAAGTCATCCAATTGGCTATAAGTATTGGTTAAGGTCTTTGACAACATCGTAACTGCATTACTGGTTGCATCTCTAGGGAACTGCAATGCTGACAACATGAAAAAATAAACTATTTTCAATTTTTACTTCTTTTATACTATGCCAATTTCACAGAAATGCGCGCTATGATCGAAGTTAACACTCATTGGCTTTGAAAATTTAATCATTTGCATACTTGGTTTAAAGGAATTTGCATGCGAAATTTTGAGATGATCGGATAATTTTTTAGGTGTGCTTCTTTTTTTCTTTTTCAAAAGGATGTTAATAAAATGGAAAACAACTTACATTATTGCTTTACAGGAATAGTTTAAATATAGATGTAGCAAATTTCTGTAATATTGAAATTACTATTTCAAGAAACCCTTCAAAACAGTTTGTTTTTTATATTTTCATGCTGCTGCAGTTTCTCCACATGCATTTTGAATGTGTTTGTTATAGTAAGTCCATCACAGCCCACATTGTTTAAAAAGTACTTTTGAAGTGCCTTGGTGTATTTCAGTACATTCTGACTATTTAATATATTGTCAGCTTCGATTTCTGTACTATCTTTGGCATCTTCACTTTCCTCAATTTCATTTTTGTTCATGAAATCTATTTCCACGCCAGATTCCTCTGTACATGATTTGTCATAATCAGCTATGTACTCTTCTATGTTCGCTCCATTGCTAAAGCTTGGAACTAAAGAACTTTTTTCGTTAATTTCATTTTCTGAATCATCGTTATAATTCTCTACTTCTATATGGCAACTCCCACAACTTGACCCTCAGAAGTTGTCACACAAGTTTAATTTGGAATAGTTGATTAATCAAAATTGGGTATGGGTAGTAGTCCAATGAGCTTTATTCATAAAGTTTGTACAGAATCTATATTTGGCTATATTACTAATATATATTGGCAAGCAAATGCCAAAAAACCAATTCACATATACAGTAGACTCAATTTTACAAACTCTTACGGAACTCTCCCACCCTTATGTCAGGCAGGGTGTCTACTCATCTGGAAAAGTCAGGGAAGTTTTTTCTAACTGGAAAAATCAGGGAAATTTGAAATACAAAGGCCAAAGTCAGGGAAATTTGAAATTCATTGTTATAATAAATAACTTATTAAAATAATTTTCCTGAACTGTGCTTTTCATACCACATTGCCTACTGAAAAATTTGAAAAACTTGTACTTTTGACTAAACTTCTTCCAAAAGTTACCATTTTGCACCAAAACTAATATAATTTATATAAAATTATTAAGCCTATATATTTTTCAGAAGAAAATGTTTACCAAATATATAACTGAAACTTGAAAAACAAAAAGTGTTTTTAGCTAAATTTCAATTATCTAATATGTAAGGGATTTTGATCCTACCAGTCTTCTTTGCTTTATAATCATACACATTTTAAACGGGATAGAAGATGAAGCATCAGCTTTGCTATTATATAATTAAACTCTATTATAATGAACTCAAAAAGGGCCAAATGAAAATGTTGTAAATATTTAATTAATGCAAGTTTTTAATGTAAAACAATTCATTTTTAATATAGTTTTTGTATTTGTAAATTCACTATAATTGAGTTATAAATGGCTTTGGGTAATGCATTAATGGATTTTATGGTCTTGAAACTTATTTTGATTACACAAATTTTAATGCGTTGTGTGTTGTTTACTGTAATTAGTGACTGAAAATCGATTAAGATTTGGTCTGGAAACCTTGAAAAGTCAGGGAAGTTTGAAATAGAATTTGGGTAGACACTCTGGTTAGGGATCATCTCATAGCTTCAGTACTCTGGTGTTAATTCTACCCACCCTCCACTGGTACAGTATAAATGTTCCCCACCATTCCCATATGGGAGGGGGCACAATTCATGGATGAGAACAAGAGCAAACAGTTATTTCGACACTGGTGTATTGTTTTGTTTTGAGAATAAGAGGTTGGGACCACCCTAATTTTGAATAAACCAAGTGTTTGAAGAAAAACAAGAAAATCTTTTCAGAAAAATGCCTATTTTACATAACAATTTTGAAGAAAACTTTTCTGGAACCTGTCAGCTACTGAGGGGTGAAATATATTAATGCCTTATTTCAAGGGACTGGGGTTCAGAAATTATCTGTTAACGGGCAGTGTCCGTTAAGTGATGTTTAATTGTATGTTGTCTAAAACACACACACACACTATATATATATATTATAATTAATTAAAACCGGATTTGTAGCCTGCTGACGACATGCCAGCATCCGGAACGCCGTTGGGATAACTATCGGTAACCCAGCGACGTGAAAAAGGCTATCTCAGACTCTGATGATATGAACCATAATGAAAATATGAATGGAGCATCGGTTGTCTCGCTCTTAAATCAGAACCGCGTTCGGACTTTAAGCAGAGGGGCCAGTTCGAAAAATATGCAACAGTCTCTCCTTGGAGGTGTCGGCGGTTGTAGCGGCGCCTCCAACTGTACGGCTACTAGAACCAACACAGCCCAAAGTGCTTTGCAGCCTAGTATAGGTGCAACCACTAGGGCTGAAAGACCACGCCAGCGCATGTCATGGACAATAGATATGAACACCTACATCATGCGCACCTACTATACGATTACAAAGCTGGAAACAGACATGACAAATTACAGACCCACACTTCACGCCAAATTCGCACAACAGTACCCACACCTGGACATCAGTATAGAAAGGATAACAACCCAACGCAGGAACATAATAACCAGAAATCTCTTAGCAGAGCCCATACTACAAAGGTTAAGAGATGAAGTCGCCAATGACCTGGCAAACACGTCAACCAGTGTGGCCAACCCTGAAGCACCAGTTAGTAGCCCAAGAGAACCGCTCCAACCAAGCATAGAAGAAGAAGAGAGGAGGGACGTGGAGAAAATGGAAGAAGGTTTCCAATGTGCCCTGGCGGAATATGAAGGCTCGATGCCAACAAAGCCAATACCACGTCAGCCGGCATCTTAGAAACCTGCAGCAACCAAGATCCTCACTACACCTGCCACTACACCTACAGAAACACAACTCCCTACAGGAAATACACACCGCCATATACTGTGCAGCAGTAGCGGCATCACGCGCCAATGGGTACGAAGTAAGGAACGAAGGCCGAAGTAACAGAGGAAACAAAGCCCAACCACCATGGCAAGTGAGACTGGAGAAAAGAATAGAAGAGCTCCGCAGCAGCATAGGGCGAATAACCCAGTACATGCAGGGAAATAGGGGTAAGAAATTAGTGAGGAAAGTGAAGATGGCCCTTAAGAGAAATAGGATTCATACAAGACACGAAGAGCCCAATAAACACATCAGCGAATATCTGGATACCCTCAAACAAAAACTGGGTGTATACGCCAGAAGACTCCGAAGATACAAAGACTATACCAACAAAAAACAACAGAACATGCAATTCCAAGCAAACCAGAAGGCCTTCTACAGGAAGCTTCGAGAGACCCCAGCGAACAAAGACAAGTACGAAGCCCCAAAGCCAGCAGAAATAGAGACCTTCTGGAAGACACTATGGTCCAATGAAGTACAGCACAAAAGCGCCCCCTGGATTCAGCAAGAAATGGAGGCTACGAGAGGAATAGAGGAGATGGAGTACACGGGCATCACGATAGAGGAACTCCAGCAGGTAATCCAACGTACGCACAACTGGAAAGCACCCGGTATTGACGGCATACACAACTTCTGGTACAAGAAATTTACCAGCGCCCATGGCCCATTAGCCAAGGAACTTACGGCGATAATTGAAGACCCCAGCAAAATGCCTGAATTCCTCTGCAAGGGAATAACTTACCTCCTACCGAAGGACCAGGATACCAGTAACCCAGCGAAATACCGACCCATTACGTGCCTTAACACCCTGTACAAGATACTCACGGGGTGCATCTCTGAAAAAATAAGCCGGCACAGCGAAAGCAACAACTTAATGACGGAAGAACAAAAGGGATGCCAGAAAGGGACTCTGGGATGTAAAGAGCAGCTTACCATCGACTCAGTTATCCTGGAACAAGCAAGAAAACAAAAGCGAAAACTCAACACCGCATACATAGACTACAAGAAGGCTTTCGACTCTGTTCCGCACTCGTGGCTCCTTGAAATACTCAGCATATACAAAGTGCATCCCTCAATCATCCGATTCCTACAGAGCAGCATGAAACAATGGAGAACCCGGTTACAGCTAAACACGCCAGACAGTAAAATAGAAACGGCCGAGATCCCCATCCGCCGCGGAATCTTTCAAGGAGACGCACTAAGCCCCCAGTGGTTCTGCTTGGCGTTAAACCCCTTGTCAAGGATGCTGAACACAAGTAAATACGGATACATGCTGAAGAAAGACAAGAGAAACCTACATAAAGTCTCCCACCTCATGTACGTAGATGACATCAAGCTATACGCGCCAACAATCACCCAACTCCGACAACTCATCAGTATAACAGAGACATTCTCCAAGGACATAGGAATGGAATTCGGCCTCGATAAGTGCAAAATACAGAAGAATAGCAAAGAAGATTTACCAGGCATCGAACTCGAAGACGGGAGACTACTGAAGACCTTGGACGAGGGCGAAACCTACAAATACCTAGGGATAATGCAAAAACGGCAGCAGGAGCACAAGAAAGTCAAAGTCCAGCTCACGCAAGCATTCCAAGAAAGACTTAGAAGCATTGTGAAGACGAAACTGAGCGGGAAGAACACCACGCAAGCAATTAACGCATATGCGGTACCAGTGCTCACCTACTCCTTCGGGATCATCAAATGGTCCAACACTGAACTAGAACAACTCCAGCGGAAAATGAGAACCATCCAGAGAAGAGCCGGACAACTACACCCTGCAACGGCAATTGAACGGCAAACACTACCCCGGGAAGAAGGAGGACGCGGACAAGCGGACCTCAAAGACTTACATGACAAGCAGATCCAGAGCATGAGGCAATACTTCCAGTTGAAGAGTCCCCGATCGCCACTCATCCAAGCCATAATACAAGCAGATGCAAATTACACGCCACTAAACCTGTGTAGTACCGAAGAGCGTGTCCTCGAAACAGCCAACGAACAGAAACTGAGAACTTGGGCCGGAAAACCATTACATGGCAGGCACTACAATGACCTGCAACAACCACACGTTGACAAAAAGGCATCAAATTCTTGGCTGGCCAAAGGCACTCTCCAGCCAGAGACAGAAGGATTCATGCTAGCCATCCAAGACCAAGTGATCGCAACAAGGAACAATCAGAAATTCATCCAGAGAAAAGACATAGAAAGCGACAAATGCAGACACTGTCATGCGGCATCGGAGACAATCCAACACGTGATGGCAGGATGCAAGATCCTTGCGCAGTCAGACTACAAACATAGACACGATCAAGTAGCGAAAATAGTCCACCAGAAATTGGCAGCGAATGCTGGCTTTCTGACAGAAAAATGCCCGTACTACAAATATGAGCCAGAGACCGTGCATGAGAACGAAACACACAAGCTTTACTGGGATAGAGCAATCATAACAGACAAGACAGTCCCACATAACCGTCCTGACATAACCCTCGTCGATAAATCGAATAAGACCACGTACTTAATCGACATAGCAGTACCCAACACCAATAACATACAGACAACCTACACAACGAAAATCACCAAGTACCAAGATCTCAGACATGAAGTACGAGATATATGGGGTATGGAAAAGATCTTCATCATCCCGTTAGTCATCTCAGCAACAGGGATAGTACCAAAAACGCTTGCGACGAATTTGGAGATACTCAACATTGACCCAAACACCTACATTGAAATACAAAAAGCCACAATCCTAAACACGTGTCACATTGTCAGGAAGTTTCTAGACATGGCACATTAAGAAGTGATGTAAAAAGAGGCTTGGGAACATGGCGCTCTGCCCGTCCCAAAGCCTGTTTCCGCCAAGAATGGGCGAGGAAAACTTTTATATATATATATGTTATTTATTATGTTCTTAAATGCCTCCATTGATACAATTTATATTCACATTTACAATTTTCAAAAGGTAAAGTGAATTTTAAAAAATTATTACACCGGCTTGAGGGATGACTGTAACTCATATCTCGAATCATCGATAAAATCATTCGATGAAACTTTCGCAAAAGGGGAAACAATGCCACGTAAATCCTGTTATTATAAAGAGAAATTCAATCGAAAATAAGTAATTTCTGTTTAAAAAAATTTTAGCGGGTAAAGAACGACAACCAAGTAAATAAAATTTTAGGGAGGTCTTTAATTCAAGGTATTTTAAAATTAGTTGAGAGATTGACTATTAACAAAATGCATGGACCAAGATGAGAATACTAATTCTGAAGATTAACTAATATTTGAAATGTTATGTAAGCAGGGCAATTATTACAGAATTCGTAGTTTAATTAGTTCAGAAAAGTTATCTTCGTAATACTGGACTATTTCAGAGAAAGGAAGTATGGGAGGTTAGCACAATCTAGTGATATAAAATGCTGCGGAATATGAGTACATAACATGCTTTTTCCCACTTTCTGACGATTTTAGAACGAACGGAAACATCCAATCAGACAACATGTGAGTGAATTTTATAAGGCATTCGGTCATTATCTTGATTTATTGAGTCATTTTTAATGGCCATAATTTTTAAGATGTCATATAGCTCATTAATTTGGAGCTGATCACTTTGTATACAATTTATTTACACAACAAAATGCATTTGTTAAATTAAATTAAGTTATGTTATCGAAATAAATTAGACTAAAATTTATAAAATATAAAATATCCATCCCAATACGATAGACCTAATACTAAAATTGTGCAGAAAACGTAGAACATGCAAATTTAGCAGTTATACAATTAACGATATTTTCAAAGGAATATACAATATGTAATCTGAATTAAAATACATATAAGTTGAATTAAACTTCATATAATTTGAATTAAACTTCATATAATTTAAATTAAACTTCATATAATTTGAA
>QLNU02015360.1:15336139-15347926 GCA_006491805.2 Dysdera silvatica
GGACCTCAAAGACTTACATAACAAGCAGATCCAGAGCATGAGGCAATACTTCCAGTTGAAGAGTCCCCGATCGCCACTCATCCAAGCCATAATACAAGCAGATGCAAATTACACGCCACTAAACCTGTGTAGTACCGAAGAGCGTGTCCTGGAAACAGCCAATGAACAGAAACTAAGAACTTGGGCCGGAAAACCATTACATGGCAGGCACTACAATGACCTACAGCAACCACACGTTGACAAGAAGGCATCAAATTCTTGGCTGGCCAAAGGCACTCTCCAGCCAGAGACAGAAGGATTCATGCTAGCCATCCAAGACCAAGTGATCGCAACAAGGAACAATCAGAAATTCATCCAGAGAAAAGACATAGAAAGCGACAAATGCAGACACTGTCATGCGGCATCGGAGACAATCCAACACGTGATGGCAGGATGCAAGATCCTTGCGCAGTCAGAATACAAACATAGACACGATCACAGACAGACCCACATAGCCGTCCACAGCACTTAACCTAGATGATAAATCGAATAAGACCACGTACTTAATCGACATAGCAGTACCCAACACCAATAACATACAGACAACCTACACAACGAAAATCACCAAGTACCAAGATCTCAGACATGAAGTACGAGATATATGGGGTATGGAAAAGATCCTCATCATCCCGTTAGTCATCTCAGCAACAGGGATAGTACCAAAAACGCTTGCGACGAATTTGGAGATACTCAACATTGACCCAAACACCTACATTGAAATACAAAAAGCCACAATCCTAAACACGTGTCACATTGTCAGGAAGTTTCTAGACATGGCACATTAAGAAGTGATGTAAAAAGAGGCTTGGGAACATGGCGCTCTGCCCGTCCCAAAGCCTGTTTCCGCCAAGAATGGGCGAGGAAAACCTTATATATATATATATATAAAGTAGCAAGGTTTGATATAAAGATAGTTTGTATAACTATTATACAGAAATTAAGTTTTAGATCTTGTTTGCTAACATTATGGAAGCACAACCTATCGTTCGTATGCCGGATTTTCCTGTAATAGCTTTTATTGTTGTATTCCTTTGTACTATATAGGAACTCTTATCATTTATCTAAATACTTATTTGTGCTTTACCATTTGCATTATCAATCAGAACTTCTGTTAAATTTTTCAAGTACAAGAAAAGTAAGATAATGTGCAGTATTAATATATTTTTATTTTGCAGTAAGCTAATTTTTCTGCTATTCAGAGTTAACGCTACTTCTGGAATAAGATACAAAGTGCCAGGGAAGAAATTTACATACAGAGGTCAAACTAAGCACATTAAAATAGCTAATGAAATGGATCACTCAAGCTTTTGGACATATCAGTAGCAGTCCATTATCAGGAGTAATGTTAATGTTGTGTTCCTGCCTCTTTTTATACCTGAAATTTCTAGGAAAGACTGGGGCTTAGTAAATTTTTTATTTTTAGTAAATTTAGTCAATTTTTGCTTCTCTAAGGATGCGTGAGATTGTTTCTGAAATGCCGTGAACATAATGGGATGAAGATGTGAGTGTGTGGTGTATCGTTTGAAGTTGTGCTATTGGGCCTATAGTTTCTGAGTATAAATTGTTTAAGGTATGCATTATTTTAAGTGCTGTGTATAGGTTTTTAATTTACATGTTTGAGAGTGGTTGGTTACTGCAATGTGAACTAGTACTAAGACTTAAGGTTTTAGCGATGGAGGCTTTATGGCATGTTGGATAATATGATTTGAAATCAAGATATGTCTGTATGGGTTGGTTTACGGTAAACCGAGGCAAAGATAGTTATCGTGACAGGGTGTCTATGGATCTGGAAAACCTGAAAACATTGGGGAAGTTTTTTTTTTGACTGTCGAGGAAATTTGAAATACAAAGGCCTAAATCAGGGAAATTTGAAATACAAAGGCCTAAATCAGGAAAATTTGAAATACAAAGGCCTAAGTTAGGGAAATTTGAAATTCATTGTTATAATAAATAGCTTATTAAAATAATTTTCCTGAACTGTGCTTTTCGTATCACATTGCATACTGAAATTTTTGAAAAACTTATACTTTTAACTAAACTTCTTCCAGAAATTACCCTTTTGCATCAAAACTAATATAATTTATATAAAATTATTAAGCCCGTATATTTCTTCGGAGAAAATGTTTGCCAAATATATAATTATAACTTAAAAAACAGTGTTTTTAGCTAAGTTATTTAATGTTGGAGAACTGTAGAAGCTAACTATTGATCTGAGAGGAATATTTCGTTTATGGATTTCAGGTAATAGCTTTAACAGTGTTAATTGTTTTTTCTATGTAATTTTTAAGATTCCCAAGATTTGAGGATGTGTCGACTATTTTTGTTCGTGATATGCCAGTTCAGTATTTCCGTTAAATCCTGGTCAGGTTTTCGTCCATGTTGTGGTAAAGCATGTTTTGCCAGAAGTAAGGATATGTCTCCTTTCACTAATGTTTGTTTGTGTTCTTTTCTTCTTTTGATCATTCCCTTTGCCTTATATACATGCTTGTTGCAGTTTTTGCATGGTATTTGGTATATGGTACCAGTGAGGTCATTTAGTGGAACTGGGTCTTTAATTTTCGTGAGCTGTTCCCAAAGTGTTGTGATTATAAAGTAGTATGTTTTGATATTTTACATTGCAGTAATGAAGCATTCTCAAACACAAACTAAACACACACAAAAAGTAAGTTGGAAGACCCATTTCCGCCAGAAGACCTCACAGGCGCCATATACCAAATACCATGCAAAGACTGCAACAAACATTACATAGGACAAACAAAAAGAATGATCAAAACAAGAAGAAAAGAACACAAACAAGTACTAATGAAAGGCAATATATTCTCACATCTGGCAAAACATGCTTTACTACAACATGGACAGGAACCTGATTGTGACTAAACAGAAATACTAAACCAGCATATCATAAATAAACATAATCAGCTCTTCC
Source organism: Dysdera silvatica (assembly GCA_006491805.2). Classification (NCBI taxonomy): domain Eukaryota; kingdom Metazoa; phylum Arthropoda; class Arachnida; order Araneae; family Dysderidae; genus Dysdera; species Dysdera silvatica. The sequence goes on from QLNU02015360.1 coordinate 15,339,105, forward strand.
TTGGATCTTAGAAATACCACAAATTACACATAATGGCCATTAACGCACCTAAACCACTTCCAGAAATATTTGGATAACTCTTACTCTGAAATGTATGGGACTTCCCCAACATTAGGTAGGTCTACTCTATGGATTTCTCATTTTGTGTTTTTACATTCTGTGGGATTGCTTTGAGAAGTAGTTTTCCTAGAAATTTCAGGTATAAAAAGAGGCAGGAACGCATTAACATTATTCCTGATGATGTGTCCTAAAGCTTAGATGATCTATTTCATTTGCTGTTTTAACGTTCTCAGTTTAACCTTTGTATGTAATTTTCTTCCCTGGTACTGTGTATTTTATTTAAGAAGTAATGCTAACTCAGAATTGTTGAAAGATTTGTGACCTTTTGATTGATAAATGCTAATTGATTTTCTTAAATAATTATTCAATTATTTTTATTGTATTGAAAATAATTTTTTATGATTTTTTGCAATCTTTGAGAGTTTTCCTAAAAGTCAAATGATATCAGTATGTATTTATTAAATATTTAGTGTAAAAATATTGCTCCTTTTTTGTTGAATTTTATTGATTAGCTAAAAATATATTAAAATACAATAGGATGTACGTATAATGAGCCCACATATGACAAGTTGGTGGATCTAGTGATGAAAATATGGATTTTGTTTGGTACAATCATTAAATGCAATACAATTTGATAGCTTTTAGCAATAGACTTGCTGACCCAGAATTTTATGAACAAGAATTGTCAAGGTTGTTTTAATAAAATGTACAAAAATTATTTATTCGATTCATTGGCAGCACACTTTCACTAATCAAATAGAACAAAAGTTATACAAAATTTATTAATGCAGTTAATTTATTAAGTCTTGCTAATAACTATTTTTATAGCATGTGTCCATTATCATTAAAACATGGTGATTTCTGTTTATGTCTGTGATGTTCATCAGAGTTTCCATTACACCAGTTAAAAACTTGTTTGGGTTGGTGCGGAATTCAGTGAGTGTATTGGTGGTGTCACCTCTGGCTGTGAGACATAAGAGGTTTTTCCAAATGGATGAGATAGAGAATTATTCATGAGTAAGTCATTAATTGTAATCTTGATGTTAGACAGGATATAAAATGCCTAAAAGAAGTTGAGATCAAGCATTGAGTTGACTTTTTAATGATACATGCATTAACAAATGGTGATCACCAAATGCTATTGAAATAGCTATTAGCAAATAGTTTTATTACATTTGATAAATTAACTGCACCAATAAATTTTATGTATTTTTTGTATATAAAATGTACAAAATTAAAAAAAATATTCAAAATTGGTGGAAAAAAGAAATTAGTGATCGAAAATGTCTTTTTAGCTGATATGATGAAATAAACTTTCCAGCACTTGAAACTGGAGAATATAAAAATTTTATCCTTTTCAAAGTGCATAGTAAGGAGTTTGCCATAAGCCCTTTTTTGAGGCAATGGACTACACCTATGATTATGTATTTAATGCACTAAATGTTTTGTGATGAGGATTTAATGAACGGAGAGACTGACAAAGCAAAGAAAAGATACTGTTTTTTGAATACCCTCAAATAAAACTTACTTTGGAAATAACATAATATATGTTCCTGTATATCTTTTAAATTCCATAATGGATTTAACAAATAATGGGATATATTGGGCATTCGCTGATCCCAAGCTGCTTGTTATATATGGGTCCTACAGTATAGAAATCATGTGTTAGAAATGATATTAAATTGATCTGTTTAAAAATGCTTTGAATATTAATGTTTTTTAGATGATCATTCACGGGTTGTATTGAAACCTTATTCTGGGCAGAAAAAAATCTTTGATTATATTAACGCCAACTATATTGATGTAAGCCATTTCATATGTTTTTCTAAACTTTAAAATATCTGTATATTACAGTTCATTTCATATTGTAAAATTTTGAACATTTCTCTCTCTCCTTCCTCTCTCTATATATATAAGGGTTTAATATGTAGATAATTCCAAAATAAGAGAAAAAATGAATGAAAAATACAGAAGAAATAAATGTAATATTATCTAAGTATTTCTCAACTGCCGGACCATGGCTTCAGTTATACCGGACCACGAGAGATTCTCCTAGAATTTGTCATTTTAATTTTCTAAGCATTTTTTATGAATAAATAGTTTATCATGGAAATATTTTGAGGATAATATTTATGAATGTGCCAAAAAGCTGAGACTCAGAACACCTAAATAACATCTGTGCAGCAAATGCCAGTGATCAAACTGTGTATTTTTAAACATGCAAGTATTCATGAATGACTTTGAATTTTCAGACATCGAAATTGTTTAGTATTCGAGAAAGGATATGCCAGGTATTACAAGTGGTCATAAAAAGTGCCTGCGAGTCGATTACAATAATATAGGGTGATTCATAATACAGGTCTGCGAAATAATACTTTTTAATTTTTGTTTCTGTCCCGTTTTAGGTTTTTCTAATGTTTTTCGGTACGCTGAGTTCAGAAATGCCGAGCTTTTTCTTATGTCACGTAATATTTTCCCATAAAGTTAGGATGAAGGGTCAGCGAAATCACACAGAATATCTAGCACAGTTCAAGAACTTTGTTTACAAAAAACTTAAAAATAAGATATATTTTACATTTTATTACTTCGTTATCTTTGTCATAGTCACCACGAAGTTAAAAATCATTATAATGTCTCTTTTCCTTCCCCTCGAAGCTCTGTTTAGAACCCTTTCTCCTGTGCGCTGCTTGCGCCTCCTCCCTAGTTAGCATCCAGCAGTAATCTGCTATTATGTTGACGTTCCACCGGCTCTGATACCTCCGTGCCATTTTCTTTATGTTCTGGTTCCTAGTGGAATTTCTCTCCCTTTTCTTTACTTACAGCTCCTAAACTTTCTGGGAAATAGCTTAGATAGGAATTAAAAAGTGAATCTTTTAGCTCATTGAGCAGCCCAAGGCTTTGAAATTCTCCAGCATGTTTCCTACGACGTTCTTGAAGTCAGGGTCTTTCTGCTTGCCAAGAAACTTCTTTACAACTTCTTTAAAGGATTTTCAAGCTGACCTCTCAATGTTTTCCATTTTGGTTTTAAAGATTTTGCCTGTTATGAGTTTTTGAATGTCATAACTGATGAATATCCCTTCTTTTGGCTTCGCTTCGAACAGCCCTGGAAACTTACTTGCCAGGTACTAGGAAGTATCACCATCTTTTGACAGAGCTTTCACAATCTGCTTCATTATGCCAAGTTTTATGTGAAGTGGAGGCAGGGGTATTTTTTGTGGGGGGGAGGGGTCCACCAAAGATTCAAAGTGCACTTTCTTTTTCCCTTACATTTAGCATCCTGGCCACACCTCCTGAGTCCATTACTTGGCTTTAGCGTGATTGTCCCATTCAAAAAGGAAATGGAGGTATTTAGTCACCCTGTTAATCAAGGATCATAGAGAGCACTTTTAAATTGCCCCCAATGGTCCATTTGTATTCCTTATAGTTAGCTCAGGATCAAGGCCAAATTCTCATACTTTTCTTTCAAATGAGCTACATGGCCAGCCGGTATAGTTGCCATTGTGACAGCTTTCAAACTTCTTTGTGGTGAGTTAACGAAGATTCTCTAATTTTTTGCCTCAAGTTTTGCATTCTTTTTCTATCCATTATGGATCAAAAAGCTCGAAATTAGGGTTCATTACATTGAATTATTTTTTAAACATACTTTAGTTTATAACATCATGTATATTTTTGACTTTTTGATAACATTTTTCTACTTTTTACGTTTCAATTTATTATTGGTGAGATAAAATACCTCTTTTCTAAGCAAAAATATTACTTTGACATATTTTTATTGTAGCACACCTAGTAGATAGGCCACCAGACTGAAATTCTCTATTTGTGTCGAAACTGTACATAATAGAATTTTTTTAGTGTTTTTCCTGAAATCCGCATCCAAAAATACATAAAAAACGTCCTTCACTTTGAAGAAAAAAATTTCATTGCAGACCTGTGTAATTAATGGAACAAACTGAAAGGGGTGGTAAAGGACGACAAATAAGCCATATTTGGCGAAATCCCCATGTCTGCAAATAAGCCAGTTTGGCCATAAAGCATAAATACTGTGTAAATGTATGCGTTTAAAAAAAAAAAAATAATGCATAAATTAAGTGATCGACCTCTATTAACAGCAAAAAAAAAAAACCTTTCTGATAAGGCTACTAATCTATTTTACAGTGTAGTGAAAATAAGCCTAAAAATGGCTTTCTTAACACACTGGAAAAGAGTTATGAACTGCTGAGTATGTGCAACAGGTGAATAAACAGTTAAAAACAAAAATAAACTAAACCGAATAAAATAAATTGAACAAACCAAACATTTTTTGTTCAGTGAATTTTTTTCCAAAAATTAGCCGTTCGGGCACTACAGTGAATTTACTGTTTGTGCCCACCACATTCAAGGTTTCACAAATGGCTACAATGCGCCATTTTAAGAATTTTTCAATTTATTTAATGTCAACAGACGTTGGGCTCTCTCAATTTGGTGATTTTCTATCAGTTAAATTCACCGGAATTGTATGTGTAGAATCCATAGTCATAACTGAAGCAGCTACACACTAGAGTTCACTCTCAGCTTCGTGTATAAAAGCGGTGTTTTTGTAGGCAAGGTCAGTAGCGAGTTTGAACGGATCAGTATACCAATGTGTAGAAGGTGGACATGCATTTCAGGAAAGCTGAAAGGCTTCATTGAGAGTGCTTCCCTAATAGGCATGTTCCTGATCATATATAGAATGTTTTCTCGTTTGCACCGCCAACTGTCCGAAATGGGATCCTTCAGTGCTGCCATGCATGATGCAGATCGTGCATCAAGTGTCAGAACGCTGGTCAGGTCAGCAGAGATTCTATATGAGGTAGAACAGCATCCTGACATCAGTACGTGAGGTATAGGTTGTCGCACAAATGTACCTCAAAGCACGGTTTGGCATGTTTTACACAATGAAGGATTACATCCATACCATGTGCAGAGTGTGCAAGTTTCACAACCTGCAGATTTTCCTACACATGTTGAATTTGAACGATGGTTCCTACATCAGAGAAGTGTTGAACTGGAATTTCTGGCACATGTGCTACGGATGAAGCCACATTTACCCGTCAGGGCATATTTAATCCTCACAATGTGCATGTATGGGACAGCAGTAATCCACATGTAACAAGTCAACATCCGTACCAACAAAGCTTCTCAATCAGTGTATGGACGGTATTGTCCACGACTAATTGATTGGGCCATACTTATTACCGGAACTTCTGGGTGGGAGGACCTACCTCATATTCCTGCAATGTCTTACCTGAATTGTGGGAAGATGTATCATTAGTCATCCATCGTAAAATGTGGTTCCAGCATGATGATGCAGCAGCTCATTTCGGCACTCAGGTGCTGATAATTACCTTCATACCACATTTCCAGGGCAATGGATTGGCCTAACAGGTCTCATCACTTGGCCCCTACACTCACCAGTTCCGTCTCCTCTGGATTTCTTTTTATGGGGACATTTGAAGACTTTTATATACGACACTCCCATTGTTTCCAATGATGAACTAGTTGCCATACTGTCGTTGCTGCCACAACTGTCAGCAAAATGCCCAGCACTTTTGAGAACAGTAGCAATTTTTTACGTCGACGATGTGTATCATGAGTGATGGTCAAAATTTCAAGCAGTTCTTGTAAATATAATTCATTTCAATGCAATTTGCTGATTAATGTTTGTGCATGTAATTTATTTTGTACAATTATTGTGTGCAATTTTTATTTTATTTCTTCATGTCAAGCAGTTATTGACATTTTGTTTTGTGTTAAATAAAGTTTGGTTTTGACGTTTCGTGCCAGTCCTGCTTTTGCGTTGTGTAGTACTATGTGTGTAGAAGTGGAAAGTGCTCTCTAGCGCGTAGCTGCTTCAGTTGTGATTATGGATTCTACACATATAATTCCAGTGAATTTAACAGATTTTAGAAAGTCGCCAGAAAGAGAGAGGGAGACTGGCGTCCGTTGACATTAAATAATTTTAAAAATTCTTGAAATGGCGCATTGTAGCCATTTGTGGAAACCTTAAATGCGGTGGATCCAAATACTAAATTCACTGTAGTGCCTGAACGGCTAATTTTAAGCAAAAAAAGACCATGACAATTTTTTTTAAATGTCCTTCACCTGTTGTATTTACTTGGCAGTTCACAACTCTTTTCTAGTGTGCTAAAAAAGGCAGTTTTATGCTTATTTTCACTAAATCGTAACACAGATCAGGATCAGAAAAGGGAATTCCATTTTTTTCCCCCTCTGCTGTATTATTAGTCAGTCAATTCAATCATTAACCTTTTTTTATTGCCGTAATGGCCAACGTAGCAATGGCATGAGCATCAACAGTAGCCATGCTCTACGGCCAAACTGGCTTGTTTGCAAACATGGGGATTTCACCAGGTATGACTTATTTGTCATCCTTTACCACCCTATTCACTTTGTTCCATTAATTATGAATCACCCTGTATATGATGCATTCTCTGTTTTTAAAACTGAATGAAATACTATCCCTGCTGTAAATGCCAGCAATCAATCATTAAGGCACTGTATCAGAAAATTGTATATTAATAGAATGGGAGTATTGATACTCTTTATAATCATGCCATAATTAATTATTCATACTTATGGTAGTTTAATGTCTGAATTTTAAAAAATGGAAAGGTGGTTGATATGAGAAAATTTGTTGGGACCAGGCCCTCATTTTAGAAAAAAGTATTTACCAGGCCGTGGCCTCATGAAAGTTGAGAAACACTAATCTAAATATAGTGCTCTTTGAGCCTTTACTATATAATAGATAAGATATAACGTAAAAGTAGCAAATGCAGATGGCATTAGGTTAGATCAGGGTTGCCCAACATACAGGCCATAATTCAGGCCTCCAGCAGTGTTCATCTGGCCCGCTGACAACTGTTTGGAATAAAAAAAAAAGGTCCAAAAGAATTTTGGATTTGTTTTTCAGAAATCAAGAAAAACTGGATGTGTGTTGCCTTTGCATATTGCAAGTGAACAAATAAATAATCAGAAGAAACTCCGAAGAGAGGGTTTTTGTAATTACTTTTTTTATAAACTTGCTGAAACCACTGGCTCGCGAGATCCATGAAAAATTTGTAAGTGGCCTGCTACCCAAAAAGGTTGAACAACTCTGAGTTAGATGAATAATGTATATATGAGGAATAAAAAAGTGTTTGAGAGAGTTAAATAAATTAGGTTTGATGGAATTATCATAAAAGAAAATATAAAATATTATGTTTCAATTAAAAAAAATAATTAATACACACTCAAAAAATATACAATAGAATAAAAGCATGCAGCGTCAGAACTATCGTAAGGGACGTTTTCCAAGACCACATGCTTGGCACTTTTTTTGGAGGTATGTCGCAAAATACATGTAAAGCAAATATGCAAGATGTATGAAACGAGATACCCAAAGCCTAAAAAAAAATAAGGAATAACTAATTATGTTGCGTATCTAATAGCAATAGATACAAAATAACACTTATTATAGTACATGCATAATAATGTGAGAAAATGTTAATGCATTCATGAAGTAGATGCATAGTACAAATAATATTTATAATGATAGTAAAGCAGAACTAAATAATAATTATAATGATAGTAAAGCAGAACCAAATAATATTTACAGTGATAGTAAGGCAGAGCTGAATAAATGTAAAACTTACGATGCAAAGTCTGCATCTTCTAGCAGTAATTCCGATAATTTGAAATTTGTCATATCCGCATATTTATAATTGCAGAAGAGTATGTAATGGAAAAAGTACTTACATGATGATAAACGACATTTAGAAGACGGTATTTTGAGGAACACTGTTACACTATATGGTGTAAACAAACCAAATAAAGATGGCACTTCACTAGTTTCATATTGATACTACTCCAATTTGAAGTACCTCTGTTTTTGGGGTTAGCAGTTGTGCTGTCTTTTGGAGTGATCAATTGGATTATGGCGGCGTAAAGAAAATAGAAATTTATAACTGTAGATTCTTTAGGCATATGTTAAATATTTTTTTTGTTTATCAATGTAGATGTGCATTCTCTTTGTCTATCGTAGAACGATTTTGGAAAACCATCATTTTTTAAGCAAATCCTGAATTGTTGAAGACTGTTAATTGTAGTATTTCTATCACTACATAATCTTCATATTTTTGTTCCCATGGTAATTATGATGTTCCTGAAGGCAATGTTAAAAATTTTACACTCGAATTTAGAGAGGTAGTTGACTCTGAACTTGAAATCCATTTTTTTTAATATAAATGCTGCTTTGCAAAATTGTTGTTATCATTGACTTTTATGTTGATGTCCAGGAAATAAAAATGTTTGCTGTGAAGAGAAGTTTTTGTTAATGTCAGTTCACTTGCGTAAATATGTTGGAAGTTTTCTTCAAATGCTTGGTTATTAAAAGCGATAATGTCAGTGTATCTATATACATTGCAGAGGTGCTCAGATCTATTTTTTTCATAATGTTGTAGGTGAGTGATGAGTAGCACATCCCTTGTTGAATGCCACAGATCTGTTGAAAGATATGCTTACCATTATAAATAAAATTATTGTAGATGCAAAATTGTAATAAATTTTGCCAGTATTTTTTGTTAATATTTTTAAGCAGGTGTTTGCATTTATTAAAGTAGGTATTCAAAACGTTTCCCAACTTAAGTGGGTACACTTGGGAATAAATTCTCAAAGTCGTAAGTACTAATACCATAAATAGTATTAGCACTTATGACTAATCATATATCAATCTAATCAATATTTCAAAA
>QLNU02015360.1:15391030-15431688 GCA_006491805.2 Dysdera silvatica
CCCCACTCTTGAGCTGATTCTGCCCATGTGGTTTAATCGAGCCACGTGATTCGAAGGGGTGGGTCCCCGTGCTTTGTTTGAAGAGTTATAATTTTGTTTTCGTCAAATTCCAAATTCTGACTCTTTTTGTGACAGTATAGACCACCAAAATCTTTAAATCGGGATTATCCTGATGAACACTACTTACTTTGCAACCAAATAAATCATTAAATGAATTCTGAGTGCCACAAAGTAAACTAAAATCTTACATACAAATTTTTTTAATTGTACATTTGTAAAGGCTACATGTAAATTTTCAGAATTATATCGTATAGTTTGCACTTTTATGTTTTCAAATGATACCAAAATGAATAAAACTAGTTCATAAATAACGAAGTTACAGCAATTACAAACTTAAAAATGGAGGTACTATCCTTGCAAAGAGATGGAAGGGTTCTGGGGTGTAGTGGAGCCGACGCCATCCCGGAACTGTTTTCTGAAGGCCTCTTCGGCCCCATTCTATCCCTCAGCCCCTCTCCCACTAATATCATCAAGGACAGAGCGCTCAGGCACTATTTAATTTACGATTAAACCCCAGGTTTAGTTCTATAGTGCTAGGTAGATAATTAACCTAGGTTAAATTAAACACCAAAAACACTTACATAGGGTAAAGTTGCACACTATTATCTACTAATAATAGACGCTGCTGATAGTTTATTACGGATGGACTATCCTTTATAAACTAATTGCAAAATTTTATAAATACTATTCAATAACTTTAGTAGGCAAAGGACTTTTTTGGCATAAAATGCTATTAAATAATAGACGAAAAAACGCAATTGGTTAAAATACTGATAGAAAAATTGCAATATGATGTAATAAAAATTATACTGGATAAAGCATAATTATCATCATCATCAGGACCTTCTCCGATTCACAGGTTGGAGGCCAATACGGACCACATTTCCCTATCACTCGTATGAATGATGCCTTTTGTGTTTAATCCAGTTTACGTCTTTAAATCGTCCATTCATTCTTTCTGCCTCTTTAAAGTATACTGCTATATATAAAATACTTCTCAGCTAATTAGTAATAAAATTAATCTTTTGTTTTAAGACACTGGACATTTGTTTTCTAAATAAGTGAACAAAATATTTACGTGCATATTTTTAAGTACATGTTTTATTCCGAACATATTTTTTTTTTCTTTAAACTTGCTTTGACTTTATTTATCAGAAGGAAAATGTTACAATTATTATACTCATATATATAATCTGGTCATAATATATATATTATGACCAGAAAAGCCTACGTGATTTGTTTTAAATGTATTAGTAAAAAATATTATAACATGCTTTATAACTATTTTAAACTTTTAAATTCATTTCTTATTTACAGGCAGCAAAACTGCTCTGTACGTTAATACATATCTAGCAAGCGAACCCATCACGATTTTGAATTAACTGCGTTGAAGTTAAGATTTTCAGTACTGGCCTTTGCTGAAAAACCACCAAACAGGGGTTGATTATTTTTCCGTTTTGTCGAAAGATTTGAAGGTTATAATATTTCAAAATTTTTAGTTTTACTGGAAATTTTTTTAATTTTATTGGAAAATTTTTTAGTTTTATTGAAAAATTGCTGGAACACGTATCAAGTAATTTTCGATAACCTGTTTTAAAATCCGCAGATCATTAAAATCCATCCATGGAATCATGAGATATCAAGGTCTGTAATAGGGCTGTTTTTGGACTTTGGGGGCATATCTCGATAGGGCCATTCTGAAAAAAGGTTGGACATTTTGTTAATAGCATTGTGAGACCTTTCCGGTTCCAATCCCCGTCGGGTACGTTGGAGGTTCCCTCGTAAGTAATGATAAGTTGCTCATAGCGCTATGCTTGATGTACATACATCCTGTAATGCCTGTTGCAACGCGCAGGCTCATTTATATTAAAATTAGCTACAAGTAATAACACATAGTCGCTACAAATAAAATATTTTGATATAGCCTTCAAAGTTTGATGTATCGAAAAAAAATAATCACTCCACGAGTATCTTTCCTTTCCAGTTAATTTATCAGGCCAATGTTTGGAAACTAGAAAGCCCTCCTACTGATGGAATCAGGTAATAGAGTGGATGCCGAAGTGTGGCGTGCCTAGCGTTTTAATGGTCTTGAATGAAGGTTATTTTTCCGACGGCTTTTCGTTTTGAACACTTTTAAATTAGGCTAAGTGGTCGACAGAAAATCGTACAAAAATTTCAGCTTGGGGAAAGTATTGTACGAAATAACACTATACTTCCTCACCCGAGGCATAGAAGTCGGTGGATTTCAGTGCCGAATTTTCTCTACTGAAGGTATTCTATTTATCCCCATTCCAAACGTGAAAATTTCAAAGGTTTTATTTCTCGGTCCCATTGTTTCATTTGAAATGGCAATATAATGAAAAATTAAATATTGGGCAAGAACTATAAAGATGATAAGGGAATGGTTTTCGTTATTCTGAAACGATATTCATTTAGTTCAATAGGGTGAGACTTCATCTTGAAAACAATTACTTCTGCCAAGATCGTCTAATAATAATAGTTTATTTTTTACACGTTTACTCCATATTTAATCAAAGAGAAGGAAAACGTAATTTTAATTTGTAGGCAAATTGACAATTCTATGATTACTTGATATATAAAAAACATTTAAGCAAAAATATCGATATGATTTAAAATGAAATGGGTGGGTAAAGCGTTGTACTGACTTGAGTACTGCGTAAATTAAAATATAACTGTGTAACTTAAAATATAATTGCGTAAATTAAAATATAATTGTGTAAATTAAAATATAATTGCGTAAATTAAAATAAAATGTGAGAATTATACAAAACAATGGACGGAGGAAAATATGAATTGTGGAAGGGATCCAATCCAAAGGGATTGAATAAAAAAAATCCTAGATATAAGTGTAATGTTAAATTTAGTTATATATGAGGGCATCAAAATAAATTTCAAATACTGAAATCATTGAAAAAATTGTGAGAATAATGCATAAATGATAAAAATTGTGAAGATCACGTTAAATTTTAATTTTAAAATCAGGATTGCAATGAGCAGTGATTTTAAAAAATGAGGAACAAAAAGAAGTAGGCATCACAGCCCTAATATCGCGAATGACTAGTTCACTCTAGTCATTAAACGACTGTGGTATAAACGATTATACTATTAGCTGGCGTTTTACCTGTAAACAACCAGTGAATAACCAGGCGCTAAGATAGACATAAGGCTACTTGAAAACAATAACGATCTTTAATATAATCTTACTATTGAACGGCCAGCATGATCGTATAGTATACAAATAAACGTTGGGACGGCAATAAGAAACTGAGTCTGATATATTCAATGTAGCAGGAGCTGTAATTACAATATATAAAGACTTCCACGCTCATTGCATGGAAACATCGTTCTTGTGGATTTGAGCCGTGATTGCTCGTTAAAATCGATACAGTTAAGATAAACACCTACTGTAAAACACCAATTTCACTTAATGGATATATGCCATATTGTTGCAATATCAAAATGCAATACAAATATTTACACAAATAAAAGGGTTTTCTGTACTATTTAAAAAAAAAACTCTAACACTATCTTCCCTGATTCGCGCTTATCTTACTCGAGGCCTGACTCTACAAACTATCCCCCTACAGAACCGCGGTACACCTCATATGAAGGGTTAAGAGAGAAACAAACTCACGTTACACGGATTCCGTCCACCATCCATCTACGTCCGTCCGAAGCCCAGAGAAAACGCGCGGGTGGCCGGTCCGGGACGACGTGGCTCCGGAAAAAATAGCCTCGGGCTGGTCCAGCAAATGTGACTCCAGAAAATGTTGGGAAAACTAGCCAGGCAAATGTGGCTCCAGGAAATCTCCTTGGGAAAACTGGTCTTGCAAATGTAACTCCAGGAAATCGTCTCAGAAACTGGTCCGGCAAATGTGACTCCAGGCAATCGTCTGCTCGCTCCTATGCGCCGGAAAAAACGGCTCGGATGCTACTGCTCCAGCTTTGGCAGCCAAAGACAAATATGCACAAACCTTCGTACGCTGGGTCTGGGAACAACGTTTCCCCACTTCTAACTGCGACTTTAGGGCCCTCGCTCGTTTAAACAATCTTACTCGTAACCGACCAATTCTCTCTCATCAACGGCTTCTATCACGACCCTTCACCTCGAAGTGCAGATCCGCTCCTTTTCCGACCACCTCTAATGGAGATCAGACCCTCTTCTCCCTCTGACCTTTCTCAATAGGGATCAGATCTCTTATCCTCTCTAAAAATCTCCCATCACCTTCCTCATCCATAAACGACCTTCATGTCCATCAACCTATTTCTAAAAAATCTCAGGTTTGATCAATTCTCCCTTCCAATCACGTCCTTTCCTCCTATCTCACCGACCACTCGACCTGCGGTTTCATTTGCCCGTTCGACCCTACGGAGCCTCCTTCTTCGTCCCGCCTTCCCTAAATTTCCTCTTCGATTTTTACGGCCTAACGATATATTACTCCGGCGCACCGTCGACATTTATATTGCCACACTATTGTTCAACAATTTTTTTTTCCTGGAGCACTTTTTGCGATAACTTCTGTCTGGACCGCAAGCTGACCTTCACCACCATCCTAGTCCCTATACCCAAGCCTGATTCATCCTCCAGCATCCAACGGTCATTTTTATCCAAGATTCCTTTAACATGAATTTTATTTCTGTATTCATTTCCATTTTATCGCTTCCCACTGTCATATCGTGAATAACTGTTCACGATACTAAATAATAAACAGAGTAATGACAAATACCAGAATACTGCGACGTACTACATGGATTAGCCATTACTGAATCTTTCGTTAAAAAGGCAATAATTTTACAAAGAAACGTTAGAGAATTTCCAAGAAAGCTTCGTTCATTTTGTTCGAGATTGTCACGTATCCAATTTCTTGGAATTGCGGTCAAAACTCTATATAAAGTGCTCCAAAATAACAGCAAATTCTGAATGATAGTATTTGGCAAAGAGGATAGGATATACTTGAAGAGTAGACATGTGGAGAGAATACATATAAATTCCACGTACGCTTTCCCTCTAAAGCTAACAGAACAGCCGTCGACACGTCCTGTCTGTGTTTGAAAATACCTAAATTATTACAAACTGTGTAAGACACGAAGCATAATACACCTTGGTTAAGAACATGTAGAGTCCTTTTCTGTAGCAATATTTTTATATATTTGATGAAATCTAAGCCAAGGACGATTTTAAAGGCAAAAATAAATAAGTTACGATAATTGCAAAACGACTAATTTACGTTTAGAAAATACTGCTCAACTGTTTTACGAGATCCCTGCAATTACGCTGCATGACATTGAAATTGATCTGACCCACCCAAAGAGAGCGAATCCATGCGCTATTGATCCTCACACTTGCTTAGAGAAGTTGTAGAAGAGCAAAAATAGGAACGTGCGTTAAAAAAACATGGGTTAAAACTTTTTTCCTTGAAAAACTACATTTTCAAGGTCTCCCGTCTCGTATTTTTAATTCTCTACTTAGCATTTTGAGCATGCTTTTGATAAATAGGCCGGTCGGCGTCAAATAGGGTTTATGTAAAACAAATTTGATATAACATAAAAATATGCGTAAATGCTGGTCGAAAGGCCTTTTTGTGTGTTTCAATACTTCGGCTACATAAATTCGAATTCTGGTGACCTTCGTTTAGAATGTAAACAGCACCTAGCAGGCCAAATATCAAAATAAAACTCCTTTTGATAATATGTAAGTTTACTTCTACTTTTTAAATCATAAATATTTGCGACGAAAATATTTTAAGGTAAAAATAAAACAATAATAATTTTCCTAAAATATCCTGCCTAATTAATTAAACATTGTGCTTGCACCAATTTCTATGTTCCTTATATTTACCTATAAATTTTGGAAGGGAAGGCGTAATTATAGAATTTGAGCCCCAATGCAATCGCAAGTTCCACAATTATGCTATCTAAGGGCTTGATTTCCAAAGCCCCCAAGGGCAAGGGCCCCGATACAACTGCATTGTCATCGCTACGCCACTGGAAGAACGGGAGTGCATTAACCGAAAAAATTTCTCACATCCCCCATACTTCTGTCCGGTATAAAGGGAGTCGCCTTTGCTCCTTTTCTATAAGCCCAGTTGTGACTGCTTTTGAGTCGTTATTAGAAATAATTACTTATAATTATAATTGTGAACGATTATGTTCGGCGTAATGTCTATGATAACGTTACCCAATTTCTGGCCTAAAAATTAAGACAAGACTATAATCTCGGTACTGCAAAATTCAAATATAGATCGGCTTTCTCCGTTCTTATAATCAAACGTAGCCTCAATAAACGATATTCCGTGTGGTCCCTGACCAAAGAGAATATTTGAAATATTCTCTTTGATATAAAAAAAAATTGCAATTTCCATTTGTGGTTATTTTCTTTATACTTCGTTTATATTACTCTCTATACTACGTACCGTGTGCTTTCAATATGGCTTTTGCCATAATATTATTACAAGCTGGTTCCTGTTTGTTATTATAATGACAAATACGTGTAACGCAACACGTATTTGTCATTACACGTTGTGTATATATCGTCGACCGTTCTGACGAAAATAGCCCAGGGCTATTGAAACAGTCTGTAAACGATTAAACTTAATTAAACTGTGTTAATTTGTTGTCCTTTTCAATTAATTTAATAATCGGCAGTGTTGTCGTCAAAAAATTATTTCAAAATCATATTGTATTGCCAGTCCTCTCTTATGGATCAGAGACATGGAGTCTAACAGTTGGAGCAATACGAAAGTTACAGACAACGCAAAGGAGCATGGAGAGGTGCATGCTTGGAATAACTAGGAGAGATCGAAAAAGAAACACTTGGGTGAGAGAGCAAACTAGAGTAGAGGACATCATTGTTAAAGTAAAAGGGCTGAAATGGCGATGGGCTGGGCATATTGCAAGAAGAACTGATCAACGATGGACAACAGAAATTCTGAACTGGATTCCAAGAGACCACCGAAGACCTAGAAAACGTCCTCAAACTAGATGGGTGGATGAAATAAGAAAACAGGTTGGGGTGACGTGGAAGCGAATTGCTCAGGATAGACTTGTGTGGAAAGCATTTGGAGAGACCTTCATCCAGCAGTGGATAGATAATGGTTGAATATGATGATGATGATATATATATATATATATACATTTGGAGAGATTTTCATCCAGCACTGTGGATAGATAATGGTTGAATATGATGATATATATATAATTTTTTTCATATATGCATATACAAATATTTTCATAAAAGGGGGTCCCTAAAAAATTATTGGGGGCCCGGTATTTTCTGTTACACCACTGACTATATATATACAAAATATGTATAAAAGAAACAAATGAAATAAAATGTGTGAAGGACGCAGAAAATGAACATTTTTACGTAAGTCCATTAACGAAATTGTGTGTGTGTATATGTGCGAATAGTTGGAAGGGTGCTTGCATTAATAAATTTTCGCCCACACACCTCTTCATGCTCGGCCATGACCTTGCAGAAAACCTGCAGCTAGCACCAAGGTCGATGCACAACCAACGCCACCACTAATGGTCAGCTAATGGTTCAAAAAATTCCTACCCTCCGCTTTGTGAACAAGGGTGTTTTAATTAAAACTCGAACAATATTTTTAAAATAAGCGCTTGAAAACATTCTTTACGAAAAAACTGGTTATGTAAAGATTCTCAGTATAATACATTCTTATACATTTACACCAACAAGGAAAGGTACTACAAATATTATGCAAAGTGTTTGCATAATACATAGTACAATGAAAGGACGTCAATTACGGTTTTGTTCAAGTGAAAGGTTTCTTAATGCTCGCGAAAATGTCAACTACCGACATTTAAATGCAAAAAAATAAAATGCGGAGTGTTGTTTTGTTTGTTTTTCACTCCGTAAATTTTGAATCTGTTATTCGGCAAGCTAGATTTGCGGATGATGATGTAATTATAATTACTATTACACACGAGAATTCGAAAACGCACGTTACTGGCGTATTATGTACTTTATTATTATTATTATTATTATATTACGGATTTGAAAACGATACGTTCATATTTCGAAAAATTATATTTGGATCAGTTTCTAAATGTAAAAACTAGAAAAAATCGTGTTATTTGGGCAAAATACAGAGAAATATGCATATAACGATAAACCTGTCCATCAGGGAGTCCGCTACACCACCCAAATTTCTTGATCCCCCACCCCCTTTTAAAAAAAAAAACATATAATCGATAGATATGCAAATTATATGAAAAAAAAAAAATATTGCACAAATTACCTTTCCACATTTTTTCTGCATATGTAAATATGAAGTAAAATCCTGCCACCTCAAAAATTATCAACTGTCTGTGAATAGACTAAATGTCCAAGAAGAAATGCTTGAATTTTGTTTTCCTCCGAATAAAAAACATGAACTTTTTTTGTGTAAATGTAAACGAATTATTTCATAACTACCGAATATTTTATTTCGTTTCTTTTCTGGTAAGTACATTTTATAAAAAAAATTAAAATTTTGAAGGTAAATTTGACACCCCCAATGAAGTTTGACACCCCACCTGAACAAATATTCTAGCAACGACCCTGCTGCAGGGGCGGACTGGGCCGCCGGCCAACCGGCCCGGTGCGCCCTCCGATAATCGGCGTCCTTTGAGAGGACCTAGTACGTCCCTGGCCCTGCTGTCTATAACGATATTTACTACGATCTCCGCAATTTCCTACAGTACTTTCATCGAACTTGGCTATAAAGGTAATTTTGCGTTTTTCATATGTTATTTTATTCAAAACTTTTTAAAAGTAATAAAGCCTTTGAAAAGCCATTACTGTTGAAGATGAAGAATATTGTATACACAAATACAAATGGTTGTAGAATAGAGAGGGCAGTTTTCTAGCTCGGGGACTAAAGTTTTCGTCCCCTTGAAACGACTTTCGAAAATTCTTCGGGTTTTTTTTTTGTTTTTTTTTGTCCCTGAACTGACGGATAAGGGTGAAACCTAATTTACTGTTTTGGTTATCCACATTCCTAATCTGCAACATTTTTTGATGATTTGCTTAACGTGAAATTATTAAAAATAACGCTAGATTCAAATTATATAACTTCCATTATGAAATCTATCTAGTTTTCGACTTCACCTATAACGGCCACTGTCTGCAGTGCTATCTTTTCTCCGTCGCAAAAGACTGTCGCCATGGACAAACTTCACTGTGGTATAAAATAAAAGATTTAAGGAAGTTTCCATCTTCTTACAAAATCGCGTAAAGCGTTTAAAAATAATTACAACATAAAAGAATCAAAGTTCAATCTTGAACATACAATTTTTTTTTCCGATAAAAATGAAAAATCTCTGGGAACGACAATGGCGGGAGGTCTTGTTCGAGGATTTTCGCGTAAATCATCCCATTGTTTATATGGCGAATTGGTCGTTTCTTCATCGTCAATTTTATTTACTAGACTTTACAGCCGAAGAAGTTAGATGTGTGACAAAACGTTTGACATTCCTTTTCACTGGAAACTGCTTTGTCACAAAGGGAACACGTGAGAGCAAATAGTAGCAATTGAAAACAATGATATTCATTTCCGCAATGCAGCGGCCCAGTTTATAAGCGCGGCCAAAAGAGGTCGCTGAGAACATTGACGTCATTGGACCATTTAGGAAATCTGGTTAAGAACGCGCGGGGAGAGCTGGAACCATCGGGGAAGAAACAAAAGATGAAGTGGGGGGAAGAGGGACAAAAAAAAAAAAAAATGAGTCTGGCATATTATTATTTAAATTTCTATTCTCAATTCTATTCTCCGTTATCCTATTTGGCATTGCGCGAGAAACGAACAGCTTGCAAACAATAGGGAAGAAGTTCAAAACCCTGGGATCTGCCAGATCGAGTCATCAATGACGGAAAATCGTTAAAATTTCTCCTGTCATTAACCAAATTTATCACTTAATTCTTTTCATAACTAAAAGTGGAATTTTATTGGCTCCTTTGTAAAATAAAGATAAATTTGTTTCGAAATGTCACAACGAAATGAAATACGGTGGAAAAATATTTTAACAATTAGTGGTGAATTCCGAGGACTTCCGAATTTGGCACTTTGCGGAGAGGGGAGGATGGAATTCATGAAAAGTCTCACTCAAACAATCAAACAGGAACCTAAACCTGGGAAATTGTGAAAAATAAGTAAGTCAATAAAATATAATGTGGATATATCGGAGTGTTCAAGTATTACTTAAGCAATATTTCGGCTACTTCAAATCCCCCCCCCCCAGCAAAATTAACACTTGAAGCTCCCTATAAGAAAGCACATGACCAAGCATCTTCAAAAATATCCATATGACAGATGTCGAGAATAATCACGTTTTTCTATGATTATTTTTCTAACGCTCTATATTTTCACATGGAATGATGTCTAGTATATAAATAAATGACTTATATTATTATATTAATATTATATATATATGTAAATGACTCCATTCAAATTCTCCGTAGAAATAAAACCTTCCATTTATCCAATAACGTGCACGATCTTTGGTTTTCCCTATCCTCCACTCGTTATCTCTCTTCTTATAAACTGCTTTTGACACAGCATTGAGCCTAGCGTTTTTATTGTTTTGGTAGTTTTCCAATTTCAATGACCTAGCAGCATCGATTACTTCTCAATCTGAAACGCCCGGCCGTGCACGCAAAAGATACCTCGTATCCATACCTTCGTGTTTGGAATAATGAAAATGTGCAAAGTGGTAATTGGAATTACATAAAGCTTCTGTTCCATAACTAGTAACAAGCAAAATTGCTAGATCATTATTTACAGGGAGCTTGGAGCCAGAAACTTTCAAGCGCAGCTCTCGTGGGAGGGCTCAGTGATGACAGTTATCGGAGGAAGAGGCCCCCGCCCACTGAATCGGAAGATTTAGCTGTGTTTGGACGAATGGGGAAAATGAAAATGTGGGATAGATGTGGGGTCATTTCCTAAGCAAACACTGGGTTACTGAAAGCGGTATTTCTCTGTGCCATTTCCCAACAGACACCAGCCGCCATTTTCTTTACACAAAAATGGCTAGGATAGTAGTAGCACGTATTTTAACTTCCTTAATTTTCGAAACCACACTTATCATTATTGCATTAAATTCAGTTTCTGAGTCCGAACAAAAATAAAAATTGCCGAATTTTTATTCGGCAGGAACATGACTTTATTCCTTCCTTAAACAACTTCTTAAAGTTGTGAAAATGCCAACCCGCATTATCGGAAAATATTCCTTTTTAACAAATTAACTTTTGAGCGTAAAAAAATCATTTGTGGAAAAAACTACATATGCAAGAGACTTTTACTCGCAAGAGAAATCGGAAATTTGTTTCTTTAAGATAGGTTCGTACATAAAATGTTTTAAATGGTTAAAGATATTTCTATCAAATGCGTACCTACCACGATACATCAAGCAGATTAATACGGAAAAAAAATAAAAGTAATTTCTTCAACTTTTCGTAAATATTTCTAATTACTTAATTTTTCATTTAGATTTGGTTATTTTGCAATTCGTAAGTTTTAAATATTCAATACAATTATTCCTTTGAGAAAAAAAAATATTAATAACGTACGTTTGAAAAAGTTAAATATGCGTATCATTTTGGACCTTAAACGTGCTTAATGAGAAGAAAATTAATATTTTCCATTTGCATTTTAAATTTAATTTTTAAACGAATTTAATTGCAGTAAAACCACCCTACAACGATATCCGATATAACGATAAATCCCTCTACAACGATAATTTTTCTCGGTCCGTATAATAGTGTTGTAGAGAGGTTTTACTGTATAATGAACCCTCCCTATAACAATAACTCTGTCTACAACGATAATTTTTCTCGGTCCGTATAATATTGTTGTAGAGAGGTTTTACTGTATTAGCTAACAGTTGAAAAAAGTAAAATGCTGGAGCTTTAAAGGTAGTTAAAAAAAATATTTTATGTGCAGAAAAGAAAAAATGAGCTTCTGACTATGACTGCAAAGCTCTTGGGCTTTCAGAAGAAATTTTAATACCACGCCGTTTTAAACACAGTTTAAGGAAGCATTCGCTAGACGGATATAAAATAACGAGCATCGGCATGGCAGTTTGTGACGCGAAACTCGGAATTTGTAATACAGGAACAGAACTGGGAAATCATTTCCCAAAAGTTCGGTTTAAAAGATAAGTTTTGAGTTTTTTTCTTTCGGTGTAAAGTTCGTCCTTCCAAAAAATAAATAAATTTTAAATATTCATATCATCACCAGCATTATTTTCGACTATTATTTATCATCCACTGCTAAATGGTTTCTTCGAGTTTCGTCCGCACGCTTATTCCTGGAGGCTTATTCCCTCTTCTGATCGTTCCAACGTGGTTTCTGATGTCTGAAAATGCATCCTGGATCTTATATCCCTTGATTTCACCAACTATGCATCCTGGTTTAGGTTAGTAAAACGTGTCACCCGAATGGTTATATATACATTTTCTTTTTTTTTTTAAAGGAATTGAATTAGCAATAGTACTTGATAACAATAAATAAAAAGACCAACACTTGAGAAAATGGGCGGGAGACCGACAGACAGACGGACGAAAGAAAGAAAGAAAATGGTATGCAAATCATTTAAATGCCCAGCGTTGTCCGATGGAACTTGAAATGCATAGAAAGGGAAATGGGGAATATTGATCTTGGCAGCGAATCCAAAATATGAGAGCCAAGATTCAGGGCATTAGGCTAGTGCAGGGGTCTTCAACCCGCGGTCCGCCAGCTCATGAAAAAATACAACTTGTTTCACACAAAAATAACGTCCCTGCTCCCTTGGAGTCTGAAATATATATATTTCATTCTGTTGTCATTTTCACATTTCGTAATAAATATCTTAAAACACTATAGAACTAAAGTAACACTCTATTTTTCCCTAAGTCATGTTTTACTTTAGTTTTCTAGCGTATATGGGAATCAGGTTTAGTTTTATTCATTTGCAGTGCAACAGTGATTTTAAGGTGAGTTATATCCGGAAGGTGAACTTTCTTATATTCTTAACCAATTTCTCTGAAAATTGCACCCAATATTAACAGCTATAAAAGAAAACTTTTCGAACAGTTTCAACCTTTATAACTTAATAGATTTTTTTAGTATATCTTTTTTACTTCTTTTTTAAGTGTCATATTTGAAAAGTTCCACGTGGTATATTTTTAAAACAAAACAAAAAAAAAACAAAACGTATTTTTTCCAAATAATCATTGAAACCATGCTTATAAATGTTACTGAACAATTATACTCTGTTTTCAATAGTTTTTGTTTGTTTTTAAAAAAAAACTTTACCTGTTATTCATAAATTGCCATTTTTGTTCATTCGATTACCATGAACGCCTCCAAAAAAACGACTAAGATAGTATCTTAGATTTTTTATGTTTTAATGAGGAATGATATTATCATTCCTCATTAAAACTGTAAGTAACTTTTATTCATTATTACTGAGTGAATACTTACAGAAAAAATTTAAATTATTCGCTGAAAACTGCAGCACAAGGAATGTTTTGCGTAATGCAAAATTTCTCAAAAATTGGTTTTGAGGAAAACGAAATTAAAGTTAATCGTCTAAATCTGTGACATGACTACACTCAAAAGTATTTTCCAATATCATGGCCTCATCGCGTAGGAATAACAAAACCGTCCTCAGAAAGATGAAGATTTGCTTTATTTTTCAGCGTGTAAATAAAAAAAATTAACAATTTCCACCTAAATTTACTACTTTTTCAAGTACGAATCCCCTTAAAAAAATTTAACTTAGGACACTTCAAATTCTATTCTAAATATGTTGATAAGAACACCTTCCCAACCATCTGACTGCGTGCTCTAAAAATGTTCCTGTTTTGGAGCACTGACATCTGGGCATAAGCTGATGTAGAAAGTTCATAAGGGGGGGGGGGTTACAGAACTACAACTCCGTATGTACATACACAAAATTTCGCTGCAGTGGAAATTACGATCTGCATATCAAGCCCCCCCCTCCACTTGCGTACGCCAGTACGTCTGTAAACAGCTGTTTCCAAAAATGAAGTTGATAAAATGAAAAGTTAGGACCAGAATAACTGACGTCCACCTTGGAAACATTCTTAGGGTTGCAATATTAAAAATAAAACTTAATATTGACAGGACTGTTAAAAATAAGCAGTGCCAAAAATATCACTATAAGGTTTGATTTCGCTTTACATATTAGCTAAAAGTATTGCACTTTTTTTGCTTTTATACTTTTTTTATATTGTAATATATATATATATTCAGTCCCAGAGGAGGATCCAGAAAATATTTTCGGGTGGGCACGCAAAACTACAATATGGACAGAAAAAAATAGCAATAAAAGGCTGATCCAGTGGGGGGGCGCACCGAGCCGCTGGGGGGCACCCCTTGAGCCGCATTTGTTCAGTCCTAATATTGCTGATACAGTAGTGCGGCCCGCGGGCCTACAAGAATAAGCAAAATTGGCCCTTGGACTGAAAAAGGTTGAACCCCTGCGCTAGTGCATGCAGCCAATACACAGCGCCTGAATGTTGTTTTCTTCGCAAATATGTCACGCCTGCAAACGTCGGGGAGGGATACATTAGTTCCAATATGGCTATTTTATTTATAAGTTCTTTTGAAGAGCAGTAGAAAAGAGAAAACACATATTCGAAGGCCTCTGCACAGGATTTCAAGAAGAGGGATGATTGTGAATGAAAAAGAAGGGATTTTGACAAAAATGCACAAAATTTTCTTTCGTATGGAATTCAATTTCACAGCTAGTAATAGTGTTCAAATGGAAATGGTTGGGGTGGGGTGAACCCCGAAAACTCCCTTTTTGTGCAGAACCTCACATCATCGGCGTCCATATGAGTTCTTGGGGGTGATGAGAAAAAATGGTAGCACCTTCTCAAGCCTGTCAAACATTTTAGTGAATGTACAAGATACTAAAATGCTACAAAAATAATTGATACTGCTTGATAATTAGTAATGAGCTAAAAAGTACCTTATTTTAAAATGTGACTGTAAAACTTTTGAAAGTAAATGCATAGCAGTTTCGGGAAAATACAATTTTTAAACGTCTGGGGAAGGCTTTATCCCTTATGCTCGCCCATGCCTGGCATATAGCATTATACACACAAAATGTAACCGAAAGTAGGATTATAGTTTAAAACCGATAAAGTGTAAGAATTTCAAAAATACACCTACAATGCAGAATTTTTAAAAATGTCCGTCCTTATATATATATGTGTGTGTGTGTGTGTGTGTGTGTGTGTGTGTGTGTGTGTGTGTGTGTGTGCAATTTTTATAATTCCTATTTAATTATATAATAATTTTAGGCGTCTGGAATAAAAAAGATTATTCGATTTAGGGCTGAAAGAGTCGATTACCTTAAAAATTACTTCATTATTCATTGCTCTCAACTTCTAATACGTATCCCTACCCGGTAATGAAGTTGCAGGCGTATTTAAAACTTCTCTTAAAAGCAAGCAGAATTTTAAAAAATCAGGTTTCTCTCACTTGAATAAAATCGAAAGAAAAAAGGGTCTTTTCTCCCCCTCTCTTTTTATACCCGAGTCCATAACTTCTAGTTCTTCCAGAGTTTCGGATTAAATTCTAATACAGGTCTTGATTGTTTGATCCTTTACTTGTGCTTAAAGTCAATACTGCAAAAATAAAGGCTCTTTCGTTCAACAGAACCACTTGTCTTTTTGGACAAGGTTCTTTTTCTAATAGAAGGGTGATTTTTTCGCTGTTCGAATCAAAAATATAAAGAAAAGAGAGAGGAAAGAGATTAATCCGTGCAAAGGATAGTTTATGCTTTTACGACCTACGGACAGCGTTACTCATGACGTGACGGAAGCTACGGATTTCCGAGTAGTCTGAACCGTTACTGCAAAGGAAACCAAACCACGGGCAACGGTGGGAAGAAAAATAGCACGCATTCTACACCATTGAAAATCGAACATGGAGTAACGGCACGCCAAGTGAGTACGTTACTACTACACTATCACAGGGCCTGCAAAGACAAGTGTATAATCCTAGATTAAACCCATAAGGATCCAGGTCTCAATTAGGACTCACATATTTGATCTCGCTTTATTCTCATTTTCGTTTCCGTCAGCGCCATTTTTTTAGTTACCGAGTTAGTCAGGTCAGTCCACATCAACGTTTTTCAACCTTTCGTGCTTGCGGAACTCTTGAATGGAGATATTAATGTTCAGGGGAGGCTCGAGGTTGATTTTGAATCCGGGCGGCCTGACACAGATTGCTTTTTGATGCCCCTCCCCCTCCGGCGAAAACAGGAGATTTTCACAGATGCACAGTGAGCCATATACCCTATAAAAGTGGCCTAAAGTCTCTGAAAGAAATTCTCTAAAGATGTCTCTAAAAATTTCTTTAAACTTGTCTCTTTTTAGAGAGATTTTCTATTGTTTGGTCAATTAAAAAAAATTTGAACTTGACTTCAGTTCGGTGTCCTCATCCAAACGGGGCCCTGGGCGGCCGTCCGGCCCTTAAACCGATCCTGTTCATTTTCGAGGAAACTCTTACGTTAAGAACAATTACACAAATCATTATTAATATTCAATAATATTGGTAATACCCGCAATTTATGATGAATATTATTTGAATAAATACAACGTTGAATTTGCGGTAAGTTTTAATACATCATTAAGCGCTTTCGACCCTCCAGTGAAGGGTCCAAAGCGGTTAATGATGCATTATTAATATCTTCCTTGGATATTTAAATTATAAATAAAATACGAAGTGTAGAAAAGGGACAGGCATATAAGATGCTCCATCATTATAGCGTCTGTCTGTTACTTATTGTTAAAATTTATCTGTAAACCTATCCTTGAATATATTTATATTTGTTAACCGTTGTTAAATTTGTTTGCCAACAATTGTTTAATTTTTAGTTGACTCTTCTGCTTAACTTTTTCCTGTTAATAAATTTTAAATAAGATAGTAAAGCCATCCACATTTGAGAAATGTTGACGAATCATCAGTATTTCATAAAATCCTTTTTTTTTTAAGCAGTCGGTGGAAATATTTTTCCTTTTCTCTATGCAGGTTTTCAAAATTTCGAACTATCTTTCAACTGCACGTCGTAGAAAATTTTTATTTTGGCATAAGATGAAATACTCCGTCGGTTTTTATATTAGAGCGAATATTTGAATACGAAAAGATACAGTTAAGGTTTCTAGCATTAAATAAAACTCTGAAGTATTCTAAGCAGTTTTGCAAAGAACTTAATATTTTATAAGTTTTCTTACGAAACTTATTTTATACACGAATTCTGCAAAAAAATGGACATTTTATCCTTAAATACAGTAACACAATATTGAACGTATAAAACACGAATATATAACGGGTTTTCTTATATTTTATTCAACTACAAAATATACAATAGGAATTTATAATACATTTTTATAATAAGCAATAATTTTGGACGAATAAATGATCTAATTAAGCTAACATTAACGCGCACACGTTTACTAATCACTGTTAAACAAGTGCATTTTTTATTTTACTTATGCATTCAGGTTTGTTTTTTAGTGTATATATATATATATGGCCTGCAAAAGGGTTGCTGGTATCTAACTGGAAGGAGACCCACACGCTGAACGTATGTGACGATGTGTGGAACCGGCCAGGCCAGTAACCTAGTGTCCTACCCCGCCTTCAAGTGGTGCAGGCTGAGCTTTCTATTTATGTGGCAAATTAATATTTGCTACACGGATAGAAAGGCGGAAGGGGAGGGCTAATTCACCAACCCGTCTAGCCAGCGTGGTGAAATTATGGCTAATTCCTCCATTATGTTGACACACCAGAAACCATGGCCCCTAGTCTCCAGGTGCTGGAGTGCTCCTGATCAAGGCAGCGGTCAGTGTGGCATGAAAGCAGGGGGTGCTAAGAATCACTGGAATGGCCCAGGCTGCCGTTTGTTATTGACCTTGGCTACGTTTAATGGACGATCCCTTGCTTCTGAAGCAAAACTTCAGGAATTGGAAGAAGAACTTGACAAGATCAAATGGGACATTGTAGGACTCAGTGAAGTTAGAAGAAAAGGTGAAGAGTTGGTGGAACTTAAAAGTGGACATTTGTTTTATTATAGAGGAACGGAAACTGGAAGAACAAGTGGTGTTGGCTTCTTAATCAACAAAAGAATTAAAGACTGTCTTCTGGAAGTTGAAAGTACATCAGATCGAGCAGCGAGGCTTGTTGTTCAACTAACCCAGCGATACCAACTTCAGATAGTACAGGTATATGCACCAACATCAAGCCATACCGACGAAGAGGTTGAAGAATTTTATGAAGAAATCAAAGAGTTACACACCAAAGGGAAACAACATATCAAGCTCATCATGGGGGATTTCAATGCAAGAATTGGACAACAGGAACAAGGAGAGACATCGGTTGGTAAATACGGATATGGGGAAAGGAATGAACGTGGCGATCAACTCATCGAATTTGCAGAAGCTGAAAATCTTAGCATCATGAATTCATTTTTTAAGAAGAAACCGCAAAGAAAATGGACATGGAAACACCCAAATGGGGGAACTAGTGAAATTGACTATATCCTGGCAAAGCAAACAAGAAATCAATTATTGAAGATTGCAGCGTACTGAACAGATTTAATACTGGAAGTGATCATCGAATGGTGAGATGTAAAATGCACTTAAATACTAAATTAGAACGACAGAAGCTCATTAGGAAACAAGTAAGTAAGAGGGTGGATTTAAAGAAATTAAAAGAAAATACCGAGGCATTCAAGTTGGAATTAAAAAATCGCTTTTCTGCACTGGAAGGACTTATTGATGAAAGTGATATCTCAGAAGCAAATGAAAACATTGTTAAGACAATAGTTGAAACTGCTGGGGAAATTGGTGGTGTAACCTGTAAAAAGCACAATAGCAAATTATCTGAGAAGACGAAACAGCTCATGAAAAGGCGAAGAGATATGAAGGTGGACAATCAAAATACCAGTTCCAGGATTGAGTACATAGAACTTTGTAAAACTCTGCGCAAAAGCATGAAAGAAGACATAAGAAAATTCAACTGTGAGCTAGTAAGGAAAGCCATTGAAAATAACAAGAGCCTTAGGGTTGTTAAAGGAAGTTTGTCTGTTGGGAAGAAACACATCATTGCATTAAAAGGAGAGGATGGCACCGTAACAAGAAATAGGGAAGAAATACTTAGAAGAGTTGAAGAATTCTACAAAAATCTATACGAAAGTAACAGTGAATTAAACGAAGACATTGAAATAGTCGAAGGAACAGCTCCTAAAATCTTAAAAGAAGAAGTTTCATTTGCAATAAAAAGTATGAAGAAAGGAAGAGCCCCTGGTGATGATGGCATTACATTAGATATCCTAAAAGAAGCTGGAGAATATGTAGAAGACATACTTGCAAAATTCTTTACCAAATGTCTTAACAGCGGTAACATACCAAACCAATGGGATTCTGCAACAGTAATTCTTTTGCATAAAAAAGGTGATAAAGAGGATTTGAAAAATTACCGACCAATTAGCTTGTTACCTGCTATTTATAAAATCTTCACAAAAGTGCTAACACATCGCCTGCAGAAAAAATTAGATGCAGCTCAACCAAGAGAACAAGCTGGATTTCGAAGTGGATTCAGTACAGTGGACCATATTCAAGTATTAAGAGAATTAATTGAAAGAACACATGAATATGAACTTCCATTGTGTGTGGCATTTATTGACTATGAGAAGGCCTTTGACTCTATTAAAACATCAGCAGTCATCAACTCTTTAAGATCAACAGACATTGAGGATGTGTACATTGACATGGTGAAACGTGTGTATAAAAATGCAAGTGCAAAATTTCGGTTACATAAAGATACCAAAACTATCAAACTTGGCAAAGGGGTGAGGCAGGGAGATACCATTTCTCCAAAACTTTTTACTTCAGCTTTACAGATGATTTTTCAGCAGATAAATTGGAATAACAAGGGAATAAAAATAAATGGTGAATATTTAAATCATTTGCGGTTTGCTGATGACATTGTTATTTTTTCAACGAACCCATTAGAACTCCAAGACATGGTACAGGAGCTCTCAACTAGAAGTAAAGAAGTTGGACTCAAGATGAACCTACAAAAAACTAAGATCATGTTCAATAATTTCGTAGAGGAAACAAAAATACAAGTTGACAACATTGAGCTAGAAATTGCTGATTCATATATTTACCTTGGCCAGCTGATTTCAATGGATGGCAACATTATGAAAGAACTCAACAGACGTATTAAACTTGGCTGGAGTGCATTTGGAAGAAACAGTTTTATCCTGAAGGGGAAATTGCCTTTGTGTCTAAAAAGAAAGGTCTTCAACCAGTGTGTATTGCCAGTCCTCTCTTATGGATCAGAGACATGGAGTCTAACAGTTGGAGCAATACGAAAGTTACAGACAACGCAAAGGAGCATGGAGAGGTGCATGCTTGGAATAACTAGGAGAGATCGAAAAAGAAACACTTGGGTGAGAGAGCAAACTAGAGTAGAGGACATCATTGTTAAAGTAAAAGGGCTGAAATGGCGATGGGCTGGGCATATTGCAAGAAGAACTGATCAACGATGGACAACAGAAATTCTGAACTGGATTCCAAGAGACCACCGAAGACCTAGAAAACGTCCTCAAACTAGATGGGTGGATGAAATAAGAAAACAGGTTGGGGTGACGTGGAAGCGAATTGCTCAGGATAGACTTGTGTGGAAAGCATTTGGAGAGACCTTCATCCAGCAGTGGATAGATAATGGTTGAATATGATGATGATATATATATTACACTTAAAATTTTAAAAATACACAGATAATGAGAATATTGTGAATGCCCAAGCGAATTTTATAATTGTGTGTTTTATGTATGAAACGTATTTATTTAGTGAGTTAATTAATACAGTCAAACCTCGTTAAGACGAACACGCTTAAGACGAATTACTTTTAATACGAACCGTTTTCTGAAGTCCAGTCAGATAGCATACTATCCTTTCACGATAAGCCGAATCAATCACTGTTAATACCAAGAGATTTTCTGTTCCCCTGGATTTCACTTTAACGAGGTTCGACTGTACTTATTAAGTAATTAAGCAGAGTTGAGAGACACTACTACATAGTCTCATTTAAAATGCGGATTTTTTAACGAGTTTTCGCTTTGCCGATATAACTTGCCACGCAAGTATTAAAACTGCTCAAATTTATTCTGAAGAAAAAACAGTTTTCTTCAAGTAGAAAACGAAATTTAACATCCTCAACACATTTAATTATTAATATTAACGTCATATATGTGTTTTGATGTTGGGACGAACGTATTGACTCGTTTTGGGTAGACGTAGCCGTCTTTCGTAAGGAATTGTCTGGAGCAAATTCCAGCTGAACACAGAGCATTGCCCTTTCATGCTACTGTTCTTTTATTGGCACAGCGGCCCCTATTGGCGAACAATACTGGAAATAGGAAAATAGAGAGAAACTGACATGGTGAGGGCGATGGGGTTTCCTATTCTTAATTAGCCTGTAGATTTTAATACGGTTCTTCCACGCAGTATTGAAGAAAGGCTAACTTCATGATCATTAACGTATTGTGCGTTCGCGCAGTATCTGATGCTCGATAGTTAAGAACCATTGTGTTCAGGGAAAGGCGTTCACGAAACCGGCCTGGTGCACGCGGTAAAACCAGTTCCTCCACACGCCTCCTTAAACTGCACAACCCGTCTGCTAACGGTATCACGCGCCAACTGAGCGCGAATGCACAGTAGTTATTTGACTATTCATAAAAATGGAAAACTGCTAGGAAGTGGAAAGGTATTAATACACACACATTTATTGAATAATTATAAGGCAATAGGGAAAAATCCCTTATTCACCCACCCCCACATCCACTTGGTGGGACATGTGGCGGCCTGTATTGGGAATGGGAATGAAGGTTTTTCTGCCAATTTCAGCGCATATGATTTTATTGTATTTCAATATACCAAGCACAATTAAATCTTCATTTATTAAATCTTTATTTTGCAGAATTAAATCTTTATTTATTATTTATGATACTTTTTTTTAAGATAAAGACAAATGCGTTTTTTTCCTATATACACCCACTCTGGCAGTTTTTCAAAAACACTACGGTGAAAATTCTCTCTCTCTCTGTTCTAGAAAAGATGAATTATATTTTACTGCTTTTCTAGAGCATCGCTTGTTTTCCTTCTACCTTAATTCTACAAAAGCTTTCACTTCATATTTTTAATGTTGTTCTAAAATCTAAATACACCCAGATTATGGAGAGAAGAAGTTACTTGCCCACCTAAAAAATGAAATCAACATTAGAAGCATCGAACCTTAATACATTTAATTAACAATACGGCCTTACTCCCGGGGGATCCTGCCACTGTTATCAGTCCCTAGTATCTCAAGTAGGATTCAACCTACTCGGCACTGACTTCACGAAATTGACATTTATTTAATCTTTATTCATCAAGTCACAACATAGTATCATAATCTACAGACACAAAGTATCAAAAATCCAAAAAACAAGAAAAACAGAAGTAACTTAATAAGTGACCGGAAAAAAGCTGAACGAGGTCGGCTTGACACGCACCGATCGCCCAAATAAATGAAAAAATACTAAAATTGGCAGAGCTCAGATCAACGGAGAGATAAACAACATAGATACAACTGAGAACACACCGATACATCGCATACCAAATTATTATAAACCAACTAACTTTCAAGGATCTTTCATTATTTACCATATACTTCAGTTTAAGAAAAAGTTCTTTATCTTTGATAGAACAAATTCAAAATGTCCAAACTAGTTATTTCATGTGGTCATTCAGTCCATACTATTAGTCCTATTGAATTAATCTGATAATATAATTTGTTGTTGCAAAGGGGATGCAAATATTAACACTGATAACGAGTAGGATAAAGAGTAGATCCAGAACGTAAAGCAATAATATCATTAACAGGGAATCCTTAATACGTTAATGTATAATAATCGCAACTCTATAAGCAATCAGTTTTCGAAAAGGAAAAATGTTAAAATAGATTCATGGGCTAGAAATATACCCATTACATTTTTCACTGTCATCAAAGCAATTACCTTTTGCTGGATTTTTTCAATTTTATCAGAAACTCCTATTCCCTCAAATGGCAATATACTGATACAATACAATAAATGTGACAACATTATTTAATTATATATATCATCTCGATGGCTCTAATTGGAAGAAAGGCAGAAATTCTACGAGGATCTAATAGGAAGAAGAGCAGAAATTCTACGAGGATCTATAATTGGAAGAAAAGCAGAAATTCTACGAGGCTCTAATTGGAAGAAAAGCAGAAATTCTACAAATAATTCCCAAAATTCTGTTCATCTGAAGTTTAATTAAATCAAAATGATAACTCCATGATAATTTATAATGGAAAGTGACATGGGGGGGGGTGTAACACATTCGAAATAATGTATACTAATATTATTTATATAAATGTCAGGAACCATTGTATATGATCGTCTATTATGAAAACAATACATTAATGTTAAAATTATTAAAGGAAGTTCATGAAGAGATAATTAATTTATACTGAAGATCAAAGGAGCTATATTTTTTTTTTAAATAATATTTTGTTTCAAATATACTGAGAACTATGAAAGCTTCAATTTCGCATTAAGGTTACCACGACGTGTATAGGACACGTACCGGTACCAATACGTGTATCTTGAAAAAAATACATATAAAACGAAACTATATATTATGCACTGTGCACTTTCGTAATTTTTATTTATGCATGCAATTAGTGCATTTGATGATATTATTCTTTAAAATTAAAATTTTCTCAAAAGATTTTATCTGAAAGATTGTCTATTTATGTTGTACGGTAAATATATTATTTTTATTATAGTTTTCCACAAATGTACCATTTAAAACGTTCAGGAAACAAACGTCCCTGATGTTACGATTCGATTTGCTTTCGCGTTTTCGTAAACTAACCATCATTTTACTTGTACATTTGTTGACAACTTTACTCTAAAAATCCACAGTAAGCCAAATTTATGCCGCATCATGTTTACAGCGGAGAAATTCAGAACGTTTGAAATATATATACGTGTATACTCGTATGTCTATACGTATACTCGTATGTCTATTTTTCTTTGGGTTTATTATTTGTTAAATGAAGATCGAAATTCAGGTTCCGCCAAGCCACTACCACGGTGTTGGTATATTGTATTCAATAGTGCATAATTGTATATCTTGCCGAAATAAATAAATATTTATTTATTTATTCATATGATTGATATTTTGAATTATTGATTGATTTTTTGATTAAAGTTCTAGTTCCCATAATAAAATGAAGTACTGAAATCCAAGGGCGGACTGGGTCCTCTCAAAGGGCGCATACCTTGGATATTCAGAGGGCGCGAGGACTACCGCCCATGAGGGCGCATCGCCCCGGCGACCGGTTGACCAGTCCTACCCTGCTGAAATCATTATTGTTCCGACATCTGCAAATGAAGTTCAGTTGTATTACACAATTCAAACATATTTTTACATGTAATGTAGAATTTTTATAAAAGTATTTTTCAATACATGTTTTCTAGAATCTGTCAGTACAGGTATTCGATTGTAAGGTAATTGAATTTAGTTTTTCAGCTTCAAGCAAAAATAAAGCTATACAAAAATATCCGACGTCTCTTAGTTTCAACGATGCAAATCCATGAATATGTATAAAGACTAGCAACAAAAAACGATAAATTTTAGAAAAAGTATGTTTATATATATACCCGACATCGTATATCTGACATGCTGAATATTCTCGAAATGATTGTAAAGATAAAAAATTTTTAAGTTCTAAAAAATCTGATAATTTTTACATTTCTCGTATTTTCTCTTCTTATTTATAAAACATTTTCCTGGCAATAATTTATTCCTTTCACGAAAGAAAGGTTCCCCACGTTTTTAAAGGACTGCCAAATGAAACGAAACGACGATGAAAAAACGATGTGTAACACCATTAGCAACGGCGAAGAACTAAAACTGCATAAAGTGATCAAGTTTAAATGCATTTGAATTTAAGAAATGGTAGTAAAAAAATTGTTTTCTGAATTTTCTTTCAAGAAACAAGCGCTTTTCAGGAAATACAATGGTGATGTTTTTTATTCTGCATTTTAAATTTGTGTTTAGTGTTATCTTACTTGTGTTAAAGAAATTTTTATTTTAGGAGCAAAGAATGTTTAGGCACAACCTACAACAATCCGATCATTATTAGTTTTTAAAGAATACAATTTTTCATCATTCATACTTGGCTAGATTGTTGTTCGATCACTTTGCTGATAACTGAAATGGAATTTTTAATTTTTACCGTTATTGTCCCTTTTGAACAGTTCTGAGGACCTTTTGCCACAATTTCCACGGGCATATCCAAATGTTTGCGATAATTCTTTGCATTAGTGAGTATCGTCAGTTTATTTGCGATTAATATCAATCTATTCTATACAATACATTACAAAAACTAGAAGTATATAACCGAATAATTCTATCCCTTTATATGAAATTCTACATTTGACGAATGGTTATTTAAAGAATTAAGTATCCTTAGCTTTGAAAGAGCATAATTATAGTACTTGGACAAAAAGACAACAATTCACGTGTATTTGTTTTCAAATTCAATTTTTCGCTAACACGTTAAAAAAAAAATATTGATTTAATAAAATACGAGGATAGGACTATGTTTATAGATTATTTAGAATATGTCTGAATATGAATCTATGTTATTTAGAATAGGACTATGTTTCTTCAAAACATAGTCCTAAAATTAGAATTCCGCTAAATATTAAATCATTATACAACGACTATTCTTGGCGTTTGTAATAAATGGTCATAATCCACGTTCCGCAACTAACTACAATATTTTCTACTCTTCTCTACTAAAGCTGTACAGCACATTGAATTAAATATAGATACATTTACGAAATGCGTGCTGTGGGAAATTGGAAGGCAATCAAATTTTAAAGGACAGGGATAACTACTTTGTTTGTGGCAAATTCGACTTGCATGCAAAGAAAAAGCGATGTTTTAATTGAAAAATTAATAAATTTACCTGCTATATGAATTTCACATATGCGAGATACTCATTTTATGACAAATAGAAAGTACCCTTTCCGACAATTTTGAAATCATATAATATTTATCTTATACACTCTTTATCTAAAACGGTTCACATTATAGCTTTATCTCGTCGAAGATATTTAAAATAATATATTTTCGTCATCTCAAAAAACAAATTTTATAACTCTTTCAAATTTAACTTGATTTAATCGGCTTCACCAGTGTTAGTATTTTTCCAACACAGATTTCGTCTGCCGTATTTAAAATTTTTTTAAATGCATGTTTTCAAAGCCTATATGAAAGCAAACCCATATTTAAGAAAGCAAATGTTTATACATAAAATAAATATCATTGGATATTATATGCTTTACATACGAATAGTTTACGACAACACCCATGGCAGCGACTCACAATTTGTAATCCAGGAACATAAAAAATACAAGCCATTGCCAATTTATCGTTTACGTACGTCTTGTGGTAGCAGCGGGCAAACTAAGTATAAAAAAAGGGACATAAGGGCAGGGGTCATATATTTGCCCTCCTCCTTCTTTTTTCCAGCTCCAAACTTAATAAGTCAGTCTCTTGCTTCACAAATACAAGACGAAAAGATTCGTATGTCGCTTTGGAGTACATCCTGACGGCACCCATGCTCGTAGGTACATGCATGCGTATTGATTTATACACATCGGAGTGTTTTTAGCGTGACAAGAATGAGTTATAAAAATACATGCGTTAGCTACAACAGTAGAGCTCATATTTGGAAAGCACGTGCTCTGACTGCCAACTCATATTTACATTCGATTTTTACTTGAGGCAGACCACCTTCCGACAGTAGCAGAGTGTTCTTTACTTTGTTTTCATAGCATGGATGATAGGTATTTACGGCAAAGATACACTTTACGAAGTTTTCTCTAATCAGCTCCCAACAGACAATGGGGAATGGGCGTAGTTCTTGGTGGGGATGTAAGCAAAATTAATGACCTCCTTGCGTGACGTCAAGGGAAGGGGAACCCCCAACCTAAAAAGAACACCAACTGTCTGATCTAGTGATCAGCACATCGGAGAGACACTGACTTCGTTTATTCAGGACACTCGCCGCCATTTTGAATCCGCACCTTCAGCCACCGATTGTTAAATTTACCGTATCTGCCAAGGTCCTTAATTTCTAAGGGCACGGAGGAAGAAGGAATGATGGGTGTGATATCATAATGGAGATGGAGAGATATATCTCATTGTTTTAATGGATTCATGGATAATTGAGTACACTCCAATCTCTTTTTTTTTTAAATCGGTTGGTATTTTCGCAGCTTTTGAAAATTCGTTCGGTCTGATTAATATTTGGTTTTCGGTACAAGGCAAACACGAAGGAAACGTCATTAAGCTCCAATGGCATTTTTCCCTCTTTTTTCTCCCGGAGTCAGCATTATACGATATCTACCATTAGCGACAGACGTTTTCTCTAGGAAAGCATCTTAGCACTTTGCATCCGCGGCAGATGTTATTTTAACGATATTTTCGATAAGGGTGGAACGATTCGTGATCGTTCAGTTAACATGCAGCGTTAAATCACGAATTCGTGCACGGTGCCGCCGTATTACATCGTCTGAATCGTTCTTCGAAACTCCCGCGAGATCAAGAACTTGAAATAGGTAAATGAGGTTTTTTTTTAGTCCAATGAATGAACGATCATCGTCAATTAACTTTGTCTAGCCGAATGATTATCGTAAAAATTTTACTAATTTGTTGAAGTACATTTTCCATTATTTTAGTCGAGTATTTTGAAGTCATTTAGAGTAATAAAATTACCTCGGTACTCAAAAGACTTCTTCGTCAACGCAAAAGGCAGTTATACGTAGAACATTAAACAATTACGCAGGTCTATTATAGAGCGTTTATTATGAATGAAGAAAATAATCTTTCTTTTCGCTTGAAAGATTGTTTTTATGAACGATCTTTTTTATCACAGTGTAATCATACAAAAAAAAAATATATATTCGAAGCGTTGAAAGCATCACCCGTGCACTAAGTCTATTCAAGAAGTAATTACATGTGATTCTCAAATTTTCCAGTTCGTGCCTAATTTTCCATTCGCATGCTTCGTTTCCCTTTCACTGTCCTTGTATTTGTATCGCAAAATGCCAGCAAATTAGTATTTACATAGCAGGGAAATGTTCTGTCTTAAAAGCGTGGATCATCGTGTCGAATTTAGATTTATATGGGCCCTAGGGGGGAAGGATATAATGTTTAAAAAATGTGGCCCTCTAGAGATATCCAATCGTGAATCTTTGAAGGTCATCATCTCTGTCATGCCCGGGTATATGTGCAGTTACGCTATGCGTGTATGCTGCTACCAGCTCGGCTCGTAACTGAGCAATCTACGTCTCTTCGTGAGGCGGGTTCTGTATTCCACGTGCTAGGTAGAATAACTATGATGAAGGTTCAGTAGACACCATTGAAGTACAGAAGCTAATACTATATTTATTGAATATGGTTCAGGAGATAATCATATGTACATTGATGCTCAGACAATTCAACTATAGGCGCAGCACCTACGTTCTAACGTATGTAATGAGGTCCGGAATCACACACACACACGCGCCTCCACCCTCTTCCTCTACCTAATCTCGTCCTTCTCTTACCCCCTGCACACCACAAACTCTTTTCCCAATATGATCTCATTGGTCAAGATTAATCACGTGGTCACACCTGATTGAGCAGTGTGACCCTTTTCCCCGTTCAACACATGTTTCCCATAAATATTCTGTAATGTCCATCTTGACATTACAGAAGGAAGTTACAACAATTTTATACCCCCACATCCGGACTGTTTCCCTTACTTATACCCTTTTCACCAAGAAGACCTACAAGTTCCTATTTCCCATGATCTTCTACCATGTGATCATTACAATCTCCAATATCCAAATTTATTGATTATGAAAATTTCTGGAACATTTGTAAATAAACAAGATTAAGATAAAACTTAAATTTTGGTAACCCGGCAGAGGCCTTAAATGGGCCTCTGCGGGACCCTATGCCCTAGACGTAAATCCAGCACTACTTGATCACTGATAAATGACAAATAAAAATGAGTTAAAGTGTTGCATCTAGAAAGAATTGTATAGATTTGAAATCTCTCAAATTCAGTCTTATTCTTTATAGAGACAAATGCTAAAAGCTACTAAAAATTGCCTAATATTTTATTTTAAGACAAAAATATTGAAGATCCATTCCCCTTGCGAAGACCTCTGCCCTCGTATTCGTTCGTGGATAAAAGAATTATTATAAACGATATTCGTCACATTATAAACGATATTTAAAAATAAAAAAGTGGTCGAAAGAGAAAACCGTAAACACACGCCTGGTTTACGGAAATACTATATGCACCGAGTATTGTACAGCAAATGCAAACAACCGTTTTAAGAAGACCCAGAGGCCACATGTGTATTTGTTCTAATCCTAGAACTTACCATAAAACGTTTTGCCAAAACGGTTGTTCCGAAAAAGTGTTCTCACAGTTTTGAATGAAAAAGTTGGTCTTACATTCTATTTATGTTCGCTTTGGTGATTGAAAAGCGGCGATTAGTCATGCCTAATTTCCACCATTTCAGTTTCGACATACTTCGTAAAGACCGCATGTCTAAGAAAAAGATTATCTGTAAATAGGACGTAAGTGAAGGTACAGCATGAACCCAAACATTGACTTCGAGAAACCGCTTAGCGAAAATAAATCCTTTTATGGGTGAAAGGACGCCATCTCTCAATAGAGAAAACAAAGAGCATAGACGGCATGGCTAAATTCTAAACTGTTTTACCACTTCATTACAAACGAAGAAATTGAACAATAAGAAAAAAAACTCAATCCGAGTAATTATAGGAAAGGAAAATGAAAGAAACCTTGGGTTATGGCTCCACAGATAATCACAGAATGGGTGGCTGAAACCGCAAATCATAATCCATCTATCTCAAGTTTCTGGATAAAGCGTGAGAGGGTGATAGGAACCTAGAAAAGGCGGGTATAGGGAGCTGTTGATGAAGCACTTGGCGTTGCCTAGGTTTTTATCTACAACATGGAGGGTCCTTTACCCCAGGAGTGCCACAGGGCCTAAATCTCCCCTCCTTCCCTTTCGTGCTTCAGCCTCACATTATTAATATAGGCTTTATCTTTATTGAGGGCAGCTTACCAGAGCAATTCATTAGAAAAACCCTCTCAGCCTCAAATATAAACAAAGAGGAACAAACTAGGGGTGGGATAATATAAAGGCGGCTCTCAAAGAGGACAGAACATAAAAGCAAAAGGTAGTTCATTGTCCGAAATTTTATGGTTGGCGTCTCTCTCTCTCGTGTGAAATTGCTATAAATGTGAAGAAAGGACAAAAATAACTTTTAGTCATGAATCCCCCGATTCAGTACGTCAGCTTGCGGGAAGTACGGTACAAAATTTTGCTTTATGAATTGATGTAAGAAGAAATTAATTTTAACTAGAAGTTCCTCATGTTTTTATTTTTGATGAGAAGTGATGAGAAGTGTTAAACGTTCTCTAATAGTTTGTACTAACGAGGTGCAGATAACCTTCTTATACTTTTCACGGGATGCTAAAGATTAGTTAGATTTCATTTTCGGAAAAGAATTTATCTTAACGCTTTACCTACCGCTTGCAACTGAAATGTATACATCGAAAAGACTGAACGATTCGAGTGCAGATTATATGAGTTCTTCACAAATAACAGCGATACTTCGCAAAAAGGTATTTGCGCCAATTAATAGGCTTCCGGGCAACAAACACTGGCAATCGAAAGACCGATTAATAGGCTACTACTGGTCGTTAAGCCAGTTTTTAGTGTTTTTGAATATAAATGCACAAAAACGATGAATTTCCAGAATAAATGCATATTTTAAGGGTTTTAGTAATTTTAAGAATTTTATTATTCCCTCATCCGAAAAATTTGATCACAATACTGTGTTGTTCAATATTTTTTGTAGCTCTGAAAAGGACCCTTTGGCCATAAAAATGACATACATCATTACATGACTGAAGATAAAGCGTAACTGTTTAGAACAACGAGAGACACATTGTGATATATAGGCATAGAATTTGCGATATATAAAACGTATGATGTAATGTGTATCGAATTTTCTACTCGCCGGTTAATAATAAATCTATTTGTTTTAAAACACGGGATATAAGATTTTCAAGCGTTAAAAAAATTTTAAGTGCATATTTATTCATTTTAAGTGCATGTTTATTCATTTTAAGTGGATAATTTAAGGCTCATTATAATCTGGGCTCTAGTCATAACTTTAGTTTCACCGTGTATTATGTGCGTCCATATGAGTACTTCTGGGGGTGGGGGATTGAGAAAAATTATTACTTTCTTCTCAAGGCTGTCAAAAATTTTAGTGAATGTACAAGATACTAAAATGCTACAAAAATAATTGATACTGCTTGGCAATTAGTAATGAGCTAAAAAGTACCTTATTTTAAAATGTGCTTGTAAAACCTTTGAAAGTAAATGCATAGCAGAACCTTGCAAATCAAATTTTTGAACGTCTGGGGGGGGGGGTCGAGCCCTTCTCTGCCCCCATATGGGCGCCCATGCCATGCCATGTATAATTAAGTAAATGAAATTAGAATTAAATGAAATAAAATCGTAATGGCGGAAATCCTGTTCTCAACAACGCCATTTTTCTTATAAAAAGCTAAGACTTTGATTTAACCTCCAGGCACAAGCCTTAATACTTATCCTATGTATGTGTATATACACACACACACACGCACGCACACACACACACACACACACACACACACACACACACACACACACGAGCGTGAGACTGTTGAAAGGTTATTGGACGTCATTGGATCGTTGTTTAAACAATATTTCCGCGCGAAAATCGGAGCTTCTGGATAAATCTTCGAGGACGAGAGGACGTTTATGTCCTGCTCCGACTGTATTAATTTTTCTAAAACTCCCGTCGAACTATTATTAATATCATCATTTTAAAGAGATAATCCTTATTGTAGAATAAATAAAACTTAGAAATAAAAAAAAAGGGGGAAAGAGAGTATTTGTCTATTATGGGGTATATAATCAATGGGATTATTGGTGAATTATTATTATTAATGATTATTATTGAAGTATTTATCAGTAAGAATATATCGCTCGGATATATATACAAGGACGTAAAGAGTCCAATCGATTAAAAGTACTGTTTATTCTATTTTTGTAGAATTTATGAAAAATAATAATTATATAGATGAATGATGGTAAAAAATTTATGTTTGGAAGCCCGATATAATATCTCAAGTGATATTAAAAAGTTATAAATGATAAAGGAAGTTCGCAAGAACATTTGCAAAGAATATTAATATATGTTATTATGAAAGGAGAAATAATAAGAATATAAGAAACTGATAAATAAATAATCAGAAGTGTTGATAAATAAATAGCCAGAAGTGCTATTGAATAATAGTTCGAAGTGTATAAAGAGAGAGTGGAACTTTTCCTAATGTAGATATTATTTCGAAAATATTTTTAACAATGCCAATATCAAATGCAACAGGTGAAAGATCTTTGTCAGTTTTAAAATACGTTAAAAACTATTTAAGGAGTACGATAGGAGAAGACAGATTGAACAACATGGCCATATTATACCTAGAACAAAAAATTTTGGACGAAATAGATATTGCAAAAAGTAATTGATGACTTTGTCAAAGAAAAGAAAAATCAAGACACAAATTTATATACAAAACATTTTTTAAGCACTAAGGTAATTTATTACTATTAAATTTTTTGAATAAATGTATGGTTTTTCTTGAAACGTTGAGTTTATTATTAGCTACATATTGCCGGTTTAAGCAACTCACTAAAAATCTAATTGTGCCCTCTTTACACCTACATGCAGACGTTGTTCCCCCCCCCCCTTAAACTTACATGTGGACGTCACATGCCCCCTTCCTGTTCGACCTAGTATATTAATAAAATCATTTCGTTCGCTTAGTGCATGTATTTTTGCACATACATACATGCATATTTTAATCATAAAAAAAATGACTATATCGTTCAAAGCTTAGAACAGTTTTATTTAAATAAATTCAATATCTAATTCAACGCAAAATATTTCGACTTTTAAGCACCTATCAACACTTTCTTTTTATTAAAAAGCACAACATTGATCTCCTTGTGTTCCACCAAAAAAGTCGTCATCATTAGCATTTGCATCCCAACTGTAGGCAGCAATACCCCAGGCTATCATATGGCAATAGCCTTTTACCTTTACGCGTTATAGTTTATGTTAACTTGCCTGTGTGTGATATGTCTCTGTGTGTGTATGAATATGCGATCACCTACATATTAGCATGTAAGATAGAAAGTCATGATCGAATCGTCCAGTCAATAACGTTCCGATTTTACAAAAAACAAGGAATTTTAAGGACTCTTGATGAAAACTAGGTATTTTTAAGTGCTCTTAAATATGAAAACCAAAAATAAGGAGTTTGTA
The DNA here is from genome assembly GCA_006491805.2 of Dysdera silvatica. NCBI lineage: Eukaryota > Metazoa > Arthropoda > Arachnida > Araneae > Dysderidae > Dysdera > Dysdera silvatica. The sequence continues at coordinate 15,424,701 of QLNU02015360.1, forward strand.
AGGACGTTTAAGGACATGTGGAAACCCTAATATCTACAAATACAAGTCCATAAAAAATAAAAAATAACCCTAAGCTTTTATATATTTTTATAACATAGAATAGCTGTTAAAACCATAAAATACTGTATTTTTACTATCTCCTGAGTTTCAGAACTGCACTGACATTCTTCAGATGAAGAAATCAGTTGGCGAAAAACACTGTGCCAAGTATATTAGTAAGAAAAACACAATCAATCACAGTTATATATTCGAAAAAAGTATACAATTGTTTCGAAGGATATGTCCTTCTTCTTCAGAACGAATACGTGTTTACAGTCTGAGCGTAAAGCTAGGACTAAACGTTTTTCGAATACATAACTGTGATTGTGATTTTCTTATACTAATATTCTTCGATGTACTTCTAATAGCAGAGTGAAGCTGTTTTCCGTGGACATAAATATGGCCCTGGGAGTGATTTGCAGGCTTTGTTCTGATTTAATGGGTTTATATGCTAGGAGAAAGTGTTACTTAAAAGTCAACTAATGGCGGAACCATTCTTCTTCCATTTTAGGGAAACTTCGCTCTCCTCCTCCTCGGTTTAAAGACTAGCAAACACTTAAACGAAAGAGGAATGGCGAAGTAAATGGACCATGACGATGAGGACAGAAAACTACTACAACTGACAGAAAACTGGGAAATCCTTGAGTGTGTATAATATGAGCCATCTCATGGGAACTTTCTCTAATTGTTTGCTTTCAGCTCAATTTTTAGTAATTAAAAGCGCGAGAAGAAAGTAATTAGAAATACTTTTCTTTTCTTTTCCAAGCAGAAGTGTTATAAATGTGCTTTAGTTTCTTCGTATTAGATCTTTCGACCTAAATTCGGAACCTAGCCAAGTCAACCTCTACGTATTCTTAGGATATTCTCAAGGAACTTAACGTAGTAACTATAATCAAATCATCTATGCAATTTAATTCCAAACGCCAAGCTTATTTAATTTATTTATAACGCCGGGTAGCGACCCAATCTGAATAAAATAAAATCCCTAACATTTCCCTGATTTCCAGAAAATGCACTTATTTTCATAAATTTTCTGTAGTCGTTCTTCACATTAACCTAATGATTAAAATTAGCAAAATTAAAGTTTCCTTGATTAATTAGAAAAATTGTATATACATTGTGTGTGATTTTATTTTTTACAAAATATATATGTGTGTTTACACCAGCCATTTTCAAAGTTGTAAAAATCACACTATACATGCTTTCCGTTTTTAGCGAAAAATAAATTTACATACAAAAGGTTAAACACTGATAAAATAGCAATGAAAAAAGATCATTCAAGGCTTCAAACGCGTCAGCAGCCCTATCCATGACACCATTACATTCAGTCTTCGCACGTCAAGTTCTGAAGCTAACTAACTAACCTATCTGCATTTAGTTCGAATTAACAGCTAAATTTTGGGTACGTTAATGTAACATTTGGCTATAGCATGTAAGGGCCCTTTCCGACACTGAAAAGTATACAGTCCCGTATTTTAACATTATTAATATTAACTATTGCTCCCCCCACCTCAAACGTTAGATATTTGGCTTTTGGTGATTTTTATACACGTCACCGATAGGAAATTGAATCCTAACCCCTTATACATAAGCCCTCCCCGTATACAATAATTTGGTAAACAAATAGTTAAACCCAAAAAAGCCAATATGCATTAGGATAAAACCAGGGCTCGAGATCGAGAAATCATGGCGAACTAAGACCAGAACGGTACTCTCACCCGCCTTAATGATAAAACCCAGGAACCTAACTGGAAAAAATGATTTCTTACTCGCCAAATGTATAATTCTAGTCGCCAAACGCGACCAGATTTGTCAAGCCCCGGATATAACTATTTTACAAGCGAGTTTCATCAAGAAATATACATATATAGTTTTCGTTTAATTTGATATTGTAATGTTGCAATAAACCTTGCGATATTTCTCTTATATAACGATTTGTTATATAAGATAAATATAACAAGGTTTATTAAAATAACATATACTTGTTAATAACAAGTATATGTTATTTTAACTCGTTACCAATCAGCACACCAGTCCCTATGTCCATGAGCCCATTGTAGCCGCAAGTGTCGATAGTTTTTCGTCAGGAGGATCCTGTATAAAGGAACTCTTGCACGCAGTCCACGGTGCAGTAGACGCCGACGAATTGATGAAGCACACAATGATACACCTGTAGCAGTGCACCAACGTTCTGCCAACTGTCCAGATGAAGCAAAACGGTCCGTCACCGCCATGAGGACCAGGTGTCTATCTTTCCGTGCTAACGTCACCTTTCGGCGTCCACTTCTGGATTTCTGAGTTGTCTGGTTCTCTTGAACCCACTGCTTCCACACTCGCATCACTGTGCTGCTGTTACGCCCCATACGAGCTGCTATTGCACGATAAGAAAACCCTCCTTCACGAAAGCCGATCATTCGTCCCCGTTCAAACTCCGTAACTTGCTGAAATGTCGCCCTCTTTCGTCGTAGAGGCATAGTGACGTCTCATGTAACGTTTACCAATAGCAGATAACCATACACGCCCCGCTACAGCCCTCTATTTATACGGATCAATCAGTAGTTCAGAGAGGCGCTGCTCAGCCCACGCATACGCGATGACTCTGAAATTCTAATCATTTGAATAGTATACCCTAATTTGCATTTCCTGAAAGTTTCAGCTCAATCAAGTGATTCCTTCATGGTGTTGCAATTTTTACAAACATGAGCTCATATAAATAGCTTCAATGTGCACGAATCATTAGCTGTTCACAACAAGTAATCATACACCACATCCCAGGTTAAAAACGAACTGTTATTACTACTACGTTGGCGCAGTATAGCCCAGATGCTCTTGCGCCATAAAAAAGCCAAACAATCAATCAATCAATCAATTTATTACTACTACTATTATAGCGAAACTTTTCAATTTGTTTTAACATTTAAATATAGCGAAATTCAATAAAGTAAGCAAAAAAGCGGTCTCTTACATACCAAATAAACTGTACAAGCTTTTCAACTAAAAATGAATTATGAAGTAGGTTTTCACGAATGCGTGTTCCCGAAAACACGGATTTGTTATTAAAATACGCGTGCAATAATTGCTGCAGGCGATATGTAAAATCGGTAAGATTATAATAATGTTATTGCTAACATTGTTACACTCGGCAAGTCTATATATTGCTGCATAATGAACTGCGAAAAGGAAGTAAATGTGGGTTGGGTACATATATTAACCCCAAGCATTTTATTTTTTTTTTCACGGAAAAAAAAAGGAAGAAAAGAAAATTTGTAGCAAGCAAGAAAAGTGCAAAAATAATAGTTTTGTCCCAAAACTCCTTTGAGTCGAAATCGGAAGAGGTGCTGAAAATTAGTATATTTTTGAAAGCTTTATTCGTAACTCATTCCGAAAACTGGACGCTAGGCGATTTATCATGGGTTGATTGGCGAACTGCCCAGTGTTGGCGCCAACCTTAAATAATGGTATGAAGAATTTCATACTCCAGATTCAAAATAAAAAAAAAATAATAATTCATAGTTCGATGGCTTTGAACTTGACGCTGAGCCAAACAAGAAGAGTCAGAAATACGTTTGCCAGCTGTAAATCGTTACTGGCAGAACGCCATGTTTTGTTCGAGATTGATTCAGTAGCATTTTTATTATCTTCTGCAACTACTACGACAAAGCATAGATATGGGCGGAATTGGTTGCTCGGCGACCAGGTCACTGATCGAGAAGCCTAAGTAGGATCCAGAAATTCCAAGATATTGCAGAAAGACAGACTTAACAAACCTAAACTATATTTAGTTAATAACGTGCCCCCACATTGGTTCCTGTATAGCTAAAGTGACCAGACGTTCAGTTTTTGATGAGATAATCCCGCTGTCTTCAAGGTTTTTCGTGGGACACGTATTAGCTAAATGATTAAGCACGAAGGGTCCAAACTTCTACAAAATTTTCGAGAAAATTCTAGAAAACATCAGCACACTAGCAAAATCGCAGAATATATATTTTGAAGTATATAATGCAACAGTTGGTGATACTTGCTACCCTCTTAAAATGTCTGCTCTTGAACTTCTTCTGTATTTCTATATATGTATAGCTCCATTTCAGAGAAACAGACTGATTTATTTGGCGGAAAATTAAAATTTGAAGAAAAAATGCGCTCCCATGTCGAGAATCGTACTTGCTACCCTGTGTTGAGAGCAAAAAACGTTTTATTGGCTCTGTTTTTTAAAAAGCCTTTTCTTGAACCAGTCGAATTGGAAAGGGAGGGACCCCAAGCCCACACCCCCCCCTCCCATTGGATATCAAAACACATTATTTTCTCACAGGCCGCGTCACAACAATTTCTTTAATGGCACTTGAATCCCCTGTCGCCACTTGAGCCTCCCTCCATGAGTTTTAAATTGCTGGGCTACTTACTGTCTTAAACGGTTTTTTAACTTTCTACATCTATGTGTATCGCCTCATTTCACAGAAACGTACTGCAATTATTAGGCGGAAAATTAAAATTTGAAAAAAAAAAAAAAAATCGTTCCCACAACGGAACTCATACTTAGTACCCTGTATTGAAAGCAAAAGACTGTTTTATCTGTGCTGTTTCTTAAAATGCCTTCTCTTGAACCAGTGGCATAGCAAGCAGCGTCAAGCACCCCTTGACATGGGCGCCCATATGGGGTTCGAACCCCCCTCCCCTAGCCGTTTAAAAATTTGATTTGCCCGAACCTGCTACGCATTTACTTTCAAAAGTTTTACAGTCACATTTTAAAATAAGGTACTTTTTAGCTCATTACTAATTGTCAAGCAGTATCAATTATTTTTGTAGCATTTTGGTATTTGTATTTCACTAAATTCTACTACAACTTTGAGAAGGGGGTGAGGTAATTAATGTTTTCTCAGCAGTTCCCCACCACCCCAAGTTAGTTACCGGTATGGGCAGCCATGCCCCTGGATATCAAATTCAATTTTTCTCATATAGGTCCCAACACAAAGATCTTTTTTTTTAAAGGCGCTTGAAGACCCCCCTGCCCCCCACAACCAATAGCCACTTAGCTCACAATATGCTTTGAATTACTCGCGTAATGCTAGACATATCATGTCTCGTTTGAGCTGGTTATGTTCTGTTCATATTTCTTGGGAACTGCTACAGTAACATATACCAGCGTAAATGTCTGAGATAAAATTTATATTTTATAAAGGAAATATCAATAATGTTATACATGTGATTTATATATTAATATTTATATAAGTATATAATGTTGTAATGTATTTGATTAATTATATGGTTCTTTTGTTGGATATGAATAAAGTCTATCATGTGAAAATGTACTACTGCTGGTATTGTAAACAGCTTCATGAAGGTACCGTGTATTTGTAGAAAATAAATAAAATTATTATTATTAAAAATTATGCTGAAGCAACGAGTGGCACAGGCACAAAATTTAATTAACTTGTAAACATTTTTCGACAGCTTAAACACGCTGTCGTAAAACGTTCACAAATTAATTAAATTTTTCACCTGCGCCGCGTTTGTTGTTTTATTACAATTTTGATAATGCAACGGTTATACGAGTTTTTTCTGCAGACGGCGGAGAAGACTCAACTTAGAATTAAGGTTTTAAAGTCAACATTGATCACCAAAACTTAATTTTGATTCAAGTCCGAAATTTTTATGCACCCCTACGGTCCTCAACACTACTTTTAAAATAAACAGTTTGAATACCAAGTACGAATTATACAAACGTATGCGTTTAAAACTGACCGTTTGAATGTAAACGTCTGAAACTACCTATTACGCTATCAATCACGGTATCCCCCCCCCCCTCAATTCTCCTCCCAAAAACACTGCCCCTCTTTTGAGCAGAACATATCTATGTTTCTGTACGTGGTCATGTTATGTATAGAAGTCATTAACTTTAAGAGAAATCTGAAACAGTAGCGCAGGGGAAGAAAGAGAGAGCGCTTTAAGTTTAAAGCAACAAATTTAATTTCAACGCGCAAGGAGGAAGGACTTAAAAAAATAAAAAATAAAAAAGAGGAAAAGAAGAAACATATAAAACAAAATTAAATTAACTCATTTTTTTAATGATTATTAATATGTTTACTGTATACGTATCAGTGGCGTGGAAAAGGGACGTCTCATGGACTTAAGCCACCCCCCCCCCCTTCCCCATTGGATATCAAAACACATTATTTCGCATAGGCTGCATCACAAACCGTCTTTAAAGATGCTCGAACTGCCCCCCCCCACTGAGTTTTGAATTGCTAAACTACTGTATGGATGTATTGTTATCCTCTTTACTTTCAACTGAATCATTTTCAGGACCAGATTAATAATGGCGGAATAATGAGGAAACAAAAAGAACTCTGAACTCCCAGTAAAATGCAGGGTTCCCAAATACCTATTCTAAAACCTTAATTTAAAAGCTTTATTCGCATTTATAGTGTTTTCACTTTCCAGTTATGTATTTTTTATTATATTATTCAATGAATGCGTAATATTTTGGAAGATTTAAAAGAGAAATGACAAAATATTATTTTAAAAGATTCGCAAAACTAAGTTAAGAAAACATACTTTCAAAGCTAAATTAGAGACTGACTTTAAAGAATATAGAAATCGAAACCGTTGTACCTCATGGGGGAAATAAGGATTTTTTTAAGGAGAATTGGGTGGCGTGCCCCACCCTTAGGGAGGGGTCCCTTAAACGCTTTGTGGGACTTGGGCTGCAAATTACCTTCCTTGGTCTCTGATAATGCCAAACCAGAAAGAAGGACGGCGCGTTCGCCAGAGTAGCAATTGTGAGAGGTACGGCGACAGGTTTAAATGCTGCAATTTTTTGTTGTTCGCGGAGTGGAGACGCTGAAGAACTTGCCTCTAACAAAAGTGCTTCCTTTTCTTGCCTAAGGCGACAAATGAATTGCATGGAATAAATCTGCATTGCTGCATTCTATAATATTTATGGGAAATATAC
>QLNU02015360.1:15445598-15456887 GCA_006491805.2 Dysdera silvatica
GATCAGATTTTAAATATGCGAAATCCCTCTTTAAGGTATGCTTATGATAAAGAAAACAAAAGGAAAACGATACTAAAGCATATATAAATTTTAAAAAAAAAAGTCTGCAAATCAGACACAGCAGTGTATATTCAAACCAAAGGCTTAAAACGAGGCTTCGGGATTTACCCAGTTAAAAAAATGTAATTATAGAGGGCGATCCCTGAAAAAATAATCAAATATACTAAAATGTAGCTATACTCTTCTTATTCGGTAAGTGAGGAATTACCGATGTGTAGTTTGCGTAACTGATTTATAGATAAATACAATCCAACCTCGTTAACGTTACTCTTGAATCTCCATTACCTTGCACAGTCGAACCTCGTTAAGACGAACACGCTTAAGACGAATTACTTTTAATACGAACCGTTTTCTGAAGTCCCGTCAGACTGTATAGCATACAATTCTTTCCGGACAAGATGAGTCATTGTTAACACGAACAGATTTTCTGTCCCCTTTGGTGTTCGTCTTGTATGTCGGTCTTGTATAGGAATTACCGTGCTTTTAATTTCCTTAACATGAAATACCGTTTAACACGAACTGATAGTCAATGATCTTTAGAAATTTTTCTCCACTTAACAAGAACAAAACACACTATTCCAAATCTCTTCATGAAATCTTTTCTAAAGTGCTATTTTTTCTTCGAAATATAGAATTTCAAAGAAGGACAAAATAAGCTTATCGTTTAAACGGGATATCTTTGGTTGTGGTATCCCTACATGGTTGAGGTAACCAGGTCACTTTGACCAGGGTAAGATGATTCCATTGCTTCATTTCCATTACCCCTAGATTCACACTATGAGACAGTGGAAACCGGCTCGCGCTAGCGTGTATTTTATGCTGGATTCCTCGAACGTTTAAGTATAACAATGAATCGGGAAACATAGAAGTCGCCGAGTTTATGAGCTATAAAAGCTATACGTACATTATAAAAGCTATACATGCTAAATGATGACGACTATACGAAGTTGAATAAAATAGAAAAGCCGTGAAATTCGGGATTACAAAAAGTATTTTATCCTCGATTTAAAAAATAATCGAGAAAAAAAATCGAAGCTGCTTGTGTAATAACCAATTTGAGTACATAATAATATGCACATATAAGTAAGACAAAGATATTTGGAATCACCTACTGTACATAGTTATGGACTTCATAAGTACGCATATACAACTTTTTTTAACAAAATATGTATATGGTATATGTAATAATACTAATAAAATATACGTACAGTGTTCCCATGCACTTGAAAAACCTGGAATTGTCAAGGAATTTGAAAAGGCCAGAGAAAAACGAAATTTTTTGGCCGAATCTGGAAAAGTCACAGCGAAAAACTTCTTAACTTCTGAATTCAGTAGTTAAGTCTACGAACGTGAAGTCGTTTTCTTCTCAACCGAAATTCTGTTGAATCCACAGAGAGAAGTCAAAGAAATGAGTTAGTGAATTTTGCGGGGAAAAGCTAGGGAATTTTGCAGGGAAAAGTCAGGGAATTTTATTCCTTCAATGCAAGTGGGAACATTGCGTACATAATAATGGCAAAATATGGATATGGTAACCAGAAATGGAATAAATGATTTAGTAATACGATTTTATGCTTTCTGAATAACGCGAACTACTCTTAACATGAACGTATTTTTGACCCCTTGGTGTTCGTGTTAAGGAAGTTCGACCGTAAATATATCGCAAAAATCTTAATTGGATTAATTGGTTCACTGCTGTGATTTTACAGATCCCATTTCGTTTATTTGAACGACATGAAGCGTCAAAATAAGGGATATGAGAAGCATTTTTCGTTTACATGTTGTCCGAACCAAAAGAAATGTTACGGGATGAACCTCGTTTAAATGGAATGCTGAATAAATCCAATTAAATGGTTTTTTTTTACCGTGTTTCGAGATTTATCTTAATTTAGAGTATTGGAGTGGAGCATTTGCTTTCCATTGGAGAATCTAGTCGTCATCGATTACGTAGTGTAATTCCACTTCAGATACTCCGGGAATTGCAATCCGTAAGTCAGTTTTGGTCAAGCGTACTCTTCTACCCCAAAGTCAGAGGGATGAAAAACGCGAGCTGAAGCTTACGATCTCCTCAATCATGCTTGGGACGGGAAACGATTGGATTTGATCAAATTAAGTCCCTCTTCCGAAGATACTTCTTGCGGCTAGAGCATCCACATCACGGAGATCTGCTCTTTTTCCATCTGTCACCGTTATTCGAGTTTATGCGTGTGTGTGTGTGGTTTACGTACCATATCTTCTACGATCTTTCATGCAACTAAATGCGCAGAGAAATGTCCGTTTAGGTTGCATTAGGGTTCGAATTCTTGTTTCTCCTGGAAATTACAATAGATAAATTCCCGTGGCGAAGGAATCTGCCAATGCTCCGTAGCGGTGGTATCTTTTGCAGAAGAACAGCACCACGGCTGCCACGAACAGAGAGGATTAAATATTTAACGAATACGATCAGGAAACTTTAATTGTTCATTTGTTATGGCTAAATAAGACGGCTTGAGTATTGACATTCAGTTGGAAGCTGTGTTAAAATTGAATGAGGCAGACAGAACAGATGGAAATCTCTATTTCAACGTTCGCTCTCCATTTCACCTTCGACATTCAAGCGATACTGAACGGTCCCTCCAGGTTCGGGACTTGTAGCACAAATCAAATGAAATAAAAGCATTCTAGCATGAGAGTGACGATATCTAAACAGCTTCCCTATATAAGGCAAAAGGTGAATTCCATTTATGAAATATAATCAAACAGAACAGTAAGGGACATAACTACACACATTTTTTTTTTTCCCCTTTACATTGTTTATTTGTTCACCTTCAGGTGGTTGAAGTACCTGCAAACAGAAAGCGTTTCACTAATCCATGGCATTTATTCGTAATTGACACGAAAGCCAATCTATTGCAATCACTCTAAACACTGTAATAAGCGGTTTATTACCCTTTTATAGACTGGGCAAGTTTTATTACCCCTGTAGCAAGAACATCCTTGTTACTGGCAAATCCTTCTTTTATTTTACTTTTTTAAGGAAAAAAAAAAGGGCCCCTATTTTATCTCTCTCATTTTATTTAAGGGAAAAATATCCTAAGCTCAAAGCTGGGAAAGATGATGGTAGCTTTCTTATAAACGATGTGTCATCGTTATTACAGTGGGAATAAATTTAAATGGAGTAATAAATAGTGTTCTCCTCGGAGTATGTCATCAACTGTTAAAATGGAAAAAAAAAAATTCAATGTAGATTAAGCGAAGGCAATAAAAACTTATGAGACGATAAACACTACTTTTGCCCATTGAGCAATTAATTTCATAGAGTTAGATTCTAACGGGAAGATTTTTACTTATTTTTTTTCCTTCTTGGCGGTTAATAAGCATACTGAAATGGGTATTTTTTTTTTCCACGGTTAGATATCTTTGTTAACAAAGGACTTGACTTTCTCCACTGTGATTGTCTGGAAATCGGTCTCGATAAATGAAAATGAATAGTATTATTTAAGTAGCGTTTCTTCCATCCTTCAATGAACATCTTATTACAAAATAATCACAAATCGATCGCGAATACTTATTTTTAAATCTTTAATTTATGTGCCCCGATACATTTTCGTGACGTGAGTATGGTGCTACAGTATATCAAATCAACACAGGGAGAAAATGAGTACAACTCATTTCGTAATTAAAAAACATGTATCCCAAACGAAGTAATTCAATTTGTGTCGATTTCATTTCCTCTGCAAGTTTCAGGTAATATATTTTAGGCACTAAAACTCGGGCAAGCAGGAAGCAACTCTCGTAGAAAACATGCCAACCTTAAAGCAATAAGCAATTGGCATTAATAAGGAACATTTTCTGCTAAACTAATACCTGCATATATTGGAAATCACAAGTTATTTCCTGTCACCGATTAACAATTCTGGGTGGACCGCCCCCTCATTATTATAATCAATTTTTATCGGCACTACAACGAATTCCAGTAAATATATTTCTGGCGCCACGTTCTCGATTAAACAAATTTATCTGCTCCTAATGAGAAACGTAATTACCATAATCACGACGATAATAGTAATAATAATCATACGGTAACGAAAAAATACTTTCTTTAAACGCTATTGCATTCTTTGCTCTCTTCGGTCATTTCTAAAATCGACAAATATTTTTTGAAAACGTTAATACTTTTCTATTCCGTTAAGAGTGTATACATAAGACAGGTTCAGAGTATAATCGATATTTGGACAGCTGAAACTGACCTGCTGTGCGATCATTACGAGGAAATAGAAACGAAGACGTCAATTTCCTTTGCTCTAAAAAGTGCTATTTAAAGCAAGGCCGTACAGGATTTCATTTCGGGGAGGGTTCAAAAATTTTGCTAACATGTATTGATACAATCACAGCATGAAAGGCCGTAAGTAAGCTATCCCATTAAAATTGATACGGACATGATTTGATGTATTGTGATTAGCTGAAATTGATCGATGAAAGCATAATTAATTGCTGTAACTCAAGGTTCGCGAACTCTGCGAGAACCACAAAACCTTTTTCAAGCAATATTTGACACTTTAAGTGGCACGCCGTCGTTTGCGTAATCGACAGAAGGCTTTCGTCGCTATTGACAGAAAGATTCGTCATAGGCAATGAATTTGGAGGCAAATACTTTGCAATTCTTTATTTCTTTTAGTTTTGTATACTGAATAATTTTTTTAAACAAACGCTTGTGCTATTAATAGTAATAAAAGTATTTAATAATATTTTTCCATTTCAATTTGACAGTGTAAACACAGCTATTTTGTGTTTAATGATAATGATGATGGTAATAATAATATGTTTGCTTGAGCCCCTGGGACTTAAATTTTCATTATACAAAAAGCAACCTCATTTTTGGGTTCAGTCAACTATGAAAAGCCACGTAAAATTAACCCATGAGTACGTTGCTACTATATATCAAGTACTTTCCCTACAGTAACCAAGAGTGAAAGTAAAGTCGGCATAATCGCTAGAGAAGTAATAAGTAAGGAATTTAGCTGTCATGGTTTGAAAAATAAAAGTTAAAATGTCGAAACCCACCTGAAACAAAATAATTTTTAGAGTAACACTATTTGATAAAAAGCGTGAGTTACGATCCTATTTTGTTAAATTTATAAAAATATTATTTATAAAAATGACGTCATTAATTTAATTAAAAAATAATGAACAATGTAGACTACATGGGGTATTCACATCTTTCAAATCTTTCACGAAACACCGTAAGGTAAAGTTTATAACAAGTAATATTTATGAGAAATTCCTTAAATCTCACCCGAACCTAAATTCTAGCTACGCCGGGATTTTTTTTTTTTTTTTTTTTTTTTTTTTTTTGGATGATCCTGCGGACCATTGATACGCTGTCGCGGACCACACTTTGAGAAACACTGTTCTAGGCCTATGCTATTGGTCTTGGTTAAACATTTCGAGGCACACGGGTCTGTCACGTACACCACTTATGTACATCACGAACTGGAAGATTGCTCGACTCGAAGGCCAATCTTCACTGTGTTGAGGAAAGCGTTGCTGAAGAACCAGGAACATCGGTGAGAGATACCGCGAATTTTGACAAACTTTGCTCTTCCAGCTGTAGAGAATACACCAGAAGTGGTGGCAGCAATACGGGGCCACACCACATTCAGCCAAAGAAAACTTGGGAGTGCTAAGGGCAACAATGTTTGGAGAAAGGATCATTTCCGCGGGGCTCAGGCTCTCTTTGGTCATCACGTACCACTGCAGTCGACTTTTTTTCTCTCTGGAGGTTCCTTAAAGATCGCGTTTTCATTAATAAGCCTAAAACCATTACTCAGCTCAAGACCAATATATTCGTCAAAAAATTCAAGAGACACATCTAGAGATATTGCAAGCTGTTATGAAAAATGTGATGGAAAGAGCCTGTACTTGCGAACTGAACAATGGTGCTCATCTAAGAGATACTGTTTTCCATACCTAGTTTAAAAAAATTGCCAAACAATGTATAACATCATACATATAAATAAAAATATTCCATTATAAAACATTAAAAATGACATTCATTTAAAACTGTAAAGTGACTTTTGGCTCACCCTGTACAATAAACATTCCTCGGAAAAGGTAATTAACTGCAAAAACTCTGTTAACCCATTAAGGGCCAGGATTAAATCGTGATGTTGTATTCATTTTTATATTATGGTTAGAATAGCTGATAAATAAGCTGCTGAAGGAAAAACAATAATAATTATTTGCAACGGTCATGGTTTTAAAGTCATATGACTGTGTGTCCCATAAAAAGGAAACATTTGCCGCTAATGGGTTAAGGTTAGTTAGTTTCTCACAAATTTCTAAACTGTAGATGAAATTCTAAAAAACGCTTTTCTAAGTTCATTCCAAAGTTGTATTTACATTAGAACTTCCACATATGAACCTACCATACATCAAAATTCTATATATACCGAAGTATGGTGAACTCCGTGATTTGAAATGCGCTTTCATTACGTAGAAAAAAGTAATTATTTTTAGATATCGAATTTTATTTATGGAGCCTTGGACTTCTTTATATGGCGGTACTTCTGTATTTTGTACGTTTTGAGTTATATTAAAAGAGTTTTGACACAACCAAAATATCTAGAACTTAACGACAAAATGTATCCCCGATCTGAAACTACACTATTACAATAAAACACAACAAAAATATAAGTTATCCGGGTCACATCGGACGTTAGCAGCTTCATAACTGCAGGTAATTTCAAATTTGCAATTACCGTCTTCAAGCGCATAAAGTTCAAACCCGGAAACGCCATAAAATCATATTATCTAGAAGGCAGCGATGAAATTTAAAGGCGAGAGAATTTAAAATTGCGGTCGTCAACGTCCTCATGACACATAGATATAAAACTTATATCGATCAATGATCCAATACCAATGATCTATGGCAACGAAAATATTAATGGGTCTCTGGCATGAAAAGAGAGAGAGAGAGAGCTGACGAACCACTTTCTTAATTACCAACTAGATCGATACAATTTTAAACAGTTCTATTCGCTGTATTCCAATCTAGGAGAAAGAAGGCATTATTACAATACGCTGATGAAAAGCTTTGGGAAAATATTCCGAATATTTAGGGCATCCGAAAAATATCAGTATCAGCATACAATTACCCAAATATTCAAAGTTTGCAAATTGTATGCAACTTGCAACGAAATTGTTACTGGAACCCCAAATACATTTTCAGCAAAAACAAGCCGTATACTGCATGAATTTTGAACATGTGTTTTGCACATGTCGGGACGTATAACTCGAAAGAAAACATTAAACATTAAATAACGATTATAGAATGAAATGCAGATAGGCGTCTTTTGATTTAAAACAAAAATGTGCGACTTTCGATTTCGTGACAAATACAGATTTTCTTCTTTCCCTTTTTCAACATGTTAAAACACTTGTATCAGTATAACTTCCACAGTAACGCTTTAAAATTGCAACGCGACAATAAGTTTTAGGTTAACGTTTTCTTATGCACAGCCATTTTCACAAATTTTTATTTAAAAAAAAAAAAAGCGAATTTTCTCGCTCAGTTTTTCAGCAGCCGTCTAAATTTAATGCATGATTGGTATAGAACAGTATTCAATCTATTATAACGTCACAATGCGCGATTTCAACTTTTTCCCTCTCCGTCCTTCTCTTGAATAAAATTCCCTAATTGCGTCCCTGAAGGATAAATCAGTGGCGTAGGACGTATGTGGCAGCTAAGGGAGCCCAATTCCACTGAACATTAAGACATAAGTTTCCCCTTTAACGCTAACTGACATAATCGGTGTTAAAGCTATTTGAGCCCAACCCTCTTTTCCCCACAATTTTATAATTACTACCCCCACACACACACACTGGTTAGAATGGCATTTAAAAAAATAAAACAGAAGTTAGGTTTTTTTATATATTTGCATGGTGAAAAATGGCATTCTTGTGATTTTATTTCGAAATTAACATGTGTGTTGGCGTTTAATTACTGAAAATATCTCGTGGGCTTTAACGCTTTCTTCTTATAAAGTACTACATTGTATTTCAAAACATCGGTGGATCTAACAGTACGATGAAAGTGACTTGTGTATGAATAAAAGTACAATAAAAATTTATTTAGGCGGAATCACGTTACATCATGACTTAAATACATGTCATTAAAATATAATCTTTTACGATTAGATTCTTTTTCGTTTATACACAGTCAACATCACCAGGAAACGAACCCGGCATGATGAGCTCAAAGGCCACAAATAAATTGATGTACGCATATAGTTTTTATGTAGTTAATAAATATATTAAATTTACTATGCCTATGTATACAATGAGTAACTACGTTGAATTTCATATCAAGCCATATTCGATTAATAAATGTGTTAGACCCAATATGTCAAAAAATTGCACTGGGCTTTTTTTATTACTTTTATATTATTATTATGTACACGGATGTGGCGGAATGGGGAAACTAAAAACACTCCTAGGAGAACGGAACAAACTCTTGGGCGTTTTTTTTGTCTATTTCTAATCTTGTATCGTCAATTTCAAGTTTTCTATTATCTGAGGATGGTGGGGAATTAATCGAAATTTCAAAAAAGTAATTAAGCTACTGTTAATTGATGTACTTGTCCGCTGGCTTATGAATTTTTTATTTATTTGTATAAAATCAAACAATATTAAAAAAAAACTTAATTAAAAAAATTTATTATTGCATGATCATAGTTTCTGTGCCTGTAGGTATACATATACCCTATTTCTTGATATTTAAAGTGATGACAGACTTCCACAATGCATATCGTGTAAAATATAAGAAAAACCTTGATGCAGCAAGTTTAGAATCGTGCGCAAACCAAGGCTAAACTTTCTTCTCTCCCTCATTTTAATACCTCTTACTCTACCGCCCCCCTCCGAAATAACGAGGGCGTGGCTCGTTCGCTTTTGTCATATCAGGGATCATCCCTCCCTCCACCTAGATGAAATCTTGACAGCCTAGAGAACATTCATCACTAACGCCTCATTTTTATGTGATGTGTGGAGCGTCTCCATCACCGCGTTAAAATGAAGTACCCGAGAAGCCTTCCTTTCTCCTCCACCAACCTTTCGACTCGCATTCCTCTTAAATCTTTCCTGCTTTTCACATAAAGAAACGACTCCACAACAGAAAGAATGTACCTCCCCACAAATCTCTTTTTGGTAATCGACATTCATCTTCATTTTCACCATCAATAACTACATTCTATGCTCACCCCAGTTTTAAATTACCTAGCAAATGAAGTGAGCGTCCGGGGGAAAAAAAAAAGCTCAAATTCATTGTTCTTGAACCTCATCTATTTCGCACTGAAATACAAATCAATTTCCCAAACGAAGTGGATATTGCGTGAATGATTAGCTAGAACGCACTGCTCGAATTTTAAGAATTCTTGTGTCCTTTCATAAAGTTCTATTGGGGTACATTAATCAGTTTCTGATTCCATTATTTTGTTTCAAAATTGACGTCATTAATCCAACTGTGCATTTCTATAAGTGAGTTATTATTCATTTTCTATAATATTCGCCCATACTATATGCTAAAATATAAATAAATAACATCCTATGTGTAAGTCCCTCTTACGGTACATTACAGTGTACTGATATTAGGTCTCATTTCTTTTATATTTGTTCCTTTCCCCCCCCCAACCCTCCCATCTCTAATGACACAAAAAGTATTACCCACACAAATTAACCAAAGAAATGTACCCGTGTCCTACGTGCAAAACAAGACTCGGTCATTAATTGCGCTGCCATCATTCGATTTTTGACGCTCAGTTTTGTTGGAAGAAGCAGGCAATTAATTCTATCGATTTTTGGAACATTTTCAGAGAGAAAACTTTCAATCCGAGCATCAGCTTTTTCAGGGAAGGATAAAACTAAAAAATTCCATGGCCCCCCCCCGGAATTTTTAGCTTAAGCTCATTTCCATACAGAAACATTCCATTCCTTTCCTTAGGGCCCACGTATTTGGAGCCTCCCTTGAAAACGTTCCTACACGTGGTGTCCTTTTTCCATTTATTGTACTATTTTCTTCAAATTCATTCCGGTCATTTGAAATTTTTGATTTTTAATTATTTGCTGTATTTTTGTGTATCCTGTTATTTGTTGAGTTCATTGTTGTGGTTTTTATGCTAATTTACTGCTGTTCTGTTTATTTTTATTATTTTTTTATTTTTACTGTGTTCCTAGTACATTTATTTCTGTCAAATTCCTGTCATCTAAATTCTACGTAATTTACCTTACATTTTCAAAAAGTACTTATTTTTATCATAAAAATGCAGCTTTTGCGCAGTCGCCTTTTAAAACTTTAGCTTTTTGTAATTGCTTGTTCTTCTTCTTCCCATCTACTTTTTAAATTTATATTTAACTAATATTAAACTAATACATTGACCATGTGCCATAGAAACACATAACTGTGCTAACAGTAGTGTTGTTTGCATCTGTCTTGTAGGAACAACAGATAACTCTAATACATAAACTATAATAATTTAAAAAAATTATAGATATAAACTATAATTTTTTAAAATTGTAACTGCGATTATATGCTTTTATTTCATTATAGCGTTTACGGGCAGTGTGCCGTACGTTTTAGTATGGTACGCTGAATCAAATTTTTTATGTAAAATACCACTTCTGAAAAATTTAAACTTTTGAGAATGAGATTATTGGAAAAATTCTCAAAATTCCTGGATTTATCCTAAATTCCCAAATTTTTCTGGATTCAAATTGAAATACAATCTAACATTATTACTGGTATTGCTAAAAGTTTCTTTAACAGTATTGAATCACATCCAAATCCCCTTATTGCGGAATCCTTTGAATATTTACTTTTTCCTTTAAATAAATAATTTGGTCCTTAACAAGCCTTTTCCATCCTCCATCTTTCCTCCCATTTACTCCTTTCGTTTTCAAATTTATTTTTTTCTAATTCACTCACATTTTTTAACATCCTCGTATCATCTAGTGCTGAACACTTCATTTTGGCAGAAACTTTTGCACTTTAAACTCACTTTTGGTCAATTTAGGGATGCCTGGTCGCAGTGGCGGTTCTGGTCTAGAGTCGGGGGGGCCATGGCCGCCCAAACTTAACCGAATTTTATTATTTATATGTTTTATTTATCCATACTATATGCACGGTCGCCGCTGAGGCGCCCGTGCATATAGGCAGAAATTTGTGCCTTCCCAAATTTTTTTTATCCAAAATCGCCA
>QLNU02015360.1:15461005-15472666 GCA_006491805.2 Dysdera silvatica
GCGGTGCAAGGGCACCCCCTCGAAGCGCCCATGTAAACAAGTCTTATGCAGGACAACTAATGCACAGCATAATCATATTCTACATCAGACTTTCTCTCACCGAGACATCATCTACATTCACATGCTTGACCAACGTTATGGCTGCCATGGATAATTAGTAGGCAGATCACATAGACGAAAGAACATGTCTTCCTGTCAGAGTAAGTTGGTGAGATCTTCGATTTCCGTAGCGCATTAAGATAGGAAGTGAAGTATGTACTCCTAAGATCTGTAAAACTTCCTCAGTTATCTATTTTTGCTTTACGAAAGATTGGTACTACGTCTTACGGCGTCATAGTAATAATAACTTTTTGAAATCTCTACTAGTTTCCTCGTCGAGGCATGACATAGTATGTCCCAACCAGAAGGTACGAAATTGAGGGTAAATGAAACAGCTGTTGTTTCTGCCAATTCACTCGTTAACATAACTCTTCATCATTATT
The DNA here is from genome assembly GCA_006491805.2 of Dysdera silvatica. Lineage (NCBI taxonomy): Eukaryota > Metazoa > Arthropoda > Arachnida > Araneae > Dysderidae > Dysdera > Dysdera silvatica. Next base: position 15,461,488 of record QLNU02015360.1, read on the forward strand.
GAAGATACGATTTCTTCAGCGTGTTTTGCTTGTTTTGAGAATCATAATGGCTGGTACACTCTTTTAAGGAATCGCTTTTTATCACTTTACCTACTGGAAGCCTATTAATAAGCTATAAATAGTCGCAAGCTGTAGGTAAAGTGTTAATATACATCCCTAGTGATTTTGTTTTTTAATAATTGATGATATTTTCATTTAATATGGCGATTTTTAAATTTTTCATGCGAGAGTTTCATAACTGGATATTTCGTATTGATTCCTCTATCCATAACGTGACCATTTATTTTATTCCTCAAAACGGGACATGCGTTGTATGTCCCGTTTTGAGGAAAAAAATAAACGGGACAACTACTAATTTTTAGGTAATAATATGTTATTAAAAAAAACCAAACGCATAGTTTTTATTTATTAATGGAAAGAATAGGAATGAATGTGTGAAAATAAATAATTTATGTGGTCTTGTGTTTTTCTAAAGAACAAAATTGCTTAGGTATATTTGGATTTAATTTCAAATAAGAATAAAATTCTTGGCATGATTTCTTAAAACTTACTTTGGTAATTATTATTTCTTTGGGAATTGCGACTAGCAGCTGTGTTTTTTCGTTTGTCCGTAACTTAACCATAAGAGAAAAAGACCCTTTCTACTGGTGCATTAGTGCCTGGCAGGCATGAGATATATTCAATAATTATACGAAAGTTCGCATGATTCAAACTATGGGTGTGAAAGTGTTTGAACAATCCCGCACAACGACTTTATCAGTTGGAACATTTCCAGTTTTCTATTCTGTCACTTTTTGCGGTGTAATGTAGTTATAAGTGAATACTCATCAAATACTTCTCATATCTTGGTTACAATTAATAAATCTCTTTTCAATCAATACATCCATTACACTTTATTTTCCCACGTAGGTATTTTGGTTAAATTCGTCCATTCAAACATGTCTTATTCTTTCATTTTCTGTCAATACTATCATTATATAATTAACAATAGCATCTAATGTTTCGCCCGGTTAATTCTGAAATTCTAAAAGTTTAACTTGTATGCTTTTATGTGGTAAAAAGAAGCGGACTAAAACAGGGAATGTTTTTATGGACCCGTGGTTTGAAACATTATTTAATATAGTAACACAGTTGCATTCGCTGAAGGGATCTTTTAATTCAGTTATTACCATTGGCTTTAACACATTTACAATAATAGCTTCTGTTTTCGTACGATCACATATAAAATTCTGTTCAAAACCTGCTTGAATTAACTTAGAAGCACAATTGTTTGAGAGAAAACTGTGGTTCTTTGCACCGTGTGATAAGCCCAGGTGTCTTCCATCACAGCAACTTGCAGATCTTACGAAGTTCGTGAATCCGGTTTTCGCAATTAGCATCTAAGAGTCAGGCTGTAATATCCAGATTTTATGTTTTCTGATCTTAAATGTTGATTAATATCGCTGACATCTCCATGGACTATGCTAAATTCTGTACGACCCTTTGCACATCTGACGTGTGATGGATTTAATCCTTTGCTTTATAAACGGGTAGGCTACTTAGTTTGTTAACATTAAAAGTGCGCTTGCGTGTGGGCATTCTTAAAATGGAGGAGGTAACGTAAAGAAATTTAAATTGACTACAATAACACACGTTGATAAAAAAATTGTATTCAATCGTCAAAAAAGATGCGCGCGATCTAGCAGGCTTCTGACCGACTTACTATGTGTGCGACGTGTTAAACATTCACCACCTCACTGTGCTACTAGGGTTTCTCTCTTTCACCAGAAAACAGGACTTGTTCGGCGCCCGCAGCTGTGTTTAGGGGACAACAGGACAAAGCCACCTAAAAACGGGACGTATGGTCAGGTTATCTATCTATAGTCTTATAATTGTTATGGTCAACAGAGGGTGGTTTAAAGTAAGCCGGGGATTGAGGAACTGCCTAACTGCCGAGGGAGTTGGTCTCTCGACCGCCATCGTGGACCTTGTTCGATATTTAATGCGTTTATACAGTAGTGGACAAAATTGTGGAAACCTTTTGAAAAAAAGTTTATTTTAAGAGGTTTGATGGCTAATAACACACTTTTTTGTACCAATACTATAAAATTATATATCAATGGAAAGGTAATTTAATCAAGATTGTAATGCAATAACATTTGTTCAATTATCTGTATTCTATCAAAAGTTATAGCCAAATAACCAGAAAAAAGAAGCACAACTTGCTTACATTTATATGAAGTAGCTTTCCTTCATTTGAATGTGGCCAATGAGCATGAGTGTTTACAGAGCCAATCAGGTGTCATCTTGTTTTGGCAATGAGCCAATCATGTTTTCTCTTGTTTTGGCAATGAGCCAACAGGTTACAGGACATTTATCAGTGTGTTCTGTAATTGCTATCAAGTTGGTTGTTTTTTTTTTTGTGCTCTTTGATTTAGTGTGCTTGTAAAACGTAATAAAATTAAAGAAATGGCGCAAAGAGTTGACTGGTCACCTAGGAAGCGATGTAAAATAGTAATATTAAGTGAACAAGGCTACAGTTATGAAGAAATTAGAAGAAATATTGGGGGAAACTTAACTAAAGGTGGCATTTCTAAATTTTTGAAGAAGTATAAGGAGACTCAGTCATTACAAAACCAGACTGGTAAAGGCAGAAAAAGGTGCACAACAGCAAGTGATGATAGAAGAATTAAAAGACAGTGCCTAGGTGACAGGAAAAAATCATCTCTGTGTATACAAGGTGAAATGGCGCAATGCAATGTGAAGTTAAGTGCAAGGACTGTTCGGCGCAGACTGCATGAATGTGGTCTAAATGCAAGAATTCCACGAAAAAAGCCATTTTTGTCTGTCAAACAGAGGTTGAAAAGATTAAACTGGGCTAAAACCCATGTTAACTGGACAACGGAACAATGGGACAGTGTAATTTGGAGTGATGAGACCAAAATCTCACTGTTTGGTAGTGATGGCGTAAAATACGTATGGAGAAGAATTGGAGAAGATTTCCATCCTGAGTGCATTACACCTACCGTGAAACACCCAGTTAGTGTTATGATTTGGGGTTGTATAACATCAAGAGGTGTGGGCAGAATTTGCGTGATCAATGGGAATATAAATGCCCAAAGATACATAAATGAAATACTTGAGCCCAAGCTGCAGCCTTCTGCATGTGATCTTTTCCAAGATAATGAAGCATTTATATTTCAACAGGATTCAGCTCCATGTCATGTTGCTCGTGTGTGCAAAAAATGGTTTCAAGATCATCATATTCAACTGCTGGAATGGCCTGGAAATAGCCCAGACCTTAACCCCATCGAAAATCTATGGAGCCGGCTAAAGAAGCTTGTTAGTCGGAAGCAACCCAGCAATAAAACACAATTAACAGAAGCAATAATTCAATCTTGGTTTCATATTATAACAGCTGCAGAACTAAAGAACTTGGTTCACTCCATGGGAAAGCGTTGTAAGGCCGTAATTAAGGCTAAAGGTTACCCAACTAAGTATTAACTGGTATGGTGAACATTTTTGTATATCTCATTTTTTCTATGTATATCACCTTTCTTCTTTATGAATGCTGTTCTATTAAAATACGATTCATAAATGTTATTGCATTACAATCTTGATTAAATTACCTTTCCAATGATATATAATTTTATAGTATTGGTACAAAAAAAAGTGGTGTTATTAGCCATCAAACCTCTAAAATAATCTTTTTTCAAAGGGTTTCCACAATTTTGTCCACTACTGTATATATTTGTCCATACACATCATTAAGACGAATAATTTAGTTACATGAACTTCTCGAAATTTTGATCTTGCAATGCAAGCAAATGAGTATAAAAAATTCAAACGTTTATTGCATTAAAGAAAACTTAAACGCAATAGAATGAAATTATCACTTATACAATTTCAACTTCTGTTACACTTTTCGTTGGAAATTAGGAAGGGGAATCACTGTAAAGAAAAAGACGTATTCGTGCAACAGGAAATTTGTGATCTTCGAATAAGAGATGTGATGGGTAAAAATTGTATAAAGGGTGAACGAGAAATCGTGCATATTGTATGAATATGGTGCCCACTTTTGTGCATTTACGCTTTTGCTCCATCATTCCGATTACGTGTAAAGGTGCGGTGATTCAAAGGTCACTTCAAGCGAAAGATCCTGTTCCAGATGAGCTATTGCGCTATCGTCTGTGGGCTTACAATCATAAACAAAAAATAAATGTTTACTAAGCATTTTAATTGTTGATATGGTTTAACACGCGAGAATAATCGCGATTTCAGTTATTCAGAAAGTTGAGAGTCAAAACTCACATGTTTCAATAATCTACTAAAATGGCTGCTTAGGTCTCATTGCTTTAAACTGAATTTCCTATGTCTGAACCAACTTTTCAATCGAAGCTTGCGAATTTAATCCAAAAACGAATCCGTAATCTGATTTTGCACGAAAACCACTTTAAAAACCACCACTAACTCAATTTTGGATTTTCTAAGCAGGCCAGTTATAATTCTCCCAGTTGTTGTTTGGGTATAAACAAATCCATTATTAAATTGAGGACGCCGAGGTATATGTGCAAAAGCAGATTACGGTGCTTAAATTACATATATCTAGGGCTCGGGAAATCTGGTCCCATTGGTGACTAAATTTTTGTGTCTGAGGAGTGGAAAATCTTCCTCTTCTACTAGATTCTGAGCTTTTTATTTTGTGCCGAGCGAGTACCGTTTTGGTTTAGCGAATATCGTTCGCAACAATTTGGCCAGTTCTGCATATATCGATACATTTCACCTTTTCCTCCCTCTCTCTCTCTCCACATCCCCATCAAAAAATGCATTCGTGAATTTCAAATATAGGAGCTTCTCGCAGCAGATATGGCTTTGGAGCTTGCAAATTTTAGTTTTCGATAATCGATATGTTGATTGTTGCACGATGCCGAATTTACATTTATTCATTATTTATAAACGATCCTCTGGAGATATAACTGAAAAAGATCGGTTAATCCTTTTTGCATAATCTGAAAATCGGCGTATTTTTGTATTAAATCATATTATAGATTTTAAACGAGATCGGTTATTCATTTTATATAATCAGCTATACCTTTTATGTAATCTAAAAATCACGCACACGCACGCGCACACGCACACACACACATTAGGCCTATTTGTATTTATGTTATTGTTCTTAAAACATGCCATGCGAAAAACAGATAAACGTTATTATTATTATTATTAAAGCACTCCTAAACTTCACATGCATTACCACATTAACTTTGTGCGTAATAATGTTTCATAATAGTCTTATATGATTTTTTATTTATTATTTATTTTTACAGGTCGGAGCACATTTCGAATTGAAAGATTCTAATCTCTAAAATATTAGGACGTGCGAAGGAAACACACATTACCAATAAAATTATATCTTGGAATAATGTTTTTAAAACGTTTCCTGAAATTTCCTAGTTTGGTTATGGCACGAAAAATTGCCACTTGTGTTAGACCATATTAAATTTACGAAAAAGAACGCAAACACAATATGTCTGACGTTATGTGATTCCGGTTTTCTCACTAAAAATGAGTTGTGTTTATTTGCAAGTCCAATAAAAAAACGGATTTCTACTGTAAAAGGAAGGGCTTAGTGATTTAGTTTATAAGTGCTTTTTGGAAAAAAAAAAGGGTGGTCCAGTTCTGTTATGATCAGTTAGACTTTAATTGTAATTAATACGAGAAGTATTGGTTTGTCGCTATTTTGAATGTCACTTTTTCCTATCGAAGTTCTTAAAGGAATTACGTTTTGTGGGTTTCTTTCTAGAGTTGCGAGGCATTGTGTATATGTACAGTTAGACCTTGAAATGTCACCCCTGCGACTTTGAGAAAACTGACTTAATAACCGAGAACTTGATATATAATGGATTATAAAGAACTCATTCTAAGAGAAGGGGAATTTTAAAAAGTAATTAAATACGCAGATTGACCTTATATCTAGGTCTGATCGTATAGTTTTTTCTTCTCAATGAAAAGTTTGTGGCCCCAATTGTTGACCAAAGTTGGGGCGCCCATTATACAAGTCTCCGCTGAAGGAGAAAAAGCACTATCCCATTTCTTCTAGAATTGCAGGAATTTGAGAGGAAATTTTTATTTGTCTGGGAGGTCCAAGGTCGCGGTGCTTATGCTTGGCGACTATCTTCGCTAGAGTACCATCGTACCCTTTGATTATCTGGATGTTAATAGCTGGATACGGCCAGTGGTTAATGTCATACGGTCAGCCTTTTACGGTTTAAACTTTTTTCTTCTATTTCAGACAGATCCGTCTGTCTTAATGATAGTAAAACCGAGTTTTGCAGTATAAATAAAAATAAAACAAGATTCGCTTGCTTCGAAAAGCTGTGTATCTTAATTTCGTCCATTAAAGGTTTCGCACGAAGTACGTCACTGCGTACAATTTTGGGGTTTGCGTCATTAAATGCTATAATAACTGAACACAACAGCTTAGACGTTTTTGTACCCTAAGTTTGAAAACTCTCATCATTTTAAAAGTTCAGAAAAATCATTCATTTATTCTTTTTTTACCTTACCTCTGTTCTCGCTTGTAATACTACGTGTAGGCCATATTCAGTTATTTAAAGTACGAACGCAGTGACTTCACATGCACCTATGTTAAAAGGCATACTGTATACAATTTTGCTGTTTGTAATTTTATTTTCCTTAATTCGTAGATTGTGCATGTGCAAAAACTGCAGATTGCTAATCCATAAGGCTTCTTTGAAGTGCGGATTACGATACGGCCAGTAAAATTAGTGAACAATAATATATTGCTGTGTGATATTAATAATGAATTTAATAATAATAAGTTTTATTTGTCATAGTTGGTGTACACAAATATTACAACAAAGTTTACAAAAATTACTTAAAAATACATAAAAATTACAATATAATACAACTAACATCATATACCTATAATAACCTATAATTTTCCCATAAACTATACATTATCGATATGTACATTTAGTCCTTAATTATCATCTTGCTAAATTAAACTAAACTTAGCCCCCTCTCTCTCTGTCCATTGTATTTTCAATCTGACGCCCACGCAGGAATTTGGAATGATGTATATTTCCTGACGAACAAACTGTTCAATTAAGCCCTCCCCCCAGTCCTAGAAGTACAGCTGGAAGTCCCTAATTGAAAGCAATTAAACATCTACAGGGTGTCTACTCATCTGGAAAAGTCAGGGAAGTTTTTTCTGACTGTAAAAGTCAGGGAAATTTGAAATTCATTGTTATAATAAATAACTTATTAAAATAATTTTCCTGAACTGTGCTTTTCATACCACATTACCTACTGAAAAATTTGAAAAACTTGTACTTTTGACTAAACTTCTTCCAAAAGTTACCATTTTTCACCAAAACTAATATAATTTATATAAAATTATTAAGCCTATATATTTTTCAGAAGAAAATGTTTGCCAAATATGTAACTAAAACTTGAAAAACAAAAAGTGTTTTTAGCTAAACTATGTAATCTGTAAGGGATTTTGCTAATACCAATCTCCTTTGCCATATATATATATATATAGTCATACACATTTTAAATGAAATAGAAGATGAAACATCAGCTTTGCGATTATATAGTTAAACTCTTTTATAATGAACTTGAAAAGGGCCAAATGGAAATGTTGCTGTAAATATTTAATTAATGCAAGTCTTTAGTGCAATTTTTGTACTTGCAAATTCATTGTAACTGAATTATAAATGGCTTTGGGGTTTGCGTTAATCGATTTTATGGCCTTGAAACTTATTGTGATTGCGCAAATTTTAGTGCATTGTGTGTTGTTTACTGTAATTAGTAACTGGTAATCGATTAAGATTTGGTCTGGAAACCTGGAAAAGTCAGGGAAGTTTGAAATAGAATTTGGGTAGACACCCTGCTTCTAAATTTATAAATAATTCCAGTGGGGGTGGGGAGACTTGTCACTTGCCTACAAAACTAAAACTTTAGTTGTCGATTCTTTTATAACTAATTCAGAGTCCTTACGTACCTGGAATTGTCTGGAAATTTGAAATTGTCCCTAAAAGTTATTGAAAAACGAGTTTTTTTGGGGTCAAAGCTAGAAAAGTCAAGGAAATGCAACTTCTATTTTGAATAACTAAATTTCCTGACAACGTGAAGCCGTTTCCTCAACAAATGAAGTTCAAAGTCTTGTTTAGGATTGGTCAAGAAATTTTGCCTAAAAAGTCAGGAAGAAACCAGGAAAAAAGTCAAGAAGGGTGTTTTTTTTTCTCTCCAGTGTGATTGGTAATTCCGTAATTTTAAACAAATTACAATTCATACCTGAGGAAAGTATGAATCTTGTAATTCTTAACCGCAAGTAGCCATTTCGAAAACATTTGACATTTCCTGCTTTCCCTAAACCGGAAAAATAGCTCCCAGTTCTAACCTCCAATACCCTTGGTCCTCAATTGGTATTTCCTGTTGTACAGGAGTTAAGGTCATGACCCGTAGGGGGCTTCCCCTATACCCCCTCCTTTTCCTCTGTTATTTCATCCATACACATGGGGCTTGGTGTTAGATTCGTTTGTTCTAGTTAGGCTCGTGTGTCATTAAAGTTATTAAAGGTGGCATTTGTGTTCACCATTGCAGAACAACAATAAGAGCGACAATATGTTGCAGATACCACTTTTGACGACCTAATTTCCACATATTTATTTTCAAAGTCGTTATCCTTCAGACAATAGCAAAAAATGCCAAAAAAAACTGGAATATAAAATTTAAATATGCACAGTAGCGTAGCGGGGGGCAAGGGGGCGGTTTCCCCGGGCGCCACAATTCGGGGGCGGCAATTAGCGTTTAAATGACAAAATTTCTTTCTTTGTTTTGTTTTGTTACCTCATTCTGAGGGCTTTACGATTTTTTCCTCACTTGACACCTGAAGTTCAGGAGGCAGCAACGACAGTCACTCTCCCCCCCCGGGCGACAAAATATCTAGCTACGCCACTAAATATGCATATAAGTAAAATATCTCCCACTAAGTACAAACACAGAAAGGACATTACAATTTATAGAATATATTGGAAGATTAATCGGCCCATGGAAGAACTGGAGAAATCTTCATGAGTAACGGGTTGATGATGGTTACCCTCAATTGGCGAATAATTGTGCTTCGGCTATTAAAATATCTTAAATTTAACGATGATTGAATAGCGATCTGATAGATGGAAAAAATTCCAAAGTAACTTATTTGCTAAAGTAATGTTTGTCAGGGATTGAAACTGTCACCAAACGCCTCCCCGAAATCTGGCAACCTTTCGGATGAAGGCCACTGGCAGTAGGGTAAAAGGGAACAGCCCATCTTCCACACCAGCGGTTCTTTAACTTTCCTAGACCGCGGACCCTCTTCAGAGATCACTCGCCCTCGCGGACCCCCAAGAATTAACTCAAAGTTTAAAGCCCAGAATTTGCATCATACATATTTATTTCTAGTGTTTCATCACTAATTTTCACCATTTAAGGAAAGAATTTTTCGTCCCCTCATAATTTATTCTTAGCATTAAAGAGCAAATGCTCTTTTCTTAGTGTTTTTCCTAATCTTTGTGGAACACTGAGAGTATCTCGCGGACCACTTGATACGGTCCCGTGTACCCTCAGGGGTCCGCAGACCACAGTTTGAGAACCGCTGTTCTACACTATATGCAGTTTGGCCTTATAATTAAGCGAGTTTTCTTTGGTTAGGAACCAGTATTTACAGGTTCACCAACAGTTTGCTTCTGCGGACGAATGATTTCCATTGAGTCATTCCTTACAAGTTTTGTTTCCGCAGATGGATCATGTCAGAGATCTTTCTTCACCCGTGGGCCATTAATCTCACCAACTCATTTAGAGTCGCATGTATAGTTAGAGAAGTATCCGGTAAAGAATTGCAAATTAACATGTTTTTGTTTCTTACCATTATCATTAAAATATGTATGAGATAGTTCCTAATATCTTGTTGTATGGTAATTAAAAGCGAAACTTAAAATTTGCAATTTTCTTTATCCTAATTAGGCGAATGTGTCCATTTTTATCAAGTGGATTAAAACTGATTAAATTTCGTCTTATGAAAATTTTATGAAACATTTGGATTTAGAGGATATACGATTATTTATTTACCATTTGAAATTTTTAAGTTGTTCAGACACTACATGATTTATTCATTGAACTACTACGATTAAGACCGTATGCAGAGAGGGGAAGGAGGCAAACAAATGCCCATGGGCCCAGGATCTCAAGGGAAGCCAGACGTCGAACTTTTATAACTTAACAAACATAGTTTGTTATTAAACATAATCCATTGTGGGCCCGTAAATCTTGACCCCAACCCTATGATAATGATCATTAAAGAATATCAGGACATTTATAAAATCGCCGCTGATTGTAAAGGAACTTTGCTTTTCTTGTTCGCACTTCGTTCTTCTACATATAATATAGAAATAAAATTATTCAACATTTAAAAAATACGAAACAATAAGCGCAGTGCGGATAAAGGTAAATTTACATAAAAGGTACGTTTTTGAAACCACTTTGTTTTTCTTTTAGTCGTCTGTAGTCCCTGAAATGAGTTAAGACAATCTGTACGAAATGCGTATTTCCAGATTTTCAAATTATAATTTTCTTTGTTCCTTACGCAAGTGGAAGAACTTCTCCAAGACCTGCATATGAGAGCCAAAGGGATCCCCCCCTTCCATGTTGTTTTTCACAGCTCGAATCGCCAGTAATATATTTGGACGTAATTGGTACTATTCCTGAGAAAAAAGAATATAATCCCTACTATATGGAAACAGATGGCGCTCGAAACAGCATACACGATTTATTACGCAGTTCTGGATACCAAGGTTGTTTCTGGCGCGGGTGCAAAGGGTGTTTCCACACCTCAGCGGCTAAATCCAGGGGCGGTTGCAGATTCCATTTGAAAAAAAACAAACAGCCTCCAGACTTTTAGCTACATATAATATAAAAAAGGTGGTCTTCCCTATTTCCAAATCGTATACAAAGAAATTTTTCAGAGCCATTTCAGTGGCGAACTTCAGGCTCTTCTAACAGTGTATAACTTATCTTTAGTCGTACATTTTTAAAATCGGGCTGGAAGACTCGTCGAGTTGTCCAATCTACCCTATCTATCACTGTCCCAATGGACTCAAACCAGCTTTGGTCGTATTCTGGATTTTCTAAAACG
>QLNU02015360.1:15480383-15491081 GCA_006491805.2 Dysdera silvatica
GTTGGCGAATTGGAATTTGACGAGTTGGAAATTGGCAAGTTGTAGATTACTTTCCAAATACCAACTCGAAAAACCTTTACATTCCAACTTGCATAATTTTTGCGAGTTGAAAATCGACAGTTGGAGAGTTGGAATGTGACGAGTAGGAAGTTGTAGGTTACTTTCCAAATTTCAACTCCCAAATTATAACTCGAATAATTTTTGCGAGTTGAAAGTAAAGTTAGCGTGTTCTAATGTGACAAGTCAGAAGTTGGCGAGTTGTAGGTTACTTTCCGAATTCCAACTCGCAATTTCCCAAATTCCCGACACTTTAATCTCCAACTCTAATATACAACTCTGTTATTAGCAACTCTCTAATTTCAAAATATCTAATTCGCAAGTATCCAATTCCCAACTCTAATCCGCAACGCGAATCTAGAACTCTTTAATTCGCAACTCTCCCATCCTCAACTCTTTAATTCGTGACTCTCCTATCCGCAACTCTTTAATTTGTCACTCTCCAATTCGCTGCCCTTCAATTCGCCACTCTAATTCCCAACTGTCTAATTCGCGATTCTCTAATTCACAACTCTAATTCGCGATTCTCTAATTCACAACTCTAATCCGCAACGCTAATCTACCCCTCCTTTTCCTCCAAATTCTGTGTTTTGAACCCAAGTTTTATACTGTTTTTCTATTATATGTAATTTCATATATGTAACTCTTAATAGTACAACTAACTTGTTAATTAACGTTTGTTTTACAAACATTTTAACATTTTTTGAATCAAAATTTCAGATAAGATATGTTGACTCTCAGATACACTTCTGTCTTGAATCTTGATAAACATAATTTCGTAAGCTTTATCCAGATGTGTGCCGCAATTTTCTCAAATGAGGCCCATGAAAAATCCCAAATAATAATAATACTTCTTGCTCATTAATTCGTAAAAACGACGCTCAGTCTGTTTTTTAAATTATTACAATGGTTTTCACGTCCTTCTGCCAAAGATATACAACAACTGAACTCTTTAAAATAAGCATAATTCAGAAATATGAAAATTTACCCTCTCTCTTGTCAACATCACCGCATTCTGGAGGAGAATCTCGGAACAAGCTTCGGCTTTATATTCTCTTCCATTTCTAACCTCAAAACTTAAAATAATTTAATATAGATCTTCTCTTACATTTCTATAATTTTTATACTGCTCAAGCTATGTATCACGAAATATTGTATATCGGGTTGAATAAAAATTTATTATTATTAGAACTCTTTAGTTTGTAACTCTCCAATCCGCAACTCGTTAATTCGTAACTCTCCAATCTGCGACTCTTTAATTTGTCACTCTCCAATTCGCAGCTTTTCAATTCGCAACTCTCTAATTCGCCACCCTAATTCGCAACTCTCTAATCCACAACTCTCGAATTCACACTTCTCTAATTCGCAGCTCTTTAATTCTTAAGTAACTCGGTAGGTTTCCAACGTTAACAATACAGAGTGTCTATCCAAATTCTGTTTCAAACTTCCCTGACTTTTCCAGGTCAAATCTTAATCGATTTTCAGTCACTAATTACAGTAAATAACACACAACGCATTAAAATTTGTGTAAACAAAATAAGTTTCAAGACCACAAAATCAATCAATCAATCGATCTTTCTCTCTTAATGCACACCCCAAAGCCATTTATAACTCAATTACAGTGAATTTACAAATTCAAAAGCTGTATTAAAAAAATTGCATTTCTTTACACTAAAAACTTGCATTAATTAAATATTTATAACACTTTCATCCAGCCCTTTTTGTATTTATTATAAAAGCATTTAACTATATAATTGCAAAGCTGATGCTTCATCTTCCATTCCATTTAAAGTGTGTATGACTGTATATAAGGCAAAGGAGATTGGTATGATCAAAACCCCTTACAGATTAAATAGTTTGGCTAAAAACTTCTCTTTTCAAGTTTTAGTTATATATTCGACAAACACTTTCTCCTGAAAAATATATGGGCTTAATAATTTTATATAAATTATATTAGTTTTGGTGCAAAATGGTAAGTTTCAGAAGAAGTTTAGTCAAAAGTACAAGTTTTTCAAAATTTTCAGTAGGCAATATGGTATGAAAAGAATAATTCAGGAAAATTATTTTAATAAGTTATTTATTAGAACAACGAATTTCAAATTTCCCTGACTTTGGCCTTTGTATTTCAAATTTCCCTGACTTTGGCCTTTGTATTTCAAATTTCCCTGACTTTTCCATGTTTTCCAGATTGGTAGACACCCTGACAATAGCCATCATTCTTGTATTTACGAAATAACTTTACCCTTTTTATTGTCGACAGATAGACAGACTGAAAAACCAAAAGCAATAGCGGGTTCAATATCTATTGAAACCCGCTAATAAAATACCAGACAACAATGCCTGTGTTTTAGGCAGAAAAAAAAAATTTTTTTTTTGAGCACCAGACGGTAGCTCTTCTCAGAAAAATCAAAAATTCTTTACTCAATCGGCCAACCGTATAAATTTTTCTGACCGGACAGACCAGACGTACGTTCTTTAATAGCAAGTAATTTAAGAAAAATAGGGAATCGGACGGAAACTTCTAAAGGAAATTTTCAGTCGTATCGATTCAATAGGTGCGTAACTACTCTCAGACGCTAGGAAGTCCACTGCAGAAAAACAAATAAAAAAAGATAACGCACTACCTGGCCTTATCCTTCAACCATCACTATAAAAATGAAAAGAAAAACTCTTAAAGAAAATGAAATAACAAAAAAAAAAAGATGTCCGAAACGGAAAGCAGTGATTCAATACCGAGAAAACTTTAAAAAAAAAAGTTTAGTTTTTCGCACTCCATTGCTTTTTTACCAGAGTCGACGGGGTAATATCCCCAGGGAAAGCTTACACCGCCAAATATTCCTCCTTATCTGCCAAAAAGCATTCACGTCGCCAAAACTTAGAAGGATTTGGCGAAAAGGGGGTTTTCATTCAAAAGCCAGTGTGGCACAAGGTCGACGGCACGCAATGCCGTTTGAGCAAAATTTCAGCCAAGATTGGCTGATTTGGTGAAAACGAGGAGGTCACCTATAAGAATGGCATTGGGATGGTCGAGAGCGTTGCCATGACTACAAGGAAAAGGATGGCCGAAGTAAAAAATAAACAAAAAAGCCACATGAACTGGATTCCGGCCAAGAATTTTCCGTTTTGCTCCAGTTTCGTGCCGGGAATATTTCCGGTTTGGGGCAAGACATTTTTATGATAGAAATTTTTATCGGCGCTAAAATAGCTAATAATATACATAATCTGATATAATTACGATCATCGGTGACTAAACACAGTATGTTACTCCGTGTGTTACTCGGAAACGCCAATTTAATCTATTACGGTCATTATGCCGCCATTAAGAGTGAGGGCTTTTTTTTTTTCTTTTCTTTTCTTTTTAAACTCTGAACACTAATCCTTTTGAAGATGGCGATGAGCAAACTTCCGTCTCTTATTTAAAGTTCATTTAAGGCAGGAAGTCATGATTTTCGCAGGAACGTTTGTACAATTGTAATGGAGTTATACGTTTTGGCTCTTGATCGAACCGCATATTATAAAACAATGAAAAAAATCGTGCGTTGTTTTCGAAATAGTTTACCAAATCTATGCAAATAATTCCCTTTATACCTAGATATTAGTTTTCCATATTACTGCAAGCCATATTATGAAGAAGTCATTGTCGATCAAGAAAGGCAGTTTGAACAGCTCATGCATAATTTATTTGCTATTTGCGATACTTTGATTTACTTGCATTTAGTGAAATCTTTGTGAAAATGCAAAAAAAGAAATTCGTAAGCTTCTAACTTTTTTAACTTTCGTCGAAATTTTTGTTTCGTCCACTGGAATAATTATTTCACTGCTCGTGTCTGGAAAACGAAGAAATTTATGAGCTGAAGGGCTTGCTAAAAGATTTAGCAAAATTTATGTAATACCAAGTCTACAGATAATTCCACGGTTTTTGTTCGTACATCCCTTTCATTACATGTTTTGTGTGTGTATGCTCTGTATGACCAATTTATAGTTTAAAGGTATTTAGTGCTTTAAGTTAATTCATTCTTTTATACAGTAAAACCCCTCTTAACGGGTACCTCTTCAGATACCGTCACCCCATTTTCAGAGTCAGAAATTCTCCCTACAAAATATTCTTTCACAATAATACCGTACCTCTCTTTGACGGACAAATTTTTCTGTCCCATGAGTGTCCGCTAATGGGAGGTTTTACTCTATTTCGGTTCTTTTTTTCAATACTAAAAAAATGGCATAAGGACTTCAATACTTCGAAGTCTTTGAAATACTTAAATATTTTAAAGACTGAATAAGGATCTTATTTTTCTCCAAGGGGGCGAAAGACAAGTTTCCTCTACTTCCTGAATGAACGGCTTTTAAATTACGATGGTTATAAACAAAGCCTGCGAGGTATGCTGACAGATTGTTTATTCACCCTATTACAAACCGTGGAGAATATCACCAGAAAGAACGCATTTTTCTGCCCACCATTACTGCCGAGTTTGATAGATTCCCCAGGCGCCAGAACTTCCTATTCCTCTAAAATCTTAAAATTCTGATGCAGCATGAGTATAGGTGTTTTTGCGCCCAGCAATTTGATATGAAATGTGCGTTATTAATAGTAACGCAAACATGGTGACACGATGCACAAGGTTTTTTTCCATAATAATTATATGCCTGGACGTGGAGGAAACATTCATGAAAGTAATTTTAAATACTGGCATTTGATTGTGGTTTTTATTACTATTCCATAATTAAAATGCATCACGTCTTGTCACAATTTAATGAACTTCTTTACAAAATTCAATACATACAATTGTACGTCCAAAATGTCCAAAGCTTCTAAAAAATTCAATCCTACTTCGATCAAACCCCATTTATCTTAATACAGTACCCTAGCTTTACCTCTTACAGTTTCAGCTTTAAAATCCGCCTTACGATCTGCAATGCCCAATACAGCTTCAGCAATCATTTCCTTCGTAAACTGGCAAATTGCAATCACTGGCTACAATCTTCGATTGGAGGGAGCTTCCCTATTTGCTACAACACGACCAGATCGACTCGCCGTTCAATTACAGTATTTTCATGTTCACTTCGTTACGTTTCTATCTTAAAAAATCTGTTAATGATACCAAAACTTACTCCAGTTCCGAGAAGTCGATAAGCCGATTACCTCTTTCATCTCTTTCTCAGTATCAATACTTAACTGATGGCTCTTCTTTCTTTCCCTATCGCTGCTATCTCTTTAATCTGTGTGTTAAAAAAATCCCTGTGTCTAGTTTTCAGCTTTACTATTTTGATGTTTGATATCTTCGTCAAATCCCTTTTTTAATCATATTTCGAAGTAAAAGAAGCAACTCAAATTACTCGAGGTTAAGTAATACTACTACGTAAATTAAACAAGCCCTGCAACTAGGTTTATTAGACTAGTGATAGTATGTGTGCACTATCTATAGTAGTAGTAGTGTGTTACTACTACTACTAATTTTCACGCAGTTCATGCTTCTATAGCATAAAATTTGTATAATTGTAACCTATTTTTCACAATAGTATTCGAATTCGTATATATCAAACTGTGTATACTGAATGGCAAATATCCGTTTAATGTTGCTTTATATATCTTGGCCTTTAAGAACAAATGCAGCCCGGACGAAAACAAATGAACTCAGTTTAAAAGTCTGATCTAGTTGACTTTACGTTTCAGATAATTAATAAGTCATGAGGGAATGACATCGGTTATCTGTCCTAATAGCTTTAGAACCAATTGCTTCTACTCGTCGTCCGTCTAATCATCTACAAACGCCGATTTATAGATTTGGTCAATTAGTGACAAAAAGTTAACTTGTTAAGTACGTAAATAACTCGACATAAACAGGTGAAATGGGGGGGGGGGACGTGAATACAGTTTTAATAGCTGTAACACTGCCTGCCTTGTTCCGCTCACTATTGGACGCGTTATTGATTTTTTACCGTCGAATCAAAACACACGCGTCAGGCAGAATCATTTAATTAACCCCTTCTACAGTACAATTCTCCTTTCGATTACGTTTAATAATGAGTCGTCATCCATATAATTTTTCAAATAAAATGACGCATCACCCATATTGTATGCCTTTTATTGATTATAAAATGTACATCTTTTCTTTAGATGTATTTAAAAAGTACCATTCTCTTCGAGTAAAGCACGAAGACTTAAGATGAAAAACGGATATGACATTTTGTTAGTCCTAAAATATTATTCTCGGAGTAGTCGAGATTAAACATCTTTTAATAGTCGGAAGGCAGGAAGGTGACGATTAAGTGAATTTATTCGTATTAACCGGACCCCGCTGCCCACTTCAGCACAGTACTTAATACGTGAATGGGCGATTAGCATTGATAAAGAAAGACAGATTAAACATGCTTTGGAAAATCAAATCAGAAACATGAAGCTTTAATTCCGCTTTTGTCCTTTTGTCCTCTTTCACGTCCCGGGATCATTTTCAAGATTTGATACAGAGGGCGCTACTATCGTCAAGACGGAAGTATCAGGGAATGTTTTTTGATCCCATTACTTTTTTCCTTCACGTTTTGGTTATTTCAGATGCGTATTTACCACTATTGTGCACATTTACCTTACCTGCACTTTCAAATTATTATTATATGGTCACTACCTGCATTACATATACACCTTCACGAGGAAGAAAAATATCACCAATAAAACTTTCTGTTTTTTAGTCACAGATATTTTTTTTCAAACTTTTCTCATGCTTAATTTTTTATCCAAAGAAACATATGCGCATGTCTGAGTGCTAATATTTCGATGCAGTATTTAAAAAAAAAAAAATACCACCACTAAACTGCGTGATGAAAAAATTCCTAATTTTCAAAAATAAAATGTTTAGTGCAACGTGGCTATAAAATACAGAGAAACACGCACTAAAATTACAAAAACAAAAAAAATTTCGCAACTATAGCAATTGAAAATATTTTCTATTTCGAAAAGTTTCAATCGCTATTGGTCTTATCGATCTCGAACGATAAGAACACGGAAGAATAAAAATAGAAGAAAAGGTGTGTGGTGATGAAAGTGGTAATGAATTAAAAATAACTTAAGTTTCTCGCAGTTTCGTCTATTTTAAGAATATATATTTGCGAATATAAAAATGCAAATTACTTGCAATAAATAATGCTTCTCAGCTAAAAGGTACTATTCGCAGAAACTCTTCATTTTCAGTACAGAAGCAAAAGCCACGTTTCTTTAACTACAGCAACTCTCTCATTAACGAATCTTAAGGGACCAAGAAAGCAAACCGTTAATCAGAAAATTCCGTTAATCGGAATGATATATTAAGTAAGGTCTGATTTTTATGTTTTGATTTTCTTTCATCATTGCAGGTTTAGGAACGTTAATACAGTTGATAAATGCACTGGCATGTTAAAAGATCGTCGTTATTATTATTTGAATTCGACCTTACCATTTAATGATGTTACATAGAGTACAACATTAATACAATACATACAGTAATGAAATGATGAGAACATACCTTTTTTTTTCCAAATTTAGTTGCTAGATATAGGGATTTTCCTTTTAGCAAAGGGATTTTTCTTTCAGCATAAGGATTTTTCTTTTAGACAGGGATTTTTCTTTTAGCAATACATCTGAAACTGGAATGGTGAATGCTTCGTTAAACCGTTGTACAAGAGATATGTCAAATTCCTCTCTTTTAGAACGAAGTATTTTCAGACATTTATTCGATGACGATTTGCATTTTCGTGCAATCTCCAATACCTTTTCGTGACTTGCTAAAACGCCTTAACAGTAAACTTGGGCCGCTGAAATTGTATTTAGCTAACTCCAGTTTATTTTTCCCATAACCTTTTTCTATTCTTTAGTAATTTCCACTTTATTCTGAAGCGCGAGACGCTTTCTTATCGTGGCCATTTCTCAACGAAAGTTGCTCTAACACGAACCCCTCATCTTTATATACAAAGGAAACCTTATCAATTAAGACAGACAATTAGCGTACTAGCATTCCACGACAGGAAATGTGAATGGCGAGAAAAGAAAAGTACGGCTAAACGTCGGTAAAAAATGGCGTCATTAATCGGAAATGCATTAACACTATAATAAACCTTTTTCGGGAACTCAAAATGCTGCCGTTAAAAGGTGAGATTATTAATTAGAAGGCCGTTATTGATAGAAATAAATCACTGTATTTCATTTTAGATATATTTATTTTTATAATTTCTTTATTTGTACAATCGTGTTGTAGAGTGATACATGTACAGAGTAACGAAGCAAAGCTGCTAGTCCTCTGCTTTTTCGATAATGCATATAATGTTATATACCTTAAATGGATATTGTGATAAACCTCTATAATCTTTGCTTATACAGCGGAATTTTCATATAAAAATTTTAACAAACGAGTTCTAACCATTGAATTTTTGTCACTGCATTGCACATGGAATGCAGAGTAATGTGAGTTTACGCGATGTAAATTCATAATACAGGAGTGGCTATTACTAAGTTAGTAAGGGCCGTTGATATGCATAATTGTTAGTAGAACTATGCGATGTTGATAAAAAACGAAACTAGCATATATTTCTCTCAACTGCGTGCATTTTCATGGACCCATACTTCGCGATAGGTTTGACAACAAAATATGCATTTTTCTTCTCAATATTTTTTTTTACCTTTATTGGGTTAATGAAACAAGTTCTTATTCACCCGAAAAGGGAAAATGTGATCTAAAACAGGAAAAAACGAGATTATCACAGCTTCAATTGTTTAATCGAACAGATGTTAATTAAACGGCAAGTGGTCTACACATATATATTGAGCATCTAGCGTACGGAATTTACGCACAAGTCCCATGTGTTTATGCGACAAAAACTGCACCATATTTACTATCACAAGTAATAAACAAATAGAGGTGTTTTTGACAGTAAATGATCGATTTCTTTGGATTTTTTTATTTGATAATTAAAAAAATTAAATTAAATATCCGCACTGACAAGGTCGGTTAAGGTTTCGTGGGACCCTAGACAAATTTTTACCCAAACCCATTGTAGCATAAATTAAGCCTGTATAATTACAAGAGGTCACGTATATAAAGGGGTTTGTTTGTTTGTTTGGCTTTTTTATGGCGCAAGAGCATCTGGGCTATACTGCGCCAAGTATATTAAGTGGATATTAGGACCAACAAAAATGCTCGCTATTTCATTCCACAAATTAAATAAGAAAAAGTAAATAAATAAAAAAAAAAGTCGGTACAGGTAACATATTCGTATGCAACGTATGTACAAAAGCTCTAAGATTCGCGCCGTGATAAAATTACTACCCTAGTGATAAGGTCGGATTGGCAACGATTTTGATGTAGCTCGCCGAGTCTTAACCGCATCTGACCCCTAAAAAAAAAAAAGATTAGACATTTGTCTTGTCTGTATGCGACAACCTGGTTCTGCGCACAGAAGAAAAATCTTTACATTAATTCAATTTTAGCTATGTTGCTAGAATATGTGAGGGGTATGAAGGAAGTGGGGGAAGATCTTTTCATGCTTCGTTGCTCTTTACTCCAAGTGATGCTGCCATTATTTTAATTCATTACAAAGATGTCTCGTACATCGCAAGTTGTTGTTCTCTACTGCATAATAAACTCAATTCTTTAAATAATCATAAAGTCAACATCTAGGACAACGGACGATAAGCCTTCCACTTTATTATGGCAGATATGTAATCCCAACTATAATAACTAAGAACGAACAATTAAAGAGGTAAGGAAATGAACCCGAATGCAAAGGTGAAAACAAATAACTGCTCTGTTCACAAACAGTGCTAATGCCTAATAAGCCGTTGCTGCCTGGACTACTAATTCCTAATTGTATTTGTGGGACAGCATAAAGAGGGGTCGATCGCCACATATTTATAGCATATCGAGGATAGCAGCGGAAGAAAAGCTGGCTCGATGCCAAATGCAATCGATTGATGAAAGAGATCCGAAGGGCAGAAAGCATGCGCAGTGGGTGCGAGTGGTTCCTATGGCAACCGGAGGCTGGAAAACCGAAAGACGCAACCGTTGCTGTGACAACTGGGTGCTCCGAACGGTCGACGTTGTCAGAACTTGAACTCGTAATCACGGGGATATTGAAGAGGAACAATACAACCATTGCTACACCAGACTTCGAATGATGGATAAAAAGAGTTGGAGATGGGAGCGGAAACGAACGCTTAGTACCTGAAAGAAAAGAGAACAGAGGGTATTTATTCTCTTTAATTAAACTATTTATAGGGAATTCAGGTATATGAGTATTGCGTGGCGAAGAACTTAGGTGTCTTCAATAAAGACTTGGGCATTTTTTAATATGCAAATTCCTTCGATGGTTGAGCATTTATTAAAATCCTACAATTTTGGAGAAACCAATTCTATTGTAGGAAAAAATATATTCAATATTAATCACATTAAATTATATAAATCTTTTAAGTTTTCAATAACACTGCCTCTATTAAAAGCTTTTTCTTTTGGTGTGTGGGGGGGGGGTATAAAATTTCATTTTTATTCAAATACAAAGAATTCTCCACATTTCGATAGTGTTAATCTGTAACACGAAATTCGAATAGAGAGAAAAACCGTAAAGCAGTAACGATTTAAAATGGAATATACGACTACTTTTAACTACAGTTAAACCTCTCGT
>QLNU02015360.1:15491181-15536237 GCA_006491805.2 Dysdera silvatica
GAAATATTGTGTCGGGTTCGAAATTTATCCAGCCAGCCACCCGAAGCCTTGAAATCAGAAAGTCCCTTTCTTTGAGCAGTTTCTAGTGCTTTCTCTAGAATTAAAGTTCCAGACAAAGGAATGCTCTTCAACCTAGCACGGCTAAACCATTCAAATGTTAAGGTATCCACAGCTAATCCTTCTGTTTTAGGGAAAGCTCTTTTGGTCTCTTGGTTACCATTTTCGGCCCAACATTTTAAAAGTTCATCATTCCGTTTTAAAATTCCACATACTTGAGTTTTCCCAATGCCCAACATTTCCGCTAAATCACGCGCACTTAATTTTTCAGCTTCTTTTAAATTTATAACATCGACTTTCTCTCTTAAGGATAAGCGTTTACGTTTTGCGACATTTTTTTTCTCAAATGAAAACAGCAAACCCTACTGTAGCCGGCATATGAAAATTCTAAAGAACTTCTGCAGAAAGCTGCATATGGACATCGGCGTCACTTAGACTAGACTGTTAAACTACATTTTTGCTTCGTTAATCTTGATGTTTTAAATGAGAGGGGGAGGGGAGTGCTCTTATCTATTGAAAGACAGCATTATTGAAAGTGCCTATTGCTCAGGAAAATAGTTATCTGTGAATCACAAATTTCTTGCAGTTGTTGTTCGACTTCATGGAAAGCATTTCTTTTAAAACGGAACTCACCCGCCTCCTTTTGTAAACTGAAAGTGAAAAAGGGCGCTTCTGAAAATATTCTTTGCGCCTCCCGCGCGTAAGGTAAGGTAGCTCATTCCTTATGTTTTAACGAGCTACAATATCTGTTTACAATTTAGAGAGTACAAAAATACATTTTTGGCATTGTCCGTTAACTTTAATCTTTTAGTGTCCGCGTCCGTTATTTAGAATGTGAAAGTTATTTAGAATGAAAAAAACGCCTTTGTTTTAACACGGAAAGCACAGTGGCTGTAATGATAATGTGAATAAGTACCAACTTATACCACTATGTGGCGTATCGAATTAAATACTTATCTATAAAAAAACAATAAAATAAACACCAGTTCATAGCACCACGCGGGTTTTTTTTAAACGGAAAATTTGTAAGAAAAAAACAGAAAAGTCCTGGTAACTCAGCTGCCAGGACTTTTCCTGTTAATTTACAGATTTATTTACAGTGCCGTTTGGACATGTAGAAGGAATGGCAGAAGCTACGATAGTTAAGACGAAAAGTAAGACACCCTAGAAAAAATGGTTGGATGAAGTGGAGGAAGACCTCCAAGAAAGAAAATGGTAAGTAAGAAAAAGGCGAAGGTAAGTTTTGGACAGTGAAGAGCGGGCGATTATCATTAAGAAGGCCTAAGTCTTCTTGAGATTGTTGTGCCAAAAGAGTAAGGTAAAATACTACATTATAAAACTCCGTGGGATATATGGAACATTTCATATTACTGGCATAGTAACATTTTCACATACTTTCATTAATACTTAGTGACTACACCCAAACACCAGAAAAATACGAATTCAAGCGAAACAACAAACCCTAGATGGGTGGAAGGCTATCATGCCTTTGACGGGGGCTTTTCACACATGACTTCATAACCCCCCATTTTCGTCGTACTTCCCTACAAGCGTTAGAGACGAAAAGGGAAAAAAAATACCCCCTCAACCATTTCCTTCCCTACACACACGAGCGCCCGAGTGATCAGCATTTTTTTAGATTCAATTACCGCATTTTTTGTTCTGTTTTGAATTCGCATTTACAACCTTACAACTTTTCTTCCTACGGCTAACTGAACTCTTCTTTTGTTTTCATTTAATGCGACAGTATAGAACACAGTATTAATTATCCTCAATTACCGAATGCTTTTTATCACGTTTATTTTGCACTGCCCTCTTCCGTGTTGGTAGGAAATCGTTTCGTTTCTGCTTCATGAAATCATTGAATGCAATTTTTAACGTTTCAAACGTTAGTTCTGATTGTTCCGTTTGTGTTTATGACGCAAGAACTGCTTTATTCCCGCTGCGCCAACGTTCGTTTTGAAGTTCGTTCGATTTTCGGTAAATGAACTCTTCCAGACGTTTGGAATCAGTAAGATTTCCTCTCCCTCGTCGAAATAGCAAAAGTCATCTGCATGTAATGATGATGCTTTAAATGTTCTCATTCATTGTTCTAATTCAGTAAATAACTGGAAACTTTTCGAAAGTCAAATTGGAAGTCCGTTGAAGATACAGTGACGCACTCATGTAAGGGACCTAGAGGGCCCGGGCCCCTCCCTTGGGCTAACAAAGCGAAAAATTATTACGCCAACAGACACTGGTAAATTATTTTATTAAAAATGTAAGATGAAAGTAGTGATGTTCCCAACATTTGCCTGAGCTCTGTTGACATTGTTAACACTATTACTGTAAAAGCAAGCAACAACAGTGACCTGGAACTTCTAACGTTTCTAACTGTCTTCAAACGCTTTTCAGGAGGTAAAGATGGATCAAAACACAATATCAAACACAGTTGAAATAGAAATTCTGACTGCAGATATTTCTAATTATGTCAAGAAATCTAACCTCACTGATGGAGATAGGATAAGAGTGCTGGCCATTGTAAAATTGTATAAACATAATCTACTACTTCTAATTATTTAAGTATGTTGCATTATAGAATTATTAGTAATTCAAGAATGATAAATGTATACAAAATGGCAAACGTAATTGATATGGCGTCTGGCCATTTTTTCCACCAAAAATTCCTTGCACCAGTGCCCCCTTGAGAATATTCTGGGTGCACCACTGACAAGATATAAACGCACATCTCACGGCTTTTAAGAGTCTTATGTTTTTGGTACTCTTGTGTAATCTCGTACATGAGGGGATGTTTCAACTAAATGTATTATCAAAAATGTGACTCTACAATATTTCATTGTTTGAGGAAAGTGCGGATGTTTGTGCAAAACCAATGCATTTTTCGAAATAAATACTTAATACGCCATTTGCTTTTATTTAATCTTTTAATGGGTGCTTTTAAAATACGAATATGGTACGCTGTGTTGTATTGGTTCTAAAATACATACTATTCCAGAGATAAGGCCGTAATTCCTGGAAAAAGAATGCGCCGTTATGTTAGCGAAAACTTTGCGGATAGGGGAAGAGCTCATAAACTGAAGTGTTTAAATCTTCACAGTATTTCCTTCCCCACGCAGCAAAATGGCTATAGCAATATTCCATTCCTTCAGCGCTATTACAACACTTGAATAAATATTCAGAAAGTACATCTTCTGCTTCTCTCCCAGCTTCTTTTACAATATCTAAGTAAATCTATCCTGTGTGACTTTCCACTTCTTCCTTACTTTTTATTTTATAATTGCCAAATTTTTTTAATTCAGTACTATCTGACACCTAATATTCTTCGACTTTTTTTAAAAGCATTTTATCCCCAAGTATAATAATTACAAAAAAAATCTTTTGTTCAGCAACGTAGAACTTTTAAAATTATTGGAGAGAGGGACAAGCACATGTTACATGTATTTCTGACAACGATTTTCGTAATCACGCATGTATTAAAATTCTACATCATTAATTTACATAGGGAATTAACTGTTCGCGCACAGGCAGTGCCACATCGTCATTATTGCACCCACCAACAACGTTGCTTTTGGAAGCAGTCTATAGGTGTGTGTCCCCCATGATGATTGGTTTTCATTGAAATTCTCGTTTCGTATTTAAAAATATTTATATGGTCTTCTGTGATTTCCCTTCCAATTTAAGACTTTAAAAAATGCATTAAGGATATGCTCGTCGAGTGTTCATTATGTCACCACTTCATATGGAAGAAATAGAAACACACATTTCCTTTTAAAATAAATTAAACCCAGTTTTACAGTAAAAAAATAGTGCACTAGATTTAATCGATTTCCGCTTAATTATGGGATAACTACAGCTCGGATTACATGTACTAAAAAACCCGTAAAATATACATTGAAATATGCACTAATAATCTCCAAAATATGCATTTACGTGAACTTAAAACGATAAAATATGCACTGAAATGAAAAAATATGCCCTTAAATATTTTTTTACTTATTTAAAAAAACAAACGTCTTGAAACGAAAGATTGATTTTATTACTAACTAGCTGAATAGAAATATTTGATGTAGAGCACAATTTTTTATTATGTCACATGACAAGTTTTCCATCACTATTCTGAACAATTAAACTTTGTCTTCTGTTATCAATAGCATTTTGTGGCAAAACAGGTCATTTCCAGATCTACTGAAGTTATTGGATTGTATTTATCAAATTTTGCGGGTAGTTTATAATGGATAATCTATCTGTAACAGACTATCAGCAACTTTATTACTGATGGATAGTGGTGCCGAATTTTACCTTATATAAGTATTTGTTGTGTTTATTCTGACCTTAGGTTAACTATCTGTCTAGTTAAAGCTGCTAAGGACAGTGGTTACTTCAGTTACGAATGTGACATTTTTTTTTATGCCTAAGGACGTAATTAAATATGTACATTTACAAGTTCATTTTTCTTTCTGCTCATATGGAAGTAAAGGGAAAATTTAACTTTACCGCTGTTTGAAATATTTCGTACAAAAAATAATAAAATACTTAAAATTATTGAAACCCACTGAAATATGCATTAATTCCGAAAAGTAAGCTTTTATGCATCTATATGCACTAACGCTGACATACGCAATTGCATATAATCTGTGCGCTAAGGATAATACTTTCCGTCAATGACTAGTTTCATTGTTTAAAATGAGTACACCTGTCTGCATTAAAAAAAAAGAGAAAAGGGAGGGAGGGAGGGAGGGAGGGAGGGAAGGAAGGAAGGAAGGATGAAACTCGTTAAACGTTAAATGAAATGATTCTACCCACGATGAAATAAAAAATATTAAGCATTCTGTACACAATATTTCTGCTTTACAGACATGCGTGTATGTAAAAGTAAGGCTTTCATGCGAAAAAACTACTACTCGGATCGCCTTCTGTAAGCGCATATAATAGCTATTCGTGACTGAACATTGCGCAAACGAACAATACAGATTCATCTGATCCGACGTTCACGCTCAAAAAACCGAGAATGTCCACGGTTCCGCGACTTTGAGGACACCTTATACAATCCTTCCTATACATGAAACGTTAAGAGGGTCCATCACGCAACGGAAATCTTTAGCGTTTCCGTATGTTAGATTGTAAGCACTCCGTGCAGCCACATTCTTCGCTGGCGTGGAAAGAATATTCAAGTTGGAATGAAAACCAAAAAACTTCAACCCCACCCTAAAGTTGATAATGTTAGTAGGCTAACTTTGGGAAATCATATCTGATGCATGGAACTGAACGCCTCCATAAAGAAATTACAAATATATAAAGCGTGTTGAGCAGAAATATCCTCAATGTGGAATTTAAATTTGCTATGCAAGGATACTTCAAATAAAATGGTATGACAATGGGTAAGTCTAGAAAAAAAATGCAAAAAAGTGAGATATCCTCACAACAAAAAATGCTCCAAAAAACAAAACAAAAAAGAAATCGCAGCCGTCAGGGAAAAAAAAAAAACAGAAGAAAAGTATACGCGTTTTATCAAACCGATTTATCGAAAAGATTCATACCTAATTTTTAAAAAACAGAGAGAGGAAATGAGTGGGAAATAACTGGAAATTGGGAGTTATTTCCTTTTCTTTCGACAGATTAATAAACTTGCAAAAAAATGTTCTCTACATGAAAACTGAATGGTAAAAAAACGAAAGTAAAAATTTTCCTTTCATTTAAGAGGTGGGGGGGAAGGGGGAATGCTACAAATTGCAGCTGTTGTTGAATCAGGTTAAAAAGTGAATCGCTAAAGCACATATAAATCAAATTCGTTGACTTCAGCTGTCAGGGAAAATTGGATTTCGCTTAAAAATATTCAAAATAGAAATAGCAGAGGATTTGATGGAACTGGAGAAAACTGGGGGAAAATTGATGTAATCATCGATGGCTCCCCTTTCCATTTCTATTTCGGGGGAGAGAGAGAGAAATGTGTCTTCTGAAAATGTTTCTTGCAGCAACTTAACTGCACATGGAATACAGAAACTTGCTAGTAAAATCTTTGGATTTGAAGTTCTGGGATGGGGGGGGGAGAGGAGCCCTTGTGGATTTATGACTTCATTCAATTGAAAGTGCGGAGGGGAGAAGGGAATAAAATAAAAATAAAAACTGTTCTGAAGAAGGGTCAAATCCTCTTCCAAAAAGTGTATGTTCCTTCAAGTCCACCATAAAGAAACGGCTTTTATATCCCTTCATCTTTTCAGAGGGGTGGGAGAGAAAAACTACAAACTCTGAATAATATGCACTAGGTCCCCAATGTTGGCGAAAATCTTTTCCACAGTTGGCGAACTATTTTTTCCAAAGACGCCTCAATGCAGTTCCTCTCACTGCGTACGTTCAGTTCTTTTTTACCCTTGAATTAGTTTTACAAGAGTGTACAAAAAAGAGAGAAAACATAAAATTTAGGGAGTCTTAGCGCTTCAAAAATTACCCTTATGCATCTTATTAAAAGAGCTAAATGGTCAGCAACGATCAAAAACCTGTCCAATAGAAACATTTACCCATACTGATTTATTTTGTTAACTTGTATTAACGTGTGCACCCGTTAAAAGAACGTCTAAAAACAGTCTAAATATATATATAATGCTATTTTTCAAGTCGAAAGTTCTCTTCAATGAATTTATTCGCTATTCTATGCGTGAATACGAATTCATAGAATGGTACATCAAGTACTTACTACGGAAATATACACCGGAATAAGAAATTGAAAAGCAGGAGGGAGACTCTAACACAGGAATAGATGATCCATAACTGTCCCCACCCTCACCAGTCTGGAAAGCTGATTTATGATGGTCTTTGCAGACTTTGATCCGGCAGCGCCGTCCCGAAAAAAAAAACAGGGAACCGGGATTTTCAGGAAAACGTTTCGTATGGGTAATTTAGCTTTGTCGTCCCTGGCATAACAATAACCGTATGTGTTTTACCCAAGCGTATATAGTGAGTGGTGAAATATTGCTTGGACGACATAATAGGCGCCAAAATTCAGTAACGGTGATTTACGAAACAAGCGATAGAATTTCGAACGATGGATGTACCCTATCCTGGAATGCCGCATTAACAAGCTGACTGAAGTTTTAAGAAGATACTTTTAAAAGTTACGAAGCGTGTATTCTCTTCAAGGAGATGTGTGAGCTCCAGCTTAGAACATATTTAAATCGCGGATGGCGTTAAAAAACTAATTTTTTTTATTAAAAAAAAAAGAATACTTATAGAATGATCCCACAAAAAAAAAATGATTATATAAAAACGGACTCACGCTGATAAGTTCTAGTTTTATGCTAGTCTCGATTACACGCTTCAGTTTTCTTTGTTGAAAAGGCAGAAAGGAAACCCCAGGGCAAATACATCAGTACCTGATCCACATGCTAGTGAGGCGAAATAATTACCAGCCCAATTCTCTAGTACCCGAGGGCAATTTGCCCCTCTAGTCTGTGTGACACCAATACACACTTTAGGCAGACATTTCTGACCTCTTTTGCCGGGGGCAAGGCCAGTTCGACAGAGGCAATTGCCCGGCGAACTCAGTTTCTCTTTTCTTCTTCTTCTATTCGCTCTCCATCATCCTCAGTTGAAATCTGGGGATCTAGACATGGGTTAACTAATCACAATTTAGACGGCGTTCCAAAGCCACACGTCAACTAAACGCAATTTAGATCGCGTTCTTTTTAACGTGTGGCTGTATATAGCGCATTCCTATTCACGGGCGCCCATATAAGTGGCAGGGGGTGATCTAAAGTCCACCCCTAGCCGTTCAAAAATTTGATTTCCCCAATTCTGCTATGCATTTACTTTAAAAAATTTACTGTCACATTTTAAAATAAGGTACTTTTTAGCTTATTACTAACTGTCAAGAAGTATCAATTATTTTTATAAGGTTTTAGCATTTTGTACAATCACTAAAACGTTTGACGGCCTTGTGAATGAGGTAATCATTTTTCTCACCCTCAACCCCCATACATACTCATATGAGGACCCATGTTCACATTTACTATTACTATATTTGCTGCGTTATTGAAAAAAATGCACCACTCCCTGGGTTATACATATTTGCGTCTGAGAGGCAGCCGTTTCCTAATTTTAAATGAATTTTTGATGTCGACATTTGTTCTGATTTTCCGAAGCAAAGCGCGAAAAACGTGCAAATCGTTCTTTCAGGCTATTAATGCCTGGTAGTAAGAAGAGAATTGCTCGAGAAAAATGCGCAAGAAAGAAAAAGCTCGCAAGTTTTTCTTCTTCTTTTTAAATAAGAATGACACCGGAGCACGAAAAATGGGTGGGGAAACTTATCACGATTTACTCCGCGGAGAGATAACACATTGAACAGAGAATAGGTGGGATAGCCAAAACCTTTGTGCCATACTAAAATGAAGATTTTTATCACCGAAGTTACCGCGCTTCATTTTTTAAGTTTCTGGCGCTTCGTTCGGCGGCGATACTGGATGAACAGAAATACATTATGTATTGTTATAGAACCATAGCCGATGGGTTTCCTTAATGCAGTTCTTGCAATGAAATGGGGTTCTAATCAATCAGCTGTCGCCAATGAGGGTAGTTATTCGATTGAATGAAATCAATACAAAAAAAAAAAAAAAAAAAAAAAACAATATTCACCAAAAGGAACGGCTTTTGAATCGATCTTGCGGTGGCGCGCGTAATAATAAAGCGGTTTTCTATAGCGCTAAAATCCCGGAACCCTTTTTCTTAGAAAACTTTAGGTTCTGGAACAGCATTACCTCAGCTGTCATTTACACATACATTTGAAGTATTTACACATACGTTTAAAGCATTTACACATACATTTGAAGCATTTACACAAGAACATATTCCAAGTATACTCATGTTTGTAAAAATTGCAACACTACGAAGGAATCTCACGTGATTGAGCTGAAACTTTCAGGAAATGCAAATTAGGGTATGCTATTCAAATGATTAGAATTTCAGAGTCATCGCGTGTGCGTGGGCTGAGCAGCGCCCTCTGAACTGCTGATGGATCCGTATAAATAGAGGGCTGTAGCGGGGCGTGTATGGTTATCTGCTAGTGGTAAACGTTACATGAGACGTCACTATGCCTCTACGACGAAAGAGGGCGACATTTCAGCAAGTTACGGAGTTTGAACGGGGACGAATGATCGGCCTTCGTGAAGGAGGGTTTTCTTATCGTGCAATAGCAGCTCGTATGGGGCGTAACAGCAGCACAGTGATGCGAGTGTGGAAGCAGTGGGTTCAAGAGAACCAGACAACTCGGAAATCCGGGAGTGGACGTCGAAAGGTGACGTCAGCACGGGATGATAGACACCTGGTCCGCATGGCGGTGACGGACCGTTTTGCTTCATCTGGACAGTTGGCAGAACGTTGGTGCACTGCTACAGGTGTATCATTGTGTGCTTCATCAATTCGTCGGCGTCTACTGCACCGTGGACTGCGTGCAAGAGTTCCTTTATACAGGATCCTCCTGACGCAAAACCATCGGCGCCTGCGGCTACAATGGGCTCATGGACATAGAGACTGGCGTGCTGATTGGCAACAAGTGGTGTTTTCTGATGAATCCCGCTTTAATTTGGGGTACAGTGATGGCCGCATCCGTGTTAGACGCTATACCGGTGAACGCCACCTTCCGGAGTGCATTATCCAACGTCATAGTGGACGAACCCCCAGCGTTATGGTCTGGGGTGCGATTGCGTATCATGGACGATCTCAGCTGCTACGAATTGTGGGTAATCTTAACAGCAACCGGTACATCAATGAAGTTCTGGAGCCCGAAGTTGTTCCCTTCCTTCAAGGCATTCCCGGAGCTGTATTTCAACAGGACAATGCCCGCCCACATATTGCCAGGAATGTTCAAGACTTCTTTTCATCACAACAGATACAGCTTCTTCCTTGGCCTGCCTATTCGCCGGATATGTCGCCGATTGAACATGTGTGGGATTTCGTTGGTCGGCGTCTCGCTCGTGATCCTCGTCCCATAGCTACTACAGATGAACTTTGGGGTCGCATACAAGCAATCTGGAATGCTCTTCCTCAGGCACACATTCAACATCTGTTTGATTCCATGCCACGTCGTATAGCATCACTTATTGCAGCGCGTGGTGGCTTCACCAAATACTGATTTTCGACATGTAATATTGTTTTTTTGCTTTGTAATTTTAATCGTTTATTTGTATCAACACAGGTCGTTTGTACATTAAATTTCATTCAATTCGGACGAGTCCTTCATGGTGTTGCAATTTTTACAAACATGAGTTTATTATATGCTAAAAATCGAAATCGAATTTCACGTTGAAACGATCGAGCCGTGTTACATTGTAGAAAGCATCAACGACATTATCAAATGACGGAAGTACCATTTACTAAAACTACGACTTCATGGTAACTGAAAACAATACGGATTGCAGAAGAAATTAAAAAAATAATAATAGTTTAAATTATTGCTCATTTGGAGTTGTTTAAAAGGAAAATTTGCTAAATAATTGTGTCCTTTGCAAATAAAAAATGCTTTCTAATCTATGATATAAGCACAGATCCAACAAAGACACCAAATATGCCCCAGAAATCTCTCCACCAAACGTAGAGAATATTAAGATAAAAGTTCGGTTAAAAACTAAGTTACAAACGTTCTTCTTGCTAACCGGATGTCTGTGCGAGGGATACGGAATCTCTCACTGGGCGACCCTTTTACGAAACTGCAAAGAAGCCCAAGAGAAAAAATTTAATTACGCGCGCGGAAAAGCATTTACGTTGTTCATTTGAAAAAATACGAGAACTGTTTTGCATAACTCCACGCAAATACTTTTTATTTTTTATGAGAGATCACATTAATTTGTACGCTTAAAAAGCGAAGCCGGGGCATGAAATTTATGCACCCTTTTAAATTGTTTATGAGCTTTAATTGTTAATTACTACGATTCATGCCTCATTTCTTTAATTCAAGTTCAAACGAACGCGTTTCCCTTTTTAATTCATTTTCACTTCTTTTGACATTAAATTTATTGGTCGAATATATGCCTTCGACAGTATTGACGTAATATGCTGCAAGTCACACAGAAAAAGATTTGAGGGCCTCGTTTTATCTTCAGCTCCATCCGTAACATTTTGTTATATACGTTCATCATCTTGAGCATCACTATTATACTTGCGCTTCACTATCGCAATATCTCAAATGAGGCCTCAGAGTTTTCAAAAGTGTTACAATATATAACAATTTCTAGAAACTATATTCTATTGTACTTTTCTAAAGAAATACGATGAGGATCAACGATAAACGGGTTTTTTTTTTACTGTAATGCGACTTCCATTTTAAATTTTAATCATTTATGTTTGATAACTCTGGAGGAGGATCTCGTAGCAAGCTGTGGCTTTGTGTTCTCCTCCATTTCTAAACTAATCATTGTGCCAATAAGTCATCAACATCATCATCCTTGTGTGTGCATCATATACAGTGACGTGGATTTTCCGGAAACTTTTGAAAAGGAAAATTTTCCGCCCTTGAATTTTTAAATATGCATTTTTCTTTTTAAAAAAATCTATCAATCAATCTCTCCCTTTCTCTCTCTCTCTCTATATATATATATATGTGTGTGTGTGTGTGTGTGTGTGTACGTATAATTTTAAAAAGTTTAAACATAAAAAAACATATTAGATACATATTAAAAATATTATCAACAGTCATTCTGAATAACCGATGATAATATTTTTAATATGTATCAATATGGTTTTTTATGGAGAGTAAAGCGACTCACTGTGCTGAATATATCATAAATCTTGGTAAAAAATACGAGCACAGATTTTAGTGCCCATTGTGTTTATTATCAAGATTTGTGATATATGGTGTTTTATGTTCAAACTTTTTAAAATTGTATACGTACACAGAGAGTGAGAAAAAGGGAAAAATAATGAAATTTTTTTAAAATTTCAAGACCGGAAAATTTTTCCACCCATGTCTCTATTCACATATATGCTCACTATAAATATACACCACTTAGTATGTACCTTAAGTTAAAGAAAAATTAGTATTATTATTTTAACTATTATTCGAAAGCGAATCCAAAATAGACTCAAAAGCACCTTATCCAGTTAAGTTCTACCTTTACATGAAATTAAATATGACAGACTTGGGCATATCTACGTAGTCCCTCCCATGCACACATGAACTAGAGTGCCCAGTTGTATTTTCAGAAAAGCCTTGTAAAAAAAGTATTATCGGGCAGTAAAATTGCTGAGAAGAAACAATCCCTCCACACATTATTAATCAAAATCGATAACTATTTTATTACAAAGATTAAACCTGAAAGCATCCATGGGTTAATTTTCCCCGATTTAATAATTAGTAATTATGGAGTTATAATTATTAATGATTAGAACTCCAGAGCTGCCTTTTTCTAATGCTTATGAATGACACCATTTGTAATTGCTATTATAAGAAATGGACAAAAAACTAAAAGAGACATTAATGGATGCCACAGTGTTTAGGAATTAAGTCTGCCCTCTTTCCAGCCATCTCATCCATTAATACAATGCCGTCATGTTAATAGATTTTCACAGCCACCTTTCTGACAGCTGTCAAAAAATTATCCCATTGTTTGAACTGATATCTTGAGTATTAACTATTGATGATCCGCGTCTTTTTTATTTTTCTTTTCCGTTGCCGATACCAACACCCCATTGCAGGTTTACATTTCCACTCCATTGGCTGTTCCGTGTGCGATGGAACGTCGTCTTCTTCATCTACTAAACGGATCTTCGGCATCAGAATACCAATTATATTTGAGACATTATTATTCCTTGCAGCCGTCCACATTCTGTTCTATTTAGACAATTTCCAACGATAAAGTGTTCTGACAATTTCCAAGGATAAAGTGTACAGTCATAGGCGTAGAGTTATACGAGTTTTGAGCCCCGAACTAATTTATTTAAAACAAATTGAAATTTTACGTACATTGTAATATTTATGTGCTTCTTCCCACCCCCCCTTTCCCACCTTCCTAATAATCTTGAAAAGTCACCGTTGCTGTGTACAGTGTGCTTGAAAAGGACGAGCGTAGACTAGAACTCTCATTTGTTTACCGAAACTCAGCAAATTACTAAAACTACAAGAAAGCAAAAAGAGAATAAGTAAAAAGCTCATATACTGAATTCTTCATACATAGCTTAAAATTAGAGTCTTTGCTCTTCCCATATGCATATTTTTTTCATAAAAGTTTGCCATATTTATTGAGATATTGTATATTTGCATACAGCCTAAATATAAGGTCTTTCACATTACGTAGTGGCTTTTACTCACATGTCGACAGTTCCATATTCTATAACGAACTTTATAAAATATTAATATACCTACATATCTGTAATAAAATACAAAAAAAAATTAAGACGCTTACTGACGAGGGATTGTTAAACCAAATAAAACCAAATACTTAACGATCATTGAAATTGAAATTTCACTTAGATCCCTACCATAATTACAGCACTTAGATCTCAAATATATTCCACATTTAGGATTGAAAACAGCCTAAAGCAAAAACTGTATGCACGTGTTTCTAAAGATCTGTATTTCCTTACATACGTTTACAATATTTTCGAAAACAACTATTAGGTTAACATTTGTGTGCTTCTCATGAACTGAAGCTATATCAGGGTTACCACTTACATTGGTGAAAAGAATCCCCTGACCTTTCTTGCAAAATTTCCCGAGCAAATGCTAGCAACTTTCAACTGCACGTTGTTTTCCGGGAAAAATGGCTTCACGTTCGTAGGAGATTTAGCTACTCAAAATAGTAGTTACGGAAGTTTTCTCAGACTTTTCAGGGCTTCACCAAAAAACCTTATTTTTCCCTGATCTTTAGGGACGATTTCTAATTCCCTAACAATTCCGGGTTTCCCAGGTGCATGGGAACCCTACTATATTTATTCCAGTCAAAACCAGAGTTTCAGCTGCGTAAGTTCCTTTCGCACTTAGTTATAGGATATTGTATTTCGCGAAAAAATGTAATACCACTTTCGCTAAAAAGCGAAAGCCCTGAAAATTAAAAATTTTCACAGTTTTATGTGGAAGGCTTTTGCATGACAATTATGAATACCTTTTGTAACGTCATGAACAGGTGATCGAAATCGATTTGATTTTGAAAATGACTACAAGCTATGGTGTGCAGCAAAATTAAGGAGAACTGTACAATTATATCGCCGATTGTATAGTTTTGTACAAAATAAAAAGTGTTATTTGTTTTTCTAAATTGTAATTATGTGATTTTGTTTAGCATTCTCTTAAAGAACAAAATTTTCAAAACTATCGTAAGTATTTACCGTAGAAAAAAAAAGGCTAAAAGTAATTTAAAAATACTAATTTTTTTTTTACATTTTAGCTAAAATGCTAAAGGAAAAAAAGTCCAGCTTAAACTCTGGTCAAAACTATTATTTTGGTACATAAACATCACTTATTTTTTTTTAAATAAAAAGAATTATATTATTACTTATACCAGAACGCCTCATGTACGCAATCTGGGCAAACATTTCGATGGCTAAATGCACGTCCAAAATCCATTAAGAGGGTTTCTTCGGATTGAAGTGGGGGCAAAATAAATCTTTTTAAATTCAGGTTTCTGATTTATACATATTTCAAATTACTGTTGTTCAGAAATTTTGTGAGACGAACAAGACATCCGCACGCTGCCAGTTTGAATCTCTTTTCAATGGCTACAGGTATTGCTGGGATGATATTTGTGTAAATGAGTCAATTGTTAGGAGTTCGAGAGGCGATTTTCATGAAAAACACAAATACCATAACCTAAATACATACATGAATACTATATTAAGCATCCAAAGCCTGCTAATATTTAAAATTGTCTTGTTATAAACGAAATGCCACCAAAATGGTGTTGTTACAAATATAATGTCACTAGGGAAAAAGAGGGATATAAAAGGAAGTTTTAGTATCTAAACAATCTGATTACCTTGCATATAACATAGCGCTCTAATACCTTCTTAAAAACCTGATTTTTTCCCCCATCAAAATGAAATCGTTGATTTCTTGGGTGACGCAACGATGGACATACCATCTGAAGTTATGAAAATTACAATACCAAAAGTAAGTCGGAAAAATTTACTTCAACATGACGTCATCGCTAGAAGAAATGGGATGATTGCTGATGCGAGAATCGAACGGAGGGGTCAGAATTTAATTTGAAACACCGGAGGGAGACTACAAAATTTCCCCCCAATCTTCAGACCAATCGGTTGCTTACGTACGTTGGGTAATAAAACGTCCTTTACCACGGGTTTTCGGTGATCCATAAAATCCCTCATAAAGTAGGGGACCATCTCCTTTCTATTAAATGCCTGGGGTGGGGGTTACACAAAGTCGGGTTGCCAGCAGTTAATCCACTGGAAAAATATCGCCAAAGTACTATTCAAGTGATTGACGGGGTCGACGCACTCACGACAATGATTTGGTGTGGATATTGGCAGAACTGGTGGCTAGGAGAGTGTGAAATAATTATATAGGTGTAGCGGATCTTGTATACTCCGAGCAAAATTGAAATTGCAACACCAAGAAAGAAACATGGGGATTTGCCAGAAACTTAAAAAGAAGACTAGTTATATAATAAATAAGATATAATAATATTTCTCGAGAAATATTACCATATATATATTGTTGAATAATATTATCATATATATGGAAAAATAACACATTTATTGTTGGAAAAAAAAAAAAGGGAACAAGATGGGTGCCGTTCGACACAGTTGGTTAGATTGTCCTATTCGCTACATAGCCTCCACATGGTTATCCAACCATCATCGGAGTTTAAGCGAGAGCGAGATTCGTCACTAAACACGACGGCATTCAGCATGTAGATCACTCGGGAACGTTACCAATTCAAGCCCAGTTGGCGGCGAGTCTAAATCAGTGGTAGGCAGCGCAATGGCCGGTGCGTATGTAACCCTACTTCCGCAAGACAATTAAAAATCGTTTGCCATGTGACAGGCTGAGATAGCAGGCACCATGGCAGGTTGGACGACCCATAGAGTGGCTAGAAGTTGTTGGCGAATAAGACGAGATCATGACACTGAGCAGTCACCCTGCATGAGCTAGCCATGACTTCGTAAGTGTAGCTGCCATTTCTCGCGCATTTCTAGACGCATCGATTGACCCTCCAAGTCTTGTGAAGGTGAATTATCCGTACCTTCTCAAAGTCCGTTGTCAGCTACATTTTTGCAAGTACGGGTTCCAGACCATGTGAACAACTTGCGGGAATTAATTTTTGTTAAAATTTGTATTTTTTTCAAAGGCGATAGCTCCATAGAAATGCACGAAACGTCCACATAACGACGTGGCAGGTTCTGCCTTATATCAACTACAACGTTGGAGCGATCGTTACGAAATATTAAGCATCTGCATGCATCACCATGACGTTTTTATATGCATATTTTTAGACAAAGCAAATACGCAGTTCTCTCCCTTTGCTACAATTTCAATTTGTATTCAGTGCATTCCCTAAGTCTGAATATAAAATTTATTTTTCGTTATAAAAATAAGCATATTGAAAAAAAAAAACTTTAAACTGCATGGATCATGAGAGAGAGAGAGAGAGAGAGAGAATAACCTTATTTTTGCATCACTAGTGAATCACATACTAAACATTGACTCTGAAGTATCAATCAAAGCATTTAACTAGTTTTCCACTGTTAATTTCTAAAAAAAGCATTGGCACGTCACATCATGCATATTCTGTATGTTTAACTTATGGCCATTTTGTTTATGGTGGTGTGATTATAAGAGCATATAAACAAGAAGTTCCAAGCACACAAAAAATAGCAAATAAAAAAAAAATCCCAGCAACATTTCCCGTAAATAAATATTTTCATGAGAAATTTCTTCATTTCATGTGAAAAGGCATTATTTTACCTAAATTTTACTTGTACAATGCCACAATAGATTTACCAGCTAAAAGGGCTTAAGAAGATAAAGAAACACTACCTTAGTTCTTAGACCCGTCAAGAATACAAGAACGAAATCGAATCGTGTGGTATCGCAGAACTACTCGATGCTTCACGGGAAGTCATTGAGCAAGTATAAGGGAAAAGAAAGAAAATTCCCTAGTGGCCAAGGAAGCTATTTGCTAAGAAGAAAACACGACCAAAACACAAAAGCTTCAAGCTCGTCTACAAAGGTACAATTGAAAGGAAATGCCATCCCTTTTTAACTAACTACACGGTTGTTGGAAAGCTAATTTTTCCTCGTTTACAGAAAGTGAGAAAAGTGTAATTTGTAGAGCCACTGTAGGTCTTTAAACGAAGAAAATCGGCATCCATTTAAAATCGGTTAGTTCACACTCGCAGCCACGTTTTCTGCTCAGCTGTCATCTACACTCTATAACAAAAAAAAATCGACGCACCAAGAAGGAGTTGTCCGATTGCGATAAAAATTGGTGGATGTGAAGAACATACATAGAAAAAGAAACGATTAAAATTTCAGAACAATTGAATGATTTATTGCAGAGTTTGACCGTTACAAAGGGAGGAAGTCAATAAGGCGTTGGTCCACCTCTGGCCTGGATGCAAGCTGTCACCCGGCGTGGCATAGACTGATAAAGATCCCGGATGGTGTCCTGCGGAATTTCTTGCCAAATTGTCTCCAACTGTCGGGCTAAATCGTCAACATTCCGGGATGGTTGCAATCGCCTTCCCATAGCGTCCCAAATGTGCTC
The DNA here is from genome assembly GCA_006491805.2 of Dysdera silvatica. Classification (NCBI taxonomy): domain Eukaryota; kingdom Metazoa; phylum Arthropoda; class Arachnida; order Araneae; family Dysderidae; genus Dysdera; species Dysdera silvatica. The sequence goes on from QLNU02015360.1 coordinate 15,508,947, forward strand.
TATGGGAGAGAGATCAGGAGACCTAGCTTGCCAAGGAAGTGTTGGGCAAGCTTGAAGACAATTCATAGCAACACGTGCCGTGTGCGGCCGGGCATTGTCTTGTTGAAACGTAAGTCCAGGGTGTCGCAAAAGGAACGGTAACACAACCGGTCGTAGAATGTCGTCTACGTACCGCTGTGCTGTAAGTGTGCCAGAAATGACCACCAAAGGGGTCCGGCTATCAAAGGAGATGGCACCCCAGACCATAACGCCCTGTTGTGGGCATGTGTGGCGTGCGATAGTAAGGGCAGGATCCCCACGCTGCCCTGGACGTCTCCAGACACGTCTGCGGTTGTCGTCAGGACACAGTTGGAAACGGGACTCGTCACTAAAGACTATACGTCCCCAGTCAGCGCAGTTCCAAGTTGATCGAGCCCGGCACCACTGTAATCGGACTTGACGGTGTAAAGGCGTGAGAGGTAAGCGGCGTAACGGTCGGCGCGAGCGTAAATTCCGCTCTCTCAGTCGTCTGCAGAGGGTCATGTTGGACACATGTGTGCGGGCCACACGTTGGATAGTTGATAACGACGAATCCGGTGCTGTGACAGCTGCTCTGACAATCGCTCTGTCTTCCCGTTCTGTTGTGGCCCTAGGTCGACCACTGCCATCCCGACGCTGACATCTGCCGTTGTTGACCCACTCTTGCCAGCACCGTCCAATCGCCGCATCGCTTCGACCCACATGTCCAGCGATTCTTCGATTCGTCCAACCAGCCTCTTTCAATCCGATAGCACAACCTCTTTCAAACTCTGACATATGCTCGTAATGAGCACGAATCTTTCGGCGAGGCATTGTTACAGTCGACGTAAGATATCCGCAGTCAAAATGCAACAGAAATTTTGACCACATATTGAGAATCGCTCCTTATATACACCTGCTGAATGCGCAGTTCCGATGCGCTGGAGTTCCCGCTATTCATTCATTGGACACCAAATTTTAATCATTTGCATGTTCGGTCAAAATGTCTTTGCATACGAAATTTCATTACAATCGGACAACTCCTTCTTGGTGCATCGATTTTTTTGTTATAGAGTGTATATCTATCAGCATTTCGATGAGATTGTTTTCTGGTTTGGCATTTCTTCCTAAAATAAATAATTTCTAGGGCTCCTCTGAAAATTGCAATTTACAGTGAACGGGTCGAGGAAATTTGAAGAAAGCTATGTGCAGTTACCGCACAAGACGACGTGTAAACGTCGATGTCCAGTCTAAAGCACGATACAGTCGAAACTTGTTAACGCAAACACCACGGGGGAAGGCACATCTATCGTGTTAATAGTAGTTCGCGTTATGCAGAAATCATAGACTCTCATTACTAAGTTATTTATCTCATCTCCACAAAAACAGGTCACGAACTCATGCTGGATTTGAACCAACAATCTTGTGTATTTAAGTAACTTTTTCTTCTCCTATACCTAAAATATGGGTTCTGATACGAAATCATATAAAAATGGAGTGTCAAAAAATTATATCCCAATTATCTTTCACATATTCCACACCCTCCCTTTGTTTGTTGAAGAGTTTCCCTTTGGTCAATCGAAAGTCCAAACCGATCATACCAATGATGTAGCAAACAGGGGGCTCGCGGCTCTAGCCCTCCTCCATTGGATATTAAAGCACATCCGTCTAATGAGCCCAGGCCCGCCGGAGTCAGGGGCGGACACAGACTTTCATTTTGGGGGTCAAGGACAGAATTTGCCATGGTCTTGGAATAACACCCTTCATTTATCATAAAAGCTGGAATTTTTTGCAGTGAAAAAATATTTGGGAGGTCATGTCCCTTGTGACCTCCCCCGGGTCCGCTCTTATTCCCAGCCCGTCTCGTCTCTAATGCTTATAGTTCTTTGACTAAACTCTTTCAAAACAGTTGGGCTATTTATAAGGGCCATATCGTAATTCACCATAATTTTAACGATTTAGTGGCTGATTCAAAGCTTTCGAACGAACTATAAAGTCAGTTTAACGCCCATAGGTGTACGCAGAAATTTCATAAGGAGGAGGTTACTTATAATGGGGTACAGAAGGATACAACTCCATATATTCATATGTGCATAAGAAATTTCGTATGTATTGCAATGGGGACGGGGCTTTGACACACTTCAACCCCCTACGTATACCAATGCCCACAACACTGACGAATAGCCTAAGTACAAGCATATATGAATGATACAAGGCCGTCTTAAAACTAAACAACAGTGTTTGTTTGGCTTTTTTATGGCGCAAGAGCATCTGGGCTATACTGCGCCAAACATGGTAAAAGAAAGAACAGTGTAAGTGCAATTTTAATTTTGGTATGTTGCTGCTAGACTAATAATGTTTCTGGACGGCCGGGCCCTGGCACCTATTAAAGCGGGCCGCGAAAAATTCTCTTGGAATTTGTCATTTTAGTTTTCTAAACATTTTTTGTGAACGAACATTTTATCGTGGTAATATTCCAAAGGAAAAATGGTCCCAAATGCGTCGGGAAGCTCAGACCCAGAAAGCCTAACTAACATCTGTGCAGCAACTGCTAATGACCTAACCATGTATTTTTAAATGTGTGAGTATTCATGAATTTTCATTCGAGAATTTTCAGGCATCAAAATTTTTAGCATTTGAGAAAGGGTATAACGCTCATTATGACCTGTCATAAAAAGTGCCTACAAGTCGATTTCAATAATGTGCGGTGCATCCTTTGTTCTTAAAACTGAACGAAATAGACTAATATAACATCTGTGTTGCAAATGTCAGTGACCAGTCAGCAAAGAAGTGAACCAGAAGAGTGTGTGTATATTAATAGAAAGAGTATTCTGATATCCTTTATGATTATGCTATGCCATAATTAATTATTGATACTTATGATAATTTAATGTATGAACTTTTAAAAGGAATGGAAGATATTTTCGAGTAAATTTGTCGAGATCGGGCCCCCGTCTTATAAAAGGAGAAGTTACACCCGGGGACTCGTGTTATAAAAAAAATAATAATTTAGTGGGTCGCGACCTCATCATGAAGGTTGAGAAGTGCAATTTAGACGAAGAGCCAACATTTTTAGAGTCTAAAATGTGTGCTATTTCGTAATATTACTCAAAAAGATGCCACGATGGCGAGTTGTAATCGGCAAAAAAAAAGAAAAAAAGAACGTCATAAAAAAAAAATTTGGGGTGCGTCAGATTCATCAAGTCTGATTCAAATTTAGATAGTTGATGAGCGAAATTCCAAGACGTCGATCCGTCCATGGGAAACGAAATATGAGTGAAATAGCTGTGGATATAAATTGCCGTTTTTCTCATAAATGTCAACCCTTTTGACGATATAAGAAATCTGTTATTGTCAACCTCCTCTTCATCCCTACAGACCACATAACAACGAGAGACAGCCTGTGGGTAATTTATTATCTTGTAATGTTAAATGGGAGAGATTCATTTTTATTGGATAATTCTAGAATAAATCAATGACAAAATACTCTTCTGGGAAAGGGTGTTTTCTAACGCTTGCAAACTCTTCCTGTTTCGATAATAAACCCGCTAAAGGGCAGTTGAAACATTATCACATACACGCGTTAAACATGTTAAATCGTGTTTGCAGACATTGTTACACGTTGACGAAAAAACACATATTTCTTATATAGTAAAAGTACCTTTGATATTAAATGCTTTATTTGCAACATACTTTTTATTTGTTTCACCTCCTCCCTTCCCTCTTCAGATTCTTTATTTCTTACTTGGCTTCAGGCCATGGGCACCCATATGAGTAATCTTAGGGGTCCTCAGCCATGTTTTCACTCGCCTAAGGGTGCTAAATGATCTTTCCACAGTGCATGTTGTTGGCGGAATTGTGATATAATTCAGTAGAGCCCTTTTAACTGCAGGAAAAAATGAATTTTCTAAGAGAAGATCACTTAGCCGAACTTTTTCACCACAGTTTTTGTTTTTCCATAAATTATACTAAGTTCTGGCTTCTGCTTCCAGATTTTCAATATCATAAAACTGGGACAATTCTTTTACAACTCTGATAAAAACATCTTTTTTCATATTTTTCATTAGGTTGGGACAAATTAAAGTTACTTCGAATGATATCTCATTCAGATCGGCAAACCTTGATTCAAGCGACATAATTAGGGAATCTAAGGAATAAAAAAACTGATCTATAGTAAGCAAGTGGAGTGGTACAGTGAATGTTCGAACGGCAAGTTTGTCTCGTAGACGTTCTAGGCATTTTGACGTCAATTTCCAAAAAATCACATATATCTTTTACTTCCATGAAAATTGCAGTAAATTCTTCTTTTGATTCCACCCTGTGATTGCGAAAAACCTCCAGAAGTTTCTTCTTTATGTGTCGACGTACAGAATGCAAGTCAAGATCTATAGACTGTAATTTATTCACAACTGGCTCCAGATAGGATGAATATTTGGATATGATTTTGAGACACGCGATAAACACTACAGATGATGTTGCAGTGTCTAACTAGAAATCTTGTGAGCGTGTTTCTGGGTTCGCCCCATAACTAATAAAAAGACTGTTAAGAGCTTCCTTGATGGTTACAAAATGTTTAGCAAAATATCGTATAGACTTGTATTTTTTAGTCCATCTTGTTTCACAAAGACCAGGAATTTTTGGAACCTTTTTCATTCTAAGAGTGCTCTCTCTAAAAAATTTGATCACTTGCTTTATTGTTCCGATTGTGTTTCTGATTTCTGGCACATGATTGCGATTGTTAACCACTAGGTTCAATTGATGGGATGCGCAATGAAAATATACAGCTTTTGGATATTTTTCTCTGATCTGTTTTTGAACACCAGAAACTTTACCAGCCATCGTGGAGCATCCATCAAACCCTAAACCAATAAGCTTGACCATTTCTAGTCCTAGCTGTTCCGTGGATTGCAAAATAGCGTCTTCTACACTTTCTGCATCTAATTTCAGAAGCTCAGTAAACCCAAGAATTCTTCTTTTATCACGCAACCAACGTCAGCACCTTCTTTGACTTATCTTATTCCAAGAGATATTTGCTCTTTGCCGCTAATATCAGCAGTTTCGTCAGCCATCAAAGAACTGACCTCTTTTACAATCGTTTCTTGGATTATAGCTCCACAAATGTTGATTAAATTATTTTGGACTCTGTGAGAAGTATATTTAGACTTTTCTGAATGTGTTTTTAGGTGGACTTAAAGAATTTTATCTGCTGCGTCGATGCGGAAACTAGCTAGGTCTTCAAAATTCCCACTTTGTGAAAGTTTTCCGCAAAGTGAAATTTCATGAACACCACAAAATATTGTTGTTTGCAAAATAGATTTAAGTTTAGTTCTGTTGATCTGAATTAGTTCAGCTCTGGCTGAGTCCAAACGTTCAACTACATTTTTGATTTTCATTTCCACAGAATCACAGAAGTTTTTGGCATCAGTCGCAGCTTCTTGGTGCCACTGGGATTTGGCATGTGCTCTTGCATCTTCATGGAAATGTTTAAAGTCCTTTTGAGCGTTAACCACAAAGGCGCCAAAAACACCTCTTCTTAAAGTCGATTTAAACAGCACACAATACTTACAAAGTCCACCTTTTAAAGAAGGAGAATATACCAACCAGGGATATGCGTCCAACCAACTCTTCTGAAATTGGCGTTTATCTTTACCAAAATCCTGTACGTCTTTCTTAAAATCGCGAGTAAAAAACTTCACCCGTGGATTTGTTAGCAGTTGGTACGTTACATCATCTGAAACATATGATAATGAAATATTCAAAAATAGGCGTAAATCATAACGTATAGCAAAAATTTCACAGCTAAAGAGGAGTGTCTTTATCATTACTGGATGGTTTGCTCAACTATTCTTTCTGCTGAAGTTGAGAGACCACTAAATGAATTTTCTGTTCCTTTTGAAGGCACTAAAAATTGTTCCAAACCAATCCCGCACGGAGATAATTCTCTTGTAGATTGCTGTTGCACTAGTTTCCCCTTTTTAACGATTTTCCCACTGGTCTGATCAAAAATCTTCCCTATGTCCATTATCAAAAAGAGTTACAGCATTAAAATAATAATCCACAGTTCTATATCCACGGCAGAGAATCAGTTCAATACTTAATAGAATGAAAAATAATAATGCGCACTTAAATATAAAACAGTAACGAAGTCAATAGCAAAACTAAGGAATCGCAAAATCAACTTACTCGGACTTACAATGCTTCGCTGTTTAAAAAAAAGGTAAAATTCCATAGAAATCGACAAGAGCGGAGGACATTCCAGTCGTTTCGAAAGCTCTACAGAAACTACTGTTTAGAACATACTAATGGTCAATCCTATCATCGCGTCAAAACAACAAACACAGCTTGTGGGCGCCTAAATCCACGCATGCGTACACACCCCTCTCCCGCTACTAAAAGCATTACTGTTTCATTGGTTCATAATAAGATGTGTTGAAACTCTCATCTAAAATTCGTTGTTGTACTTTTGAACGTAACTACATAGTAGAATCAGGAAAATCAAATTTAACCAACGGCTGAGCCCCCTATGGGTGGCGCCCATGCTTAAGGCACTATTTGGAACACTGTTTTAACACATGCCAATTGAGCAAACACTATTTCAAATGCATATCAATGCGACTTCAGAACACTATTTCGTGTATCCTAATTGTATGTTTGTTTTGTCTTGTCTGTGTTAACTTTCATATCTGGAAATACATCATAGAAAGCATTGTCAAATGGAATACGATCCTAAGGCATCATTATAGTAACAGAGGATATATTTATAATTTCCTCACACTAGCAGAACTATGAGATCGGAGATCTCATAATAATAGTAGAGGCAGTTACTTTACAGCTGCTCGTTAACACAATTTATGCTATTATGGCAATGCCCTAAATCTAATAAGACCTCAGCCTCGCACAGATCTTCAACCTGATGATACACGTGGAGTACTTTCTAATTTCTGAGGCAGTCACGATTTTGTCAAACTGAGGAAGGAAGACGCGTCTACATCCATCCCCCACTTAAAAAAGGACGACCTCGGACCCCAGAGGCCCTACCTAAATGACCCACTAATCTGTTACTCACCCATCTGGTTAGACCTGTATTGGTGCACCTGGTCACAAATTGTAGTGGATTTATTTCGAAGGTGAAGGAACCTAGAAGATTTCAGACAGCAGATAACGTTATGGAATTTAGACCAACGCTATATCCGGGAACAGAAGGCATATATTTAGTAATAAAAACACCCTCCTCTTCCCACACACCAAAATATTTTGAATATGAAGTGCCATCGAACGGAATAGTAGCTTAGTTTGAAATAATTTACCATTCATCAGCATACTGTTACAAAAAATCTGCCTGTTGAAGTTGCTCAACTTAGGAATGAGTAAAACCACACAATCCTATTCTTTGGACGCGATTCGGTCTTTGATGCTCGTTCACTTCAAGAAAAGTTGCATCGTTTTACGTCTTTCACTGAATGAAAATGTGCATTATCATTCCTTTAAGGGAGTGAAATATCACTTCCGTTCAGTCTGGAGAATACATTCTTCCGGGTCATTCTTCATACACACCACTGGTATGAATGAACCGCTTAGAAACGCAACCGAAAGAGCTTTGTCAAAGAAACGATCACCCACAAATTTCACAAACGTTAGGAACAAAAAAATATATACTCTAGAAGCCATACATAAAATCGCATCTACTAAAAGGTCTTTTTTAGGGCTTCTTAAGAATTTTCTGCGTTAATTCGTTCTTGGGGATATTGACAGAAGCTTTTCGCAGAAATATGCTACTTTCAATCTATTTTTTTTTCTTCAATGCAGTGGGCTATGCGGACAGAAGCCCTTGACCATAAAAAAATTACACATAATACTATATATATATGCAGTAGCGTAACGGGAAATCTCGGGGGCCCTGCCATAATGTTTTGGAGTCCCCCCTGTTACGAAAATTAATTTGTATATGCATATATGAAATATATATATATATAATAGTGTTGTGTCTTCTATAAGAAATTAACCGGCGACGCATTCCAATATTTTAAACAGAACACATATCGATTAGTCACCGTTTCACGAAGTAAGGTTCTGATGCAAAGCGTATACTATAGCTTCAAAACTCGTCCAGACTTCATAATTTTCGGATGTTGAGTTCAATTTTAAAGGCAATAAAAACAGCTAAAGTAAATACGCGTAATGAGTTTGCCACAGTTGGAAACCGTTCATTTTATTTTATATTTTACCTAAAGATTAAAAAAAATCCTTATTAACTAAAAAATATAATAATATTTCTTTTACTTATAAATTTTATGGAAAATAAGCGACAACAAAGGGGGGCCCCTCCACCTTGCGGGGGCTATCAGTACGCCACTGTATATATGACAAACGAGAGGGCGTGCACAGATTATAAAAATATACGAAAAGGAAGTAAAACGGTCCTGGGGTAGTTGATTAGAAGCACGGTGTAGACGGTGAAAATGTTTTGTCTATAACGCTTCGGATTTAGAAAAAAAAAATGGCGGATGTTACAGAGCCACCGTACACGGCCCAAATGGCCAGTGACCGAATAGAAAATGATTAATACGATTGGATTTCATTGTAGAACAAACCAGTACTTTAGCTAGTAAAATTTAACACTGGTCGGAATATACGAAATACAAATGAAGAAGGTAAAAGACATTTACCATCTGCAAAAATATTCGCAACGTTTCGAGAACTACTGTTCCCTTTATCAAGTGAAAGGCACCATCAAGGCGAAAAGCACTTTCGCTTGATGAAGGGAACAGTAGTTCTCGAAACGTTGCGAATATTTTTGCAGACGGTAAATATCTTTTACCTTCTTCATTTGTATTTCGTATATTCCGACCAGTGTCAAATTTTACTAGTTATGGTAAGCCCTGGTCAATCTTTGTACGTTGTTGTCAAACCAGTACTTCTGACACATGCAAGATTTCAAGCTTTTGAACAGCTCGCTTCTTAGCTATCTTGTAGTTTTACGGGTTATACGCAAAAGGAGTAAAAAGTCCATTAAACCTCTGAAAGGAGCTCTCTAGAGATGAGCTGGGATGTTATCTCGCCAGTGGGTCAATGACAACTTCCTATAAGCTCCAAACCGATGATGGAAGCAAGTGTTTGAAAATGCCTTGATTTTTGTTTATATTTCCATTTATATAATTATTTATTTATTCACTAGTTAAATAGCGTAATATTTCTGGGTCAAGGACTAATACTAATTTATTTCTCTTTTATCTCTTACTGCTTCGAAACTTCACAAAGAGCCAAGACAACACAGCTGAACACGACTTCTATCTACACCACAATATAGTTACAGTACGGTCCCGATAATCCGAGCTAAACGGGGTCGAAACCACCTCGGATTACTGAAAATTCGGATTTTTCGAAAAATAATAAAAATTGCATAAGGTGTTATTTCACTTGAATAGGGACATTAATGGGTTGTTGGCCATCCTGGTGCAAAAATAGTATCACGCCACTCTTACTAAGTTAATATTATTTACTTTAGAATTTTACATGCAAAATGTTTACTTTTATATTTATATACTCATAGTTTAAAACAGTTATATGTAAAAGAAAAATATTTTTTAATTTTTATTTTTATAATATGAAACAAAAATCCCTGGTAGTGCCTTTTTTAATTAAAAGATCAAAAATAATATAAACTGTCTGCGTCTGTCCCGTGGTTAACCGTCTAGGTATGGGGTCACCTTTTGCACCTTCTTCAAGGAACGGCTCTGCACTTGAAAATGTTTCACAAATTACTTACCTATATTTATTTCTTTAATAACGATGAATAGAAGATGTTATAAAGAAATTGCCAATCCGCTTTCAAACTAAAATTTCATCGCCTCGAATTTAGCGGAACCTCGATCTTCTAAGACTGTACTGCACTCACAACTTCACTTCTTAGAACTTAAAAACTTTTCTACCAAGATGTTCTGGAGGGCGAATATTTAGATGATATCTATAGTTTACACAGAGCTGGCCAGCGTCCATTGGTCAAACGGTTACAGACGCATTGCAACAAAGTGAGAATTTTTTTAGTAGTTTGACGAAAAGGGCGCTCAAATTTTGGGCACAAATTTTAAAGTTCACACCTAGAACGCCTGCAGCCCTTGCTTGAGATAGTCCTGTGTAAACATATCGAATCGGCGTAGTGTATAATGACCACGTGATGGATTAAAATCATTTTTTAAAGCCCTGGATTAGAATCTTAAAAGCTGTGTTTGTTTGTTTGGCTTTTTTATGGCGCAAGAGCATCTGGGCTATACTGCGCCATAAAAGCTGTGTGCTTTGAAATATGCAAAAATCGTTCCTGTCCGAATTATCTCGTAACAAAAGAGACCCCTACCCCAAGTTTGCACCCCTCGACGTCGGTATTCCAAGGCCGAGCAGTGTCTAGGGATCTAGCAGCCCTCCCAGGAACAGCGTTTGTTTATTGGAAGGTCTAGATAGGGATTTCTTAGAATTACGAACACCGCCTTGCCGTTACTGGGTGTGTAACCAAGCGTAGTATCTCTACTCATTGTGTAGGTTTCCGCGCGTCTAATAAGTAGCCCAACTTCGAACCTGCTCATGCCGTTCAACTCGCCCTGCACATATGATGCGGCACACTCTAGTCGTTAAGAGCACGCCCAACAAAACCTTGCAAATTCGACCATGACGTGAAAAGTTGTGAAGCGTGGGCGAAGCTTTTCAGACAGTCAGTTGCAGCTGAAAGTAAAAAAATGTAAAGCCCGTAATATTCTCTAGCTGTAAATGGCAGAAAATCATAATGTTAGCGAAAACCGACGCTTCATTATGAGTTGAAAATAAGCTGGAGAAGCACATAACCGTACTTTTTTATAAACCCAGCGAGGAAGCAATAACAAGTATTTGAAAACCAGTAGTTAGGCTAAACTGCTTTCATTAAAAAGAGTGCGCTTCACTTCAAAAACAACCACGAAGCGGGTTAAAAAAAATTAACTCTGCTTGTCAGACAACTAAAAAAAAAAAAAACCCGCTTTCTATTTATCATAAATCTCATTTCTAGTCATAAAGGGACATCACAAATATATAATTCTAATAAATGAGAAAAAGATCGTAAACATGAGCAAATACTTGTATTTAGTTTTGCTTCGAAATATATATGAGGTGTTATCTGAAAAATTCCTGGTTCATGCTAATTTAATCAAATTATTTAAATATAAATTGAATACAATTGCACGACCTTTTTCCTTAGAAACATATTTTTTCTTTGGACGCAGAAGTTGAAAAACCGGCTAAGGCGCTCCTTGTGTAATCTTGATCGATTTTGTAATCCTCTGATAATTTGAGGAAAGTGAAATTTTTATTTTCTGCAACTCAACGCCTAGAATATTTTTGCACAGAACTCTCACTTTTACGTGAATCACTTATCACGAAATCTGCGTAATTAATAATTCTTAGTATATATATATCATCATCATATTCAACCATTATCTATCCACTGCTGGATGAAGGTCTCTCCAAATGCTTTCCACACAAGTCTATTCGTATTATAATTCACTCCGGTCCTTATCTGAAATTGTTAATTTTAATTATTTGCTGTATTTTTGTGTATCCTGTTATTTGTTGAGTTCATTGTTGTGACTTTTATGCTAATTTACTGCTGTTATGTTTATTTTTATTATTTTTGATTTTTACTGTGTTCCTAGTACATTTATTTCTGTCAAATTCCTGTCATCTAAATTCTACGTAATTTACCTTACATTTTCAAAAAGTACTTATTTTTATCATAAAAAATGCAATTGCAGCTTTTGCGCAGTCACCTTTTATTAATTTAGCTTTTTTTAATTGCTTATTCTTCTTCCCATCTAGTTTTTAATTTATTTTTCAATTTGTTTTACTTCCCATTTTCCTTATTATGTTATTTTACAAATATATATATGTGTGTGTGTATGCTATATAACTAAGTACTTTATTTCGTAATTTTACATACGGTTAATGCGTTCACCTAAAAAACGACGATAAGGAACTATTGTTTGATTATAAAGTACCGAAATTTGCTTACAACTAAAACAAAACAATCAATGGCATTATACTTATGTGTCATTCCGATGACGAAATACGTCGCATTATACCAATAGAATCGAACTCTGTTGTAACGAGGAGCATGATTTAACGGGAGCAGATTAAACATTTGTTCAGTTACACATACATTCAAAATATAAAGGACAAGGTCTTTTTATGGCAGGAAAAATCCCGATGTAACGAGCAAATGTTTTATAAATGTCCTTTCTCAATTTTCCTAAGTCGACACTCGATATTTTCTCACTATTTTTAAAACTTCTCAATACCTCCAGTAGCTTAAATAGCCGAAAGAGTTCATGTACTGAAAATTTCAAAATCTTCTTGAAGGAAGAGGATGCAGGGACGAAGTAACCCGCGTTATGGATACATACCATTAGGCGGCATATAAACAATAAAAATAGAAAGGATTTCAGATAAAGAACAAAGAGAATTTTTTTAATAATGGAGTGTGGAAATCGTTTTTTTTTTTTTTTTCTAATAGTAGCTTATTTTGCAAACACTTTAATATAGGACCGGTTGTTTAATTGAGGACCAGTCCGCTCTACTAATAATAGTTTTAGCCCCATAAAATATGAGCTTCAGTGTTTTCTTTTTGGAGGTAAAACTCGGAGGGTAAATGCACCTTCCTTAATATAGAAGAACTTACGTCTAAAATATTATAATTAATATAGTATACATGCATTAGTTACAAGGTACCAATTTTTAAATAGTGGAGTTCATTTTGATAGTAACCTCGCATACCTTGGAAACCAATGACCACCTCTATACAGGACCCCCAAAAGAAAAAAAAATTAAAATTAATAATTAATTAATAATTTAATAATGTATGATATAATATGAAATATGGACTTACATTATATAGTATGTGGTTCATTATTGGGCAGTGTTGGTTATTACATTGATTTAGGTATTACTATATCTGGTCGCCATGATTTTTCTGACCATTCTGCTAGAATCGTTTCAAAGGCCAATAATAAATGTTATATGTTGTTACGTGCATTTTCCAGGTGTAATCTTTCTACTTTAGTTTTGGCCTTTAATACATATATTCTTCCCTCATTGGAATTTGCATCTCCAGTGTGGAATCCTTATAAGCTTAGGGATATTAGGATCATGGAGTTTCCTCTTAGAAGATTTACTAAACGTTTACCTGGATTGAGGGATCTTTCTTATAGTGACCGTTTGGCTCTCTGTGGGGTTCATTCATGCGAATGGCGTCGACTTGTAATTGATTTGAAGCTATTCTATAAATTGATCCGCGATATGATATATTCTGATCACGACCGACCTCTGATAGCTATGGCCTCTCCTCGGGTTTCAAGGGGCTATCCTTAAAGGGTCGTTATTCCAACTGTAAGGTCAAATTCCCGTTTTTATTACTATATAAATAGAGTTGGACGTATTTGGAATGTATTGCCCGCTGAGCTTGTATGTTGTGCTAGCTACCGAGAGTTTGTATCTGCTCTGAACGTGACTGACTTGTCTCAATTTTTACATCGTTTTCCTTTTTAGGCTTTATATTGTGTACTATTCTGCATATGCCATGTTTGTGATTTTGATTTATTAATCGATTTTACTCTCAGTATAAGTGTTTGTATCCATCTGAGTTTTAATAAATTATTATTATATATTATACATTTTTAAATTCTATAAAACGTAAATTCCTTTTTTAATAGAAATGCAGAAAATATTTGTCGGACTGATTTTTTTTTTATTTCTTTAAGACAAAAAAAAAGAAGTGATTCACCCTGCGATTTTCTGCAGTGAAAGTGTTTGTTCTGCGATAGGTGTCGCACTTTTTAGAACGTTCTGCTTTGGAGCACAGGACAGCAATATTTTAAAATGGATAAGAAATATATATCTTTTTATGCAATCCAACGAGCCGTTTTCGTTCATTTAAACTCTGCATGCCCCCTTTAAGGTATTATGACCTAAGATGTATTTCCTATTAGGTTACAGCGTAATTCGTTCATAATGACCTGATTTTTTATACAACAAGAGTCTAAATTTAGAAAGACAAAGAAACGTTATTGTTAAAAGGAAACATGTTTTTCTAATAATAGTTTGATGAAATGAAGTGCGATGAAGAGTTTATCGAAAATATGCCAGAATAACATATTTAACTTCAAAGAAACAGGAACGCATATGTATGCGTTCCTGTTTCTTCTGTGTTAGAAATTATGACTATACTTTCACTTCTTATCAAAACTACACCGCTGTAAAAACGCCAAAGAAAAACGTTAAACGTTCGTGTACCTCAGCTTCATTAGTTTTGCATTTTGGTGTCAATAGCAAGCAAATTTTAGGGTTATTTCACAACATTTAGATAACGAGGCAAAGAACAGAGAGAAAATTCTAAACTCTAACTGGATTCTAATAAAGAAAACTAGAGTGGGCATATACTGAGGGCAAAGAGAAGTGTTTCATGTATTCGACGAGTCGATGTATGAAGATCTCACCACGAAGATGACGCGAGGATTAAATGATGGTAAACATTGTTAAGAATGGTGCGCAGATTGAAAGGTATTTTCTGAATTTTCCAATTCAATATTTGCGGGCCATAGTTCCACCGTATTATAATTTTTTGAATTCTGAATATTTTCGGCGCCGATACGAATTTCTGTATTTCCAAAAAAATTTCATATACGCAAAATTTCCACGAGTGGACGACGTTTTAATACATTACATTGTAGAAAGCAAACTTTTCTTCTTTAATGCGGCGTGTCTACTGTCTTGCAACACGTTTCGGATTTTGAGAAGGATCGTTGGACATCGACACAAAGACCCTAGCCAAGATTTAATTTCGCCAAAGGGTACAGCATGTATCGATGGCATACAGGCCGAAGCCAATTCCCCATTATTAAAATGTAGTTCAGGGGGGTCGGTAAGACCCTCCCCCTGGGTATCGGCATGATCGACACTCTTCGAGAGTACCTACAGACAACGGAGAGCTAATGAATATAGCTTAGGAAAATCATTTCCTGATAAAAGCAATATTAAGATTACTTAAATATGATAGATAATCTAAAAATACTGAAAATTAAGCAATAATGGGTAAAAATCTAAAACTCACGAAAACGTAGTAAATCCTTAAAATTTGTGAAATTACAATAGAACCCCCTAACATTCGCAATAAAATGAATGACGTAATTATAAGGCTTCTAACTTATTTTATCTTCCTTTCCGCAGCGTATGAAAACAAGTTACATTTCAAAGGGCAATTTTTAGATAGCTCTTTCACAAAACTGAATATTAACAGCAGGGGGGGCCCGAGAGCTAACGTGGGCCACCAAGCTCACTTCGACCGACCTCATGACCCTTTTCATGGGCCGCCCCCCACCTCACAGCATTGGTCTTCGCCAGAGCCTAGACTTCATCCAGATCCCCGAGCTGCAGCCCTTGCTACCCACCCATCTCGTTTTCTCTGAATAACGCACAGGATTGAAAAGGAAAATCGAGAGCGATTTTGCTAATAATAATAACATAAAATCATGGCGTTCTGATGCACCTCTAACGCTATTTCGATTTTCTAAAACAGCAATTGCGCCATCTTACGGATTATCGGCGTATCGGAGACAACGAAATTGGTGGATCTAGGAAAAACCATTCTGCAATCAGAACGAAAAGAAAAAAATCCTCAGTACGGTCATTCTATTATTACCTTTCTTTTTTTTTCTCTCTTTGTTCTTATTTATTTTATTTTTTTCGATTGCAAGAAGAAGAATTCAGATACCCGCATCATTTCTGCGATTCAACCACTTTGAGCCTGGCTTGGTCCACCCCATCAGTCGAAATAAAAATTTTGCTTGAGCAACTGTCATTTTTAGGTTTAATCGGTTTTACATCATCACCGCGAACATAAGTGTATTATTACGGGTTACTGGTTACGGCGAAACACGACATTAAGACGAATTTCCTGCGCTGAAAACAATGGGCAACTTGCCTATCCAACACATGTCATGCAATGCAGCAACGTTGCCGTATTTGTGAAATAAAGCCGTTTATTCTTCACCAAACACGCAAAGGGAGTTCTGCGGTTTTGCATCCAGTAGCTATTATCTATCAAGGTAATCGTACATTGGAACAAGGGGGTTTAGCGTGAAAGTGAAGAGGTTCCGGAGCGGTACAAGCGAAGTTACGCTCAAAGGTCATCGGAGGTGAAAATTGCAGAATTACAGATTAAAAAATGGCTATATATTGCAATATCGGATTATGCTACGTAAGTGCTACACTTACCTTTCCACTGTTTAAGGCTAGTAACTAAATAGTTAAACGCTTGCATGTGTAGTAATAACAATTTTTAGAAAACGTCGTGGGGGTGTTTCAGGGCGGAAGCCTGCATTTTTTTTTTTTTTGACGGCGTAAAACATACGAACTGAATAAAATACATTAATTTTAATTAAGCGACAAGTGCATTAAAATACAAATGTGCTAGATAAATATGCTGGCTTTAATAGTAAAACGTTAAGTGAATATGCATCAGTTTTATTGAAAATAAGAACGTTTTTCTCTTTCAAGATGCTATTTTCTCAAGAAGTTGGAGATTTCATTTAAAACATTTAACCGGCCTATAAGCTTGTCTTTTGTTCCCTCTAGTCCAGAAACAATGATATGAAAAGCAATGATATTTATATCGACACTAAATATAAAACAAAAATTTTAAAACTGGTAACAATAAAAAAAATGAATGCAGTAGTATATTTCTTGAACGCAATGTAGCTGCATTGTTTTCTTAATCTTTGATATCATAGTATTTCTACCGAATATTACTACGAGTGTACTAAAAAAATATGCAGCAAACGCGAATTAACTTGCAGTTGTTTTCGAAAAAAAATGTACAAAACAAGACCAAACCTGCTGCAAAGACCCCACCCGTTTCAATAGACTTTAATTCATCTACCTTGTATTCTGAATGCAGTAAAATAGCGTTTGTTTACATTTCAAACATGCAATTTTCATTTATTTATTTTTTTAAACGTCTTGTTGGAATTTAAAAGGCTCGAGAAAAATACACATTTTAATCGAATATCCAAAACTGCCACGAAATCAAAATATCCGCAGAAATATATAAAATATGCAGTTATACGCAGAAAATCTTCGTTTAAATATACGCACTGAATATTAAATTAATGCCGAGTATATGGTTTGGAAGGGAGGGAAAAAGAACCCCCTTCATTTCGAAGGAATAAGCAAACATAATGTTTTAGTTTTAAAAATTGCGCAACAAGTTATATTTTGTGAGTTTACTGTAAAAAATGAAAGACTTCAAATTTGAAGAATAAATAAATAAAACGTACCTTGAAAGAAGGCGGCAATCGTGAACGGCAACAACATGGTATAAAACAGTACAAACACCATCGCATTATTTTTTGAGATCATTATTTGTTGCAGGAGGACCGCATTTCAAAAAATACAAGCAAATGTCTTTTGTGCTAGTACGGCCTCCTCTCTCGACCGGCAGAAGAGCATCTTCCACATTTCAAACGGTCACAATCGATGTGTGTGAAAACAGAACGAATACAAAACCCCCAAAAAATAACAAATCACAAATTCGTTGATTCTAATCTCAGGAAGAAAACAAAAGTCAATTTTTTCTCCATCAGAATGTATTTGGATAACCAAACATCCGCGAACTTTTTATTTACCTCCTGCGTTCGTGAAAGACCGACAGATACGTACTACCGCTGCAGCACGAAGGATACTGACTGACTGACTATAATTTGACAATTCCTTCAGCTAGTAAAATCGCCAAGGTTGGCGCTCATAGCTGCAGTCTTTGGCGATCAAATTTTTAAACCGGCGCTATGAAGACGTTAAAGAAATGTGAATAATAAATAAGACACTAGACTTCGAAAAGCTTTCATTCGAAATCATAAATTATACATAAAAAATGTTTTTTCTCATTTGTAACAGAAAAATTTTCGTGTAAACGTATTATTAAATGGCCATCAACGGATAAGAAATGTAACTTTATTCGGAGTTTCTATCTACTTCCAGAAACATAAATTTTGTAAATTGAGTGTAAACTTTCAAACATAAAATTTACCACAAAGAAATTTTCAGTTAATTGAATTAGAAATATTAACGGCAATAATTTATAGCGCATTAATAAACCAAAATGCAATTTTGCTTTCAAGAATTTATTTACATCATTAATATGTCGACGCTTATCGAAAAATTTTAAAGTGTACTTCAAAATCGAAAAATAAATTATAACGTAATTATGCGTAGAAATTAATTTTGATATTTGACGCTTTTTTAATTCAGACTAAAAAACTTTCTTGACACCTAAGAATATTGGCTACCATAGTTTCCAAAAAGAGGTTTTGGGAAAGGATTGCTATGAAAGCACGACAATTTAGGTTTTCGTAAAAAAATTAACCTGAACGACGTAACTTTTGGAAATTTTGTTCCTTTTTGTCTATCTATGGACGCCCCATGCATAAAACTCTAAAGTTAAAATAATTTACAACGCGCTCAAACAGTAAAGGGACTAGAAATCGTTGGGTTTATGTCCTGACCAAAAAGGACTTTAGCAGCAGGCGAACCTACTAGGTTATAGCATGGGGCTACGCCTAGATTTCTATTCATTACAGGCTAATAAACAGGCTAATAAAAAAATGCTAACTGGGTCCTCCCTCCAATGGACGAAAAGTCAAATTTAAACATGTCGTTTTAGAGATAAAAAGAAAGGAGGTGGGGGTGGTCATTAATTCCAAGGATCTCCGGAACGCCTACGGGCCCAACTAAGGGAGTGAAAGGACAAAAGGGGACCTCTTGTCCGCACTGACCAAACCGCACCTGCATCTGTCTGGTCACGTGATCCTCTCGCTTTCCAGGACCCTGGATCCCCTGCAAAATGCAAAAATTATACATTATCAAGGGGCCCCAAATGTGGAAAAATACACACGCAAAAAAAATCACATATTATATTTGCATATAGCATGTTATCAGAGGCGAATTGAATTTAGGGATCTGCTTGATAAGCTACTGAATATTATTACGAAACGGAATGCTACGGTAACAATTAAAATTTGCTTACAACAAATATCATGTAACTAAACCACAAGTCATGCCCGTATCCAAGGGGGGGGGAATCTTAGGGACCGATCCCCCCACTGAAATTAAATTTGTAATAAGTCCGCAAAAATACGTGCACACATTTACTTGACAATCTTGTAAAAAGGATAGAAAAATATCCTCTCAAACCTTGAATAATTATGAAAATTCTGACCACAAGATCTCGTTACGTAAACCACTAATTTGAGAATACTTCAACGGAAAAAATATAGAAACCATTTACTTTAAAAGGAGGACATTATAAAAAATTAAATTTTGGTGACAAAATTATAAGCAAAAATTTATAACGATGTCTGAAGGAAAAATAAATATTTTCTCGTTTAATTTTTGCGTTGTGTAAATATATCGTTAACATATAAGGAATACAATAATGGCCCCAAATTGGAGCCCTGAGGTACTCCGTAATTATTAACCAATAACTTAGATTTCTTTCTCTTAATATATACAACTTGTTTTCCAGCCTTTAAATAACTGCTCAATAAATTTTTGATCTTCTCCCTTAATTCGCAAATTTTAATTTTTTTAATTAATATTTCTCTATTTATTACATCAAATGCTTTATTCAGATAAAAAAATGCCAATACCCTGTTCCTTGTTTTCTATTGCCTCCTATATTCTTTTTATTGTTCTCAATAGCGCCCCTTCAGTTGATTTGCCCTTTCTAAACCCAAATTAGGAATTATCTATTATATACTCATTGTCTATAAAATCAATTATTCTTTAGTAAAGTAATTTTTCAAATGATTTCGCGAAGACGGAGGTTATTGCTATTGGTCTATAGTTTTCTTTGTTATCTTTCTTACCTTTCTTATATAGAAACTATCTTAGCTATTTTCAGGATTTACTATCTATTTTCAGGAATTACTTCTGTATCAATTATTTCATTAAATATCACCAACAGTGGTTTAACCAATACATTAGCACATTCCTTGATTATCCTAGGGTGTATGTCATCATATCCTGCACATTTTTTATTATTAAGCTTGCTTAATTCATTTAATAACTCTGAGTGACTTATTTGACTTACATAAATTGATTTACCAATGTTATGACACATATATTCATTATACTCATTGTTCATATTGACCTTTCTATCTACTGTATTCTCTTCAATTTCCACAAAAAATTGTTAAAACAATTTGCAATTTCATTATTGGAAGTTACTTTCATGTTATTGTTGATTATCAACTTATCATTTGTTTTAATTACCCTTCCCAGCAATTTATTAATAAAATTTCATTTGTTTTTATTGTCAGTTGACAATTTTTTTCCATAAATCTTTTTTTTATGGAGATCAATTTTCCTTACTATATCATTCCTTAATTTTTTAAATCTACACCAGTATATTAACCTTTCAGTTCTTATAAGCCTGTTGAAGATACAATTACTTTTCGTTATGAAAATTTTTAATTTATTATTTATCCGACCTTTTTTTGTTTATTTTGTCCTTTATGAGTTTCCATTTAAAATTCCTATCATATATTTCCTTGATTTTATTTATAAATACATCATATTTATTAAAATCGCTAAATTCTACATTCCAATCTATAGAACTCAATTTCTCTTTAAACTTTTCAAGATGTTTTGAACCAAAATCTCTGACTTTAATTTTATTGTTTATCATGAGTTTAGTTTTCTCTTGAACTTCGATGAGTATAGCTTTGTGATCTCTTATTTGGTAATCCAAAACATTTGAATGAATTCCCAATACGTTCGTAAAACATAAATCAATCGTTGTAGTCGAATTATCGGTTATTCTTGTATAGTCACTAATTATGTTTTTTAGTATCATCATTTTCATTGCATTTATCAAATAATTTTTATTACTAGATTCTTTACTTATATTAATATTTAGGCTACCTACTATAATTATATTTTTACTTTGTACTTCTTCAATTTTTAAGTATAGCCAATCTAGTAGCTTGTGAACATTTCTTCTTGGATCTCTATATACAATTTCTGTCCTAAGTTTACCTCTTTTTACGCCTATTATTTCCCAATCATCACATGTGTGATAATTCAGTCCATTTTTTCAAAATCCTCGTGAATATTCCTTATATATACCGATACCCCTCCTCCCTTTTTTTTTATTTCTCATCAGGTGATAACGATTTCCATGTGATCATTTTCTCTAGACCATGTTTCACTTATTCCCATTATGTCTATTTGATATTCATTGTTTTCCATCAGCATTTCTATTTCACCCATTTTGATGTCTATGCTTCTCGCATTTATATGCATAATTTTTAATTTATTAAAATCACTATATTTTCCAGGTTCCCCTCTTTTCATAATTTTAGCTTTTTTAATCTTTAACCTGCAATTTGCATTACTATCAATATCCATACTACCTTGTTAACTTCACACAAATTTTTCTCTATACTCACATTTTCCATATAATGTGCACCATTTACATTGCACACCTCATTATCTGTTATGCCATCAGTAACATATACATTTGCATTTCCGTCTCTTTTATCTATATTTTTTTATATTTTAGTATTTTTTTTATAATGAATTTCAAAGTTTTCAATATTCTTAACAATTCTATTTTATACATTATTTAATCCCTCACTCAAAAAATCATCCTCGTACTTTTGACTGACTTCAATTGTTATATCATTTTTACAATCCTTTACATACAGAGCATCAATAACATTATTTACATAATTACACTTATTATTAATGAATTTTATATTCACCTTTTTTTCCATTTTCCTCCATCTTCACAATATCAATACTATTTTTTAAACACACTGTTTTAGACAAAACCAATTTTTCATATTATTGATTATGATAGTGTTCGTATTCTTTAAATTTAATTCGGTATTTGTTATATGATTACCATTTACTCCACATTTCATTGTATCAGTACTAACATTATTTGTAATATTATGCATATCATTAAAATTATCTATATTTGACAACTTTGAGATTATTAGTGTGGGCATTTTGTAGTGGTCCTTTATATATGTTTACATTATTGCTATGAAGATTTTATTTTATTAAACAACTATTGTCTCTATTATGCATTTTCTTTTCCCTTATAAAATTTCACTGCATTCTCTGGATATCCGCATAGTTATTAATAACTAGGACTTCACTGTGAACATTTTTTCTTGCTTTTATCCTGCCATTTGTTGTCCACAAGTACTTCCATCCACCTTCTCTCTTTATCTGCAATGCTTCTGTGAATAACTTCCTCCTATATGAGCATAGTTGCTCATTTATGTATATAAAGTTATTCTCTTGATCTCTATTTCTGCCACCTACGATATCGTTTGCTCTTAGGTGGATTTCTCTTTTTATTAACATTAATTCATTTTTAGTGTTTCGGCTCACGAATCTTGCCACTATTTTGTCGTATCGTCCTCCTGCGCTGATTCTGTGAGCCGACTCTATTTGTTCCTGGTTGATGTCCATATCTAGTTTCTGACATATTCTTTTAACAAAGTCCTCACAATTTTCATCTTCTCTGTATTTTATCCCCACAATTTCCACATTATTCCTCCTATTGTGTTGCTCAGCTTCAACCTGGTCCTCATCAATCTGTCTGTGTCTTCTTCCAGATTTGTTACTCTCTCTCTCTTAATTTTCTTCATCTATCTGTCTTTCTTTACATTCAACTTCTTTTCTCCACTCCTTTAGCTCTTTCTTTAATATATTATTTTCTTCTAGGACTCTTCCAAATTCTGTGGACATATCACTAAAGGTAGTCATCATACACTTATAATTATTTTTCATTTCTTCCATTTGGTTATTTATTTCAGTGTCTTTCTGAGCTTGTCTTTTTTCATTTTTCTTCACACAGTTCTTTATTTCTCTCAATTCAGTAAGTATTCTGCCAATTCCCATTCCCCCTCTCTCAACCTCCCCCGGGCCATCAAATCCTGCATTGACTCTGCCATTTCACTCCACATCTGATTCTCCTTTCCTATAATTTTTTTCTGGTTAAACATCCGCATTGCCACACTCCTTGTTTTCATTTTTCTATTCCTGACCATTCCACAATTGATACTTCCACAATTAAAACTTTTGTACCATAGATTCGACCTTGCCTATTTACCATGATTTATACTAGAATGGAGGATGGATGAAGGGAAAAATTTATTTAATTGTTAATCAAACAATTTTCCTTTTTAGTTCCCTTTTTATGACTTATTTGAGAAATCTTTTCTTTCAAAGTACTTTCTTATTTTTATGATTAGTAATTAAATATTTACTGACCTTTCGTTAATTTCTTTCCCAGTTCTTCTGTTTTCTTCTGCCGGCCATCTGTCGTTGCAACTTTTTTAGTGTACACACAAGCGGAGTTAAGCAAGCTATCTCAAACATAAACAAAAAGTGTTTCTAAGTGATTGTTCATGATGGAGCTCCAGCCAGATGTCCGAGTTGCCGTATTTCGTAAAGCCTCAGGAGGCGTCAGTAACACATTATCGAAAATCAGAACGTTTTTGTCAACTGCTACTTCGAAGAACCGGTTTGCTTCCAGATGGACTGGTCCTGTTGACAAAAGCTGCCAATCAATCCACTTGGTGTAGAGGAGGAGGAGGAATTGTGCAAGGGTTTCATTGGGAAGGGTGGCCGCCGGAGGCGGCGCTGTAATCCCAGACAGGACCTCTTGGTGTAGAGGAGTATTTTCTGGGACAAAGAGACCTATGAACGCAACGCTTCATCTTCAGTTTTTCAGGAAACTTTAAAATTATGTACTAACTCTTAAAAAGCTCTGCATAAAAAAGGAGACTGAGTTGGGCAAGAAGTCATATGTCATGGCGCGATTAATGGATTTCGGTGCTCTTTTCTAATGAAAATAAGATTTAATTTAGATGGACCCGATGATCTGAAGGGGCCATTCAAGTATTACGGAAGCGCGTTTCTTTCCATTTTATACTCCCCCTCCACCTTGTAAGAAAAAATAAGCAAATGCCTGACCCCTCTCATGCTTATGTAAGATTTTGGTTATGTATATATATATATATAGAGAGAGAGAGAGAGAGAGAGAATACCATGCTTGGTATCACGCGACGAGATCGGAAGACCTTCAGTTGGATAAGAGATCAAACAAAAGTTTGTGATATCATTGTAAAGGTAAAAAGTTTGAAATGGAAGTGGGCAGCCCATATTGCTAGAAGAACTGACAACAGATGGACCAAAAACATCATAGAATGGATCGCACTGGACAATACGCGCCCAAAGAAAAGGCCAAAGACGAGATGGGTGGATGAAATAATTAAATATATTGGGCACAAGTGGCAGCAAAATGCACAAGATCGACTTCGTTGGAAACTTCATCCTGCAGTGAATTTGACAACGGCAGAAATGATGGTGATAATGAATGATATATTATACCAATATTATTAAACTATAAGGGACAATAATAAAATATATATATAATAAAACAATATTTTATTATAAAGTATTTTGTCGCATTTTTATTACGTTAATATTTCTTATGTTATAAGTAAATAGTGGATAAATAAGAAGTGGATTTGATAAAATGCATTTATTAAAAGTAACATATCCATTATAATTTAAAAATATAAGAGGGCCCACAGGGAAAAGGTGGCCCCCGAGCGAAAAAATTAACGATCAGCCACTGGTTTAAATAATTAAATATTTAACTGTGATTAGGTGTATTTTATATCTTTTACTCGTAGTGTGCCTGTCGTGCATCCCAGTATTGTAATCCTGTCAGGGCGGCTGTTACTTCGTGACTATGTGCTGGTTTTATTATTTTCTGTGTCTTGTGTAAGCATGGTTCAGATTCCTCCCCTTCCCCGTTGTCACCAAAAATAAGCAAATCTCTCCCCCTCCCCCAAAGATGCCTATGTGATACTTGAACGGCGCCAAAGTATTATTGTCACGATTTATGAAAAAAAAGCCGTCACTTCTTCAGTCGTCTAGAAGCGGATGGATATGTGGCAGTGGTGTAGTAGTTCTAAAAAAAAAGAAAAAAGTGGCCTAACGCTCTTCCAAATCAAGGGTAGATCCACTTGAGGAATAAGGGACAGGGGCGGATTTAGGGGTCGGGGGATTGCTCCCTTGAATGAAAATTTAACATTGAAAAGATAGAAGGTAAAGGTCCAATGAGGTATCATTTTCAAAAATCAAGTCATTAATCCCCCCCCTTGAATGACCTCTAAATCCGCCCCTGATCAGGGAACCCCTCAACCAATCTATAGCCCATTAATCTGATAGGGACAGAAACTATCATCATGTATGGGTTGTTGAGCTGGAATTGCGAGACCCCCCTCAAATGCCCCTCTGGATCCGACACTGCCTACAGCATAAAATAATAATGTGATACAAGCACAAATGCCCAAGCAGAATTAAACCTGGAATGTACATTTGAAGTGAACTAATAAAATGAAAAAAATATTAAAAAAGATTAAAAAAAAAACAGTGGATATTGTACTGAACTAGAAATTTGTCAAAGCCGAAGTATGGCTATTCTGCTCGCGGACGGTAGTTTCCAGATCACTAATTCAATTTATTTATAGGCACTATAACAGTGATTTCATTCCCGTATCTAGAGGAGCGGTCTTAGGGATCTGTCCCCCCCACCCCCGAAACTAAATTTGTGATAAGCCTTCAAATATACTTAAATGTACTTACTTACTTACCAAACTTGTAAAGAGGGGAGAGAAAAATAATGACTCAAACCTTGCCTAATTATGAAAATCATGACCTCAAGATGTCGTTTTGCAGACCACTAATTTGAAAATCTTTTAAGGAAAAAAAACCATGGAACCATTTTCTTTAAAGGGGAGGACATTACAAAAAATTAAATTTTGATGGTAAAATTACAAGATGATGCCTGAAGGCAAAATGGATATTTTCTCATTTATTTCTTGTATTATGTATTTATATTTCCTCATTTCAATAAAGGTGATACATCTTTATTCATCGTTATTTTTGTATTTTAATTTTATTTTATAATTTATTGCAATTTATACAGCTATTGCAATTTATAGAGCTATTGCAAAAACATAAAAACCTGTTAGTGAATATAAAACGTGTTTTTTCTAATTAATAACTGCCAAATATAAATTTAAAATGAATATTAATGCTGAAGAAAAACAAGAATTACACATTTTCCATGCTTAGTGCCCGTATTCGATGTAAAGTCTATGTTAATAACAGGGTGTCTACCCAAATTCTATTTCAAACTTACCTGATTTTTCCAGGTTTCCAGACCAAATGTTAATCGATTACCAGTTACTAATTACAGTAAACAACACACAATGCACTCAAATATGCGCAATCAAAATAAGTTTCAAGGCCAGGAAATCGATTAACGCAAACCCCAAAGCCATTTATAACTCAATTATAGTGAATTTACAAATTCAAAAGCTGTATTAAAAAGTGTATTTCTTTACACTAAAAACTTGCACTAATTAAATATTTACAGCAACATTTCCATTCCACCCTTTTTGAGTTCATTATAAAAGAGTTTAACTATATAATCGCAAAGCTGATGCTTCATCTTCTATTTCATTTAAAAGGTGTATGACTATATATAAGGAAAAGGAGATTGGTATGATCAAAATCCCTTACAGATTAAATAATTTAGCTAAAAACATTTTTTTTCCAAGTTTTAGTTACATATTTGGCAAACATTTTCTCCTGAGAAATATATAGGCTTAATAATTTTATATAAATTATATTAGTTTTGGTGCAAAATGGTAACTTTTGGAAGAAGTTTAGTCAAAAGTACAAGTTTTTCAAATTTTTCAGTAGGTAATGTGGTATGAAAAGCACAGTTCAGGAAAATTATTTTAATAAGTTATTTATTATAACAATGACTTTAAAATTTCCCTGACTTTGGCCTTTGTATTTCAAATTTCCCTGATTTTTCCAGGTATTCCAGATGAGTAGACACCCTGTAATAAGTGATACAGCTGATCATAGAGCTATTTTTCGAGAACTTTGATTTACTTTCATAACAGCTGAATATTCCGCTGAAGCATAAGCGTACGCAGAAGTTTGTAAGGTGGGGTTATAGGTTCAAGTGGGGGGCGGGGCATGGTTACAGAGCTACAACTCACATGTTCCTATGTTAAATATACAAAATTTCATTCCCATGGGGGATCACAAGGTGTCGTCGCTTTGCGGTGGTAGATTTTTCGGAGGTTGGAAATTTCGTCGCTTTTGATGGGTCTA
>QLNU02015360.1:15566327-15588690 GCA_006491805.2 Dysdera silvatica
AATCCATGTCTCTGATCCATAAGAGAGGACTGGCAATACACACTGGTTGAAGACCTTTCTTTTTAGACACAAAGGCAATTTCCCCTTCAGGATAAAACTGTTTCTTCCAAATGCACTCCAGCCAAGTTTAATACGTCTGTTGAGTTCTTTCATAATGTTGCCATCCATTGAAATCAGCTGGCCAAGGTAAATATATGAATCAGCAATTTCTAGCTCAATGTTGTCAACTTGTATTTTTGTTTCCTCTACAAAATTATTGAACATGATCTTAGTTTTTTGTAGGTTCATCTTGAGTCCAACTTCTTTACTTCTAGTTGAGAGCTCCTGTACCATGTCTTGGAGTTCTAATGGGTCCGTTGAAAAAATAACAATGTCATCAGCAAACCGCAAATGATTTAAATATTCACCATTTATTTTTATTCCCTTGTTATTCCAATTTATCAGCTGAAAAATCATCTGTAAAGCTGAAGTAAAAAGTTTTGGAGAAATGGTATCTCCCTGCCTCACCCCTTTGCCAAGTTTGATAGTTTTGGTATCTTTATGTAACCGAAATTTTGCACTTGCATTTTTATACACACGTTTCACCATGTCAATGTACACATCCTCAATGTCTGTTGATCTTAAAGAGTTGATGACTGCTGATGTTTTAATAGAGTCAAAGGCCTTCTCATAGTCAATAAATGCAACACACAATGGAAGTTCATATTCATGTGTTCTTTCAATTAATTCTCTTAATACTTGAATATGGTCCACTGTACTGAATCCACTTCGAAATCCAGCTTGTTCTCTTGGTTGAGCTGCATCTAATTTTTTCTGCAGGCGATGTGTTAGCACTTTTGTGAAGATTTTATAAATAGCAGGTAACAAGCTAATTGGTCGGTAATTTTTCAAATCCTCTTTATCACCTTTTTTATGCAAAAGAATTACTGTTGCAGAATCCCATTGGTTTGGTATGTTACCGCTGTTAAGACATTTGGTAAAGAATTTTGCAAGTATGTCTTCTACATATTCTCCAGCTTCTTTTAGGATATCTAATGTAATACCATCATCGCCAGGGGCTCTTCCTTTCTTCATACTTTTTATTGCAAATGAAACTTCTTCTTTTAAGATTTTAGGAGCTGTTCCTTCGACTATTTCAGTGTCTTCGTTTAATCCACTGTTACTTTCATATAGTTTTTTGTAGAATTCTTCAACTCTTCTAAGTATTTCTTCCCTATTTCTTGTTACGGTGCCATCCTCTCCTTTTAATGCAATGATGTGTTTCTTCCCAACAGATAAACTTCCTTTAACAACCCTAAGGCTCTTGTTATTTTCAATGGCCTTCCTTACTAACTCACAATTGAATTTTCTTATGTCTTCTTTCATGCTTTTGCGCAGAGTTTTACAAAGTTCTATGTACTCAATCCTGGAACTGGTATTTCGATTGTCCACCTTCATATCTCTTCGCCTTTTCATGAGCTGTTTCGTCTTCTCAGATAATTTGCTATTGTGCTTTTTACAGGTTACACCACCAATTTCCCCAGCAGTTTCAACTATTGTCTTAACAATGTTTTCATTTGCTTCTGAGATATCACTTTCATCAATAAGTCCTTCCAGTGCAGAAAAGCGATTTTTTAATTCCAACTTGAATGCCTCGGTATTTTCTTTTAATTTCTTTAAATCCACCCTCTTACTTACTTGTTTCCTAATGAGCTTCTGTCGTTCTAATTTAGTATTTAAGTGCACTTTACATCTCACCATTCGATGATCACTTCCAGTATTAAATCTGTTCAGTACACTGCAATCTTCAATAATTGATTTCTTGTTTGCCAGGATATAGTCAATTTCACTAGTTCCCCCATTTGGGTGTTTCCATGTCCATTTTCTTTGCGGTTTCTTCTTAAAAAATGAATTCATGATGCTAAGGTTTTCAGCTTCTGCAAATTCGATGAGTTGATCGCCACGTTCATTCCTTTCCCCATATCCGTATTTACCAACCGATGTCTCTCCTTGTTCCTGTTGTCCAATTCTTGCATTGAAATCCCCCATGATGAGCTTGATATGTTGTTTCCCTTTGGTGTGTAACTCTTTGATTTCTTCATAAAATTCTTCAACCTCTTCGTCGGTATGGCTTGATGTTGGTGCATATACCTGTACTATTTGAAGTTGGTATCGCTGGGTTAGTTGAACAACAAGCCTCGCTGCTCGATCTGATGTACTTTCAACTTCCAGAAGACAGTCTTTAATTCTTTTGTTGATTAAGAAGCCAATATATCTATATTATATATACAGTGAAAATCGTTATGATGACCTTAGGGGACCGTGCAAATCAGTCGTTAAACTGATACCTTTTAAAATCATAGTAGCCTATAGTATAATACACTCTAGAGTTTTATAAATTATTTTGATAGTAAGAAGTAGTAAACTTTTTGGTTTCAAAATTAAATAAAAATATATTTAATTATAATGAATTGAATTTCCGTCTATATTAAATTATATTCATAGCCTCACTAAATACATAACACTTTTTTTTTTTAAATTGAAAAAATTCTAGAAAACACTAAAGTATATAACGTAGAAAACAAATCTAATGAATAATATTTATTGTATTATACTAATGACTTCCGAACAGTGCTGGTTTAAGGGTTTTGTGGGCCCTATACTTAAAAAATAAAATGCAGCCCCCTAAAGAAAGACTGTGATGTTCAATTAATAAATCACGTGGCTTTTTTTAACGGTTCGTTATCTTCAATATTCAGGTTTAGCAGTAATAAAAATTTCTCGGATATTTGTAAATAAACAAGATTAAAATAACGCTTAAATTTTGATAACTAACCCACATTGTTCCGATTTATGACTGTCAAGTCACGTCGTTATATCCGATACGAATTTCCCTAGTTAGAATCTACATAGACTACAAAATCACCGTCATTATAGCAGGTTTTGTCGTTATATACGATGTCGTTATAACCGATATATTTAGTATGGAGTAGAATAGCAAACCAAACTTCTTGTAAAAATTCCATCGTTATATGCAATTGGTCGTTATAACCGGCTCTCACTGTACATATAAAGTGATAACTCTACACAGTAAGATTTAAAAAAAAAAAAGACAATCATGACATTATAATGAAGTGCAGTTTAGTAAGGACAAGTTTAATCTAATTTGACCAGACTTCATTAGAGAATTGGATAGAATGTTTTATTAATTTTTTTGTTTGTATTACGATATTGGTATGTGATTGAAAAACTGTTGCCAGTGTATTCGGAAGAAAAAGTACATATAATATATGCATATTATATTACTTTAAATATTCTCATAACACAATACACTATCTAAATTCCTCATCTTTTCTCCAGTATATTTGGCAACAATTCTTAAATTGCATGTAAATAATATCATTATACGAACAGTAAACAAATTAATAAAACATCTACTTTAATTTCTTGATAAAGAGTAGCCAAACCTGATGAAACATGTTGGAATACATTTACTAAATTACATTTCATTATAATGTTAAATGTCTTTTTTAAATCGAAATAAAAATTTTATTAGATATATACAAATTATTAAAACTGATTTAAAAGTGCTTAATAACTCTCCACTCAAAAAGAGAAGCACAAATTGAACTAACATACCCCTCAGTTACGCTTCATCGGGGAGATTAACAATCGCGACTCGCGAGGTGAAGCAGCTTTCTGGCTATGTCTCAATATAACTCCGTTTTCTATGGAGCTCATCCGCGCATGTCTATGATGTACAGACAAGTTCCATAGAGAGCAGATTTATATTGAGGTGCTGGCAGAAAGCTACTTCACCTCACGAGCTGCCAATAACCATTATATTATCTAAAACAAACATGAAAATGAGAAAATGTGACAAAAAGGTGTTAGCTATCAAAATATTAAATTCTGCAATTACAGTAGTTCAACTTACATGGAATAACATAGCAAAGAAAAGTGTCGGAATATATCTGTAATTTACAACATTGACGAAGCCTTCGTTGTTGAAAAATTCAGGGGTCATAGTCACAACTTAAAAAAATATAGGACATTTATGAAAAAAATATAGGACGTATCAGTAGCACCAAAAACAAAAAAGGTAGAAAAAAAAGGAGGAGGGGGGGTAAATTTCTAAATTTTCTGATTTTTCTTGTGAAAAACGTCTTTTGCGAGACGGGTTTAAAACCAACTACTTCCCCATCCGCTGTCTATGTCAGTTTGAAACGTGTAGTATGGCACATATTCAATTCTCACTACACAATACACACGTTATTATACCAAATGATAGGCGTAAGTTCAAATGTGAACCTGTGCCAGTGAATTAAAAGACAACAAATATATCTAACTGTTAATAATATACAGTAAATGCAAAAAAAGCAAGAAGAAAGAAAAACGAGAATTTTACTACTAAATAAGGTGTACATGAAAAATAAGACATGGTCACCCATGTAGCAGAAGGACTGAATGAAACCTTTAGATAGTTAAACTTTATGTTAACAATCTATATCACATGTGGTAACATTTTTGCAATCATAATTCGTCCATCCAACTAGAAGTCGGTACCATAACGTTAACCAAACTTTAGATGTTTTAGAAACAGTCATTCATGTGATCATTTCAAAACCATAATGTTAGATAAAGTTCCCTAAAAGGATTTATTGTTCTATACTGGCTACTTCTTAGCCCTCTTTATCTGTGTGAACAATGTAGTTTCAGCATGCTTCAATTCCTCTGTATTTGCTATGAGTTGTTTATGCCCCGACTCTAGCAAGACCTGTGCAGCTGACATTTCTTTCATATCTTTTCTTTTAATACCTTTTGAAAGTCTTTCATCAGCTTCCCCAATCAGTGAATGACTTGTTCTGATTAATTCCTGTAGCCTATTAATTTTTTTCTCAAGTATTTCAACATCCGAAGGATGATTTCACTTTTTTAGCTGAAAGTTTCTTCTTACGCTCTTCCAAATAGTTTCTGTACTTACTATGTGCTTCTCGGCAATACCTCACGAGCAGCGGGGCAATAGGTATGTCACAAATGTCATTCTTTACTTTTACTGCAGCCTGCACAGTTCGAAGACCATTCACTTATAATTCATTTAACAGTGGACGATTTGAGTTAAGAAAGAGTCTGTTAAGCGAAACCCTTCTCTCCTTCCCATGGGAAAGTGCCAGTGCCGCTTTGACTAAACGAGAAAGTAGAAGGTATTTCTCCCCAAGATTCTTCTTCAAGACATCAGACCAATAAACATCTATTCTTGTTACAGGGGTGGAACTTTTGTTTGCAGGTTCCTCATCATCTTGAATCTCTAATTTCTCAAACAGATCATCTACATTATCAATTCTATTTTCCCTTGTTAAAGTTGTCAGAGCATATTCAAGCATATTCATTCACTTGTTGAGATATAATATTTAGATACAGTTTAGACTTGCACTAATTCTTGCTGTTTTTGAGGATGTACTCAAGGAAATACTCCCCTAAGGCAAACCATTGCTTTGTTATTACTGAAATAACAGGGACCATAGAAAACCAGCTATTGTTAACAAAACTCAACTTACGTTTCTACTCCATTTCAAGGTTATTCTGAATATTGTGAAAATCCTCACTTCTGGCTGGATACTTATGTACGGCATCCAAAAAGTCTTCGATCTCCCAATGACTTAAGCACTGAGTTATGCCATTCCTAAAAGAATTATGCAAGATTTGCAAATTGCATATACCAATATTAATTAAACCTGGCAAACCCTCGCTTTTGAAAATAGAATGAATATCCTTCAGACGTTTCACATTCACTGGAGGCCCATCTGAACCAATCGCAAGTAATCATCTATTAAGAGGCAAGTGATCTTTTGATAGGGATAACAGTATCTTTTCCTTAAGTATATCAGCAGTTGCATGACCAAGCTCAAAGGAACACAAGAAGTGACATACAACCTTCTCCTGATCACTGTCCCAATATAGAATGTGAATGTCTGTTTCTTTCCAGCTTCAGTTGTTGCCTCATTAAATGACATGGTAAAATAAGAGCCACTTTTCTTAACACAGCTAATCAACTGATTTTGAAAATATGGTCCAAGTCCGTGTGCAATTTCATATGAAACCTCAGTTTGTCCTAGCGTAAATGGCTTAGAAATTTTGCTGTCTAGAAACATTTTACAAAACACATTTTTCTAATTTTTACAAGAATTGAATGGGTAACCAGCTTCAACAATTTTCATTGTCCATAAACATTCTGCATTAGATACTCTATCAGCATCATTCACATTCCAGTGTTTCAAAGTTTCAGCACTAGATACAAAATTTGAAGACTTCTGTCCAGATGATGAAACCAACACTGTGAATTTTGTTTGATCTTTGGACAAAGCAGTTGTCACCAAAATCTTGTGTTTTGACGTATTTGTATGTTATAATACTTGTTGTATTCCTGAATTTCTAACACTAAAGGTCATTTTGCATATGAAGCAGTGTGCCATAAAGTCAGTATATTTTGCACACCACAATTCAATTAAATGTTTATTCCCATCCTTTTCTTGAAATCGTGTATCACGAGGCATGTTTATACTTATACATCAATTTTACTTCATACATCAAATTCACACTTTAATCTGAAAATATTAAAAAAGTACTAGTTAGTATCTAGGATAATCTTAGAAGTCAACAGTCCAATCTGAAAGAAAATGGGTCACTGTTAGAAGAGAAATCAGCCATTTTACTAACAAGCAATGTTATGTTCCTCGCAACAATGACAGAGGAGTGGATGTGTTAATTTATTAAGTACCCTAGGAAGTTGAAAAAAGTTTTACAATTACATCTTCAAGTAGCCAATAAAATGGCTACTTAAAACAAATGTTTGTGAGCAAAGCAAGCTGAAAACAGAAACTGTATACTGCATATTGAGAATCAAAACTTGGAATAAAGATAACCTATGATACAGTTAACTTTTATACTGATAACTAAAAAAAATTAATAGACAGTACCTAAAAATATAGGACATGTTCCAAAAATATAGATCTAGTAGGGCCCCTAAGAATTCAACAATATTGAATTGAGGGGAAAAATAAAAATTCCTATAGAACATTTAGCGAGCCATTTCTTTGAAAAAGAGAGATTGAAGAGACCAAATTCCTAAAAAAGAGACTTTTAGCTAGCTAGGGATATAGCTTTTATAAGGAAGGAAAACAATAACAATGACACCTTTATAAAAAATAATTATTTTAAATCAAAACGAATTTCTTTATTAATTTACAATATTAATAGCACATACATGTATATAGCATAGTTCCTCAGTATTTTATCATTGGTAATGTTCTATTCATCTGAATCAGAAAGTAATTCAGACTCTTCATAATCAGAATCACAAGAGCTTGGTTAATCTACAGATTCTGAATCTGCTTCTTTATTTTTCCGTTTCCATCTCTCAGCTTCTGACTTTTCTCATCTTCTAATATGCTAGACTCCCCAGACGAAGTACTTCCATGGGGCTCATCTAACCTTGGTTTTGGAATGGTTTTTAATTTAGCAATTTCCAATTATATGCTTAAATAGGTTAATTTTGCTACCTTTTCTGATTTCAAATGATTTCTCTCTCTACTGCGGATCCAGCTGAATGTGCTAAATGCTCTTTCAGTGGCAGCTGATGTTATGGTGTGCTTAAGATCCTAATGGCAACTTCCACCAATTCATTTGTCCCTCTCAAACCTCTCCATCATAGTATGGAGCTCATAATGTCAACTTCTTCCCATACAAACTTCCTTACCCAGAATTCATCTTTGTATCTGTAATTTGTCAAATTTGTTCTAAATTGTATATCATTGAGCCCCATGTTTTGTCCTGCATCACAAATGAAACTTACTGCATCCAAAAGCAAAAAATCCTCACTTGCTGTAATGTGGTTACCAGGAGAAGCCATGCATTTATCTTTTAAAAAAATTCATATTAATGGACCGCGGGATTTAAAATTATGAATTTAGTGGTCCCTGAGGTCCGAAAGGTTGGTGACTGCTAGTTTATAGGATATTTGGAATATATCATCTTAGAATGCATCCAAGTATTCTGAAACCACATCTTGACCAGGACAGAGTGGACATCCATGAAGCACACACTTTTCATTGTTCATGCTACAAACCATTTGTGAAAGTAATTCCTTATATGTATAATTAAATTTTGCCCCATGAATCACCATCTAACATTCTGACGTATACAACACACACATACTGAATGTGTGCCTGGTGCCCGAGCTAGCATACACCATTTAGGACGCAGTTCACAAAATTTGGAAAATCCAATTTTTGCCCCTGAATGCAATTCTTTAAATTTTTCATACAGTTCTTTTAAGTTGCAAAGTACTAGCCGCTTTTGCCTTTGTCTCCCAAATTGTTTCTCATGGTAACAAAATCTTTTATTCCTAGACACAGTCTGCTGCATTCGTCATCCTCATAAAAACGGATTACTTGGAGTGAAGTATTTTCTGAAATTTTCTTGACACTTTGTTTTTTGTGAGCACAATTTGGTAATATACCATGATTCTGTGCCATTTTTCTTGTTGTTCATACAAGGTATTCACTGGCTAAAAATTCTGTACAAATTTTGGAGACTGGCCATGATTGTGGAAGCAAGCTAATGATTCTAACCTTTTCTTCAAAACTAGTAACACCATTTATCTTTATTTTAAGATTTGAAATTAATGTCTCATATCCATTATGTTCTGTCTAATTCGATTTTGAAGTTCAGGTTTTGGGTTCAGTATAAATCTTAAAGTAATCATGTAGTTTTTGATTAACTTTTTTTCCTATGGTGGTACATCTTCTCTCCGGTGGCAAAGTTTGAGTTTTAAGGGGAGAAAAGTCCTAAAATGCTACATACTTGATTAACTGATTCCAATTTAATATGTTTTGGTTCATAGGAACTATTGTCATCAGTTTCAGCATCATGGTCTGAAATGTCAGATTCAGAGTCCAATTCTTTGTACTTTATCTTCTTTCGTTTTCCGGTTCTATAAATCTTACCACTCTCAGTGATCTTTTTATGACAGTTGGTACACAGAGATTTCCCAGCAATAAGCTGTAGTTCCAGATGTGTTTTTCGTGGGGGAATTTATTATACAATAATTTTTGCCACCCACGTTTAAGTAGCTCAAACTAGAGCTTTTTTTATATTTGGAGAAAAAGAGGCGCCGTCCTCATCCTGGATTCGAACCAGGGTCCCCGCATTGAGCCCGCGGTGTCTTGACCTACTAGACGAACGAGGACAAGAACAAACGCATTTTTCTCCGTATATGAGGATGTAAGATATTATTACCCTTCACAGGGATAACACAATTGCCAAATAATGGTCAACACAGAAAAGCCTCCGGGGCGAGATTTTTGTGAGTTTTTCGTGGGGGAATTTATTATACAATAATTTTTGCCACCCACGTATAGCTTATAGCTCAAACTAGAGCTTTTTTTTTTATATTTTTGGG
The DNA here is from genome assembly GCA_006491805.2 of Dysdera silvatica. NCBI lineage: Eukaryota > Metazoa > Arthropoda > Arachnida > Araneae > Dysderidae > Dysdera > Dysdera silvatica. The sequence continues at coordinate 15,575,767 of QLNU02015360.1, forward strand.
GAAAAAAAATGTGCGGGAAAGACACGCAAGTTTAATGATGCGGAGAGACCCCACACCCATTTTGACGTTTGAAACAACGTGAAATTAAAATAGGCAGCCATTTGGGCACCGCCTGCTTTGTCTTGATTGGTCTCATTTTGCAACAACGCGTGTGACATGGATCAAACCATTTTCTGAACTAAGCGACCTTGAATCACAGAACAACCCTATGCCTTGTACCTAAAAATAGATTCCTCCCCTCCCGTGGTAATGGAGCATTTACGTATTATGCAAGCAATATTTTAGCCATTTTATACCCTTCCCTGGTAAGCAAAAATTAACATTGGCTAACATAGGAAAATAAGCACACCGCCCCCCCCCCACCAATATATACTTACCCCCCAATAGGTACTTACGTAATACTTGAACGCTCTCTGATCGGGGGGAGAATAACGTAAAATGTCAGAAAGATTCACTTTTCATTGCCTTTTGGAATTAATTAATATCGAATGCGATAAAAAAAAATCATAGGAAACGAAATTTTTTTGAAAGCCCGGAAGAGCCAGGTTGGAATTCCTGGAATTTAAACTTGGAACAAAATCACCATAATTTAAAAGTAAAACATTTATTAAATGTATACATTAGGTTGCTATTTCGCATTCAATTAACTGCTAAAATTATGCCCATATTGAATATGAAGTGGCAAAATTGAAGATAATTATTTTTCAGAAACTATTCTAAAACAAAATAAAACTTCGGGAATATGTACATATGTAATAGAAGATTGTCCTCAGAAAAAATCAGCTGATTCAAAAATACAGCTTTTTATTTATTGTATCTCAAATATCTCCAAAAACAGAAATTCTAGAAATGTGGAGGTTATAAGATAATTTCTGATTAAAAATTGGAAACACACAGCAATTGAAATTTGCTTGAACGTTCTTATCAACATATGAGGATTGCCAGAAAAAACACTCATTCTGTGTTCAATTGCCCTTCTGGTATGAAGGTGTTGCCAAAAAGTGACGAAAACGGCATTGTGACCTTGAACTTTGACCCCACCCCTCCGCCCAATGAATTATTCTACGGGAATCTCGTTTTTGCATTATGAATATACAGGTAATTACCTCTATTTAGATACCTATTATATATTAGTAGCTTTAAAATTACACAATTTGTGTTAATTTAAACTAACCCTTATTTTAGCTGATTTTAGGGGGTTTAAGGACCCATATCTCCAAAGGGGTTGGGAAAATTGATCCGAAAATTTGTTTTCTGGGTGCTTTTATGTTGTACTATAACGTATAAAAAAAATTAGGAAAATAAAAAACCCTGCAACTACAAGCACTTGATGAATCCACATGGAATGACTCAGTATAGAAAAAAATTTTTTTTTTTTCCAAATTCCATGAGTTCGGGTTCAAACTAGAACCTTTTTATCTGACTCATAGGAGTCATAATTATGAAATAAAATGGACTAACAAATAACTAAACTTAAAGTCATATCTAAGTCTCGGAAGTATTAACAATGATCCAGGACACGTTTGACATATGCAAAATATATTGAAGTGAAAATTCTATCTAAGCAAGAGTACAGAAAAATAAGATATTTAATATCGGCAGGCATTAACATTTTGCTATTACTCAAAATTTAAAACATTTATTAATGAATCACCATCTTAGCTCTAAACTATAGAATTAAATTACATGAACAAAAATACTGTTATTGAAATAGGTTAGTGTAACCAATTCATGCTTTATCTAATTTGAACTTGAATTTACCGAAGGCTTGGAAGGACCACCAGCACTTAATCCTTGTGCTATTTTTGTGTCTAGTATATTCAAATTTTATTGTTACGCAACACACATTTTGCCCTGATTTAAAGCTTATTTAATATTCAACTGTTATATATTAATTTCTTTCAAAAGTATGTATAAAAACAAATATTTTGATGGTGTTTTGTTTACTTATGTCGATTGTTCATTAAGCAGAGGTGTGCAAACACTTTTAAGTACTGAATCAGTCCAATGGAGAACAGCACTTTGCCGATGAACTGTAATCCTCAGCCCAATGAGACAATTTCACAATATAACGTAATTTTATAAATATGTAATTCAAATAAAATCTCAAGTGAGGAAATACGTTTAAATAATTATTAATATCACGCTTCCTTACACTTTTAAATTTTAATTTAAATTCATGCATATATGAAAACAATTACAAAAGACTGATATACTTGTTTGATGGGCAAAATTGTTCATGGATTCAGTACTTAACGATAGGTGTGTGTGAAATCACTTAAATAATGTGATTACAATTCTATACTCTTTGCTAGTTAAATTCAAAAATATATTATCTAATAAGAAAAAATTATGAAATTACTCACATGTAAACCATCGAAACACCATAACACAATTGCAGCAAGAAAAGAGTATGGCTAAAAAATATTCAAGTTTAACTACATTTACCACATACTGTATTTACATAGTATAATTATCAATCAGGCTCTTTAATCTTGCAATAAATAATATTTTGTACAGTCATACAATTGCCTTAAACTAAATATTTCTGTGTTTGATTTCAAAAATTAAAGTTCACTCATTTCAAATTCTAAAAAAACAAACAAACAAAAAAACAAAAAAAAATCATCCAGCCTTACAAATATTCTAAAAAAATAAAATATATAGCATACATAACCACTTTCCTTTAATATACATATATTTTAAGAGTATTAATACCATAAAACAAACTTACATTATGGTAATATCGAACAATATACCATAGCCCCACAGCTACCATCAAAAGTATTTCTATTGTTACACCAATCATCCATGGGAAAAAGAGACATCTATTTTCCTAAAATAAAGCAAATTAGTTGAGCAAAATTAATTATTAGTCCTTTATACTCCATTGATGGATTACTTTCATGGTAATTGTGTTGACCCTGGGTAACACAATAATGTCCTAATTTGTAATACAGTCATCCCCACTTAAACGAATATTGGAAGTTTCTGAAAATATTCAACGCCCTAGTACAGTGGTGAACAACCCATGGGCCGCATGCAGCCCTTGAACTGATAGAATGTGGCCCACCAGCACAAAACTCCACAGGAGGCTAAAAACATAAAAAATATTGAAAAATAAATAAAAAATTAAAGGTATGAAAATTTTATGGACAGCTTACGAATCGCTGTGTCTAATATAGAACCAGATATGGAAAGAATGATGTAAAATAAACAATAGCAAATTTATCACTAGCCACAGAAATCAAAAGGTTTTAGTGACACCTGTCCATTTTTTAAGCGAGTTGTTTTATTTAATTTTTGTACTGTTTTTTTGTTTGGTTTAGAATTTATTGAAAATATTGCATTAGGAGTCCCCCTCTTCTCCCCACTAGTGGCCGGCCCACCGTTGTTCAGCCTATGTAAAATTAATCCACCACTGCTAAAAGGTTGTGCACCACTTCCCTAGCACATGCACAAATGCACCAAAAAAAAAAAAAAAATGTTTCATGACTACCTACATGTTTTTTAATGACAAAATTGCATACTAGTATATACACTTGCAGCTTACTTAAGTTCGAAACTCTTACGATTTGGCTGACACATTATTTCTTATTGCATCTAAAACTTTTACCTTATCACATGAACTCAGATCGTTGCATTTTACATTATTGTATTTACATACTTAATGTCCATCTGTGAAGACCGACAATATGATGACTCGTGACCAATAACTGGGATCAGACTAATTGGTTAGAAGTGAAAAGACCCCCATCCCCAGTTCTCTAAAAAAAAAGAGGGGACTGTAGACGTAACATATAAGGGAGGGGGGAAAGACAATTTTTGAAAAAACAAATTTTCCCCTATATACTCTTTCTTTGCTTGAGCACTGGTTTTAATGGTTTAAAACTATTCCTGTAAGTGGAGCATTCGATAATCCATGCATTGATTGAGTGGGACTCATTGTATATGGATTAGAGAGTTATAATTTGTCACAAAATCTGGATGCCAAAAAATCATAATTTACTTAATTCCTTTACTGACCTTAACTTCAAAAAAGTCAGATCTAAATTAAAAAATACAAAGATGAGGCCACGTCCCAGTGGTTCAGTTACCAGAACGTTTGAGTTTTAGTGAAGAGATTGCTGGATGGAACCTAGCCTGAGATGATATGCCTTCTTCTTCATTCCGACCCTCTCTATAAAAGCTGCCCATAAAGACTCAATGTGCTGAACCATTCATAATTAATTATAAATCACTTCCATGGTACTTGGTGCTAACCCTGCAAAAGAGTAATAATATCCTAATTTATAATATATAGATCGAAGAAGTCTACTTAAACGAGGTTTGGTAAGTTTCTGTCAAGGTGGTTAATACTGGAATGGCAGAAACTGCAACTACAACTCTTGGACAAAAGTATGGAATACATGTATTTTTTATTTAATTTTATAAAAGAGGGCCTGTTTAACCCCGTTTTGATTGGCTATTTGCAATCAAACAAAATACATTACAGATGTAGATTAATTAGATATAAATTAAGACAAATCTATTTTAAAAACGTTTATTTAATCAAAAGTTACATCCAAATCCCTGAAGCTGTACAGGACTAAAAATATTGAATACATTAAACCTTTGGTCAAAAGTATGGAATAAAAGAAGAAAACTACAAAACACTTGGTGATTTTACCCCTCAAAGTGTGTAGTGATGACATTCATCACATAACGTGTTTATGGATATGTAAATTATAGCTATGTAAATCAACACCAGTGCCACGATACTTTCATTAGTGGCATCTACGAGAGAATTAATGCAAGTTACGAGAGCTCTGATTATTGATAAGTTTAATAAGGGAGAAAAACAAAAAAAAAATTGCTATTAGCCTTAATTGTTCCCAAAGAACTGTTTTCAAGATTATAGCAAAGTTTAAAACGACTGGAGGTATCAAAAACCAAATTAGAAGTGGACGGCCAAAAAAGACAACTGAGCGACATGATAGAAATTTGATAAAGATTGTCAAAAAGATATTTTCTTCATCAAGAGAGATCAATTCAGCTTAAAAGAATAAAGGAGCGGATGTTTCTGATAATACAGCAAAGAGGAGACTAAAAGAAAAAGGTTGCAGGTTTCGTAAAGATCAAACAAACCATATATATAACAGACAAGCAGAAGAGAGTTTGTCTTACATGGGCGAAAAAACAAGAATTGGTCCATAAGTGATTGGAATCATGTTCACAGATGAGTTGAGGATTTGTCTCGGGTATGGAGATAACTGTGGACACAGTTATCTCCATACCCTTACACGTTTACAGGCAAAACAATGAAAGATTTCATCAAAACTGTCTTTGAGGATCATCAAAATTTCCAAAAGGCATGATTTGGGGTTCAATAAGAGCGAAAGATGTAGGTGAGATGGCTATCCCAAAAGGAAGTGTAGATGCTGATATTTTGGACAATTTTGTGATGAGAACTACATTTACCAATATGACAACGCATCATGTCATTGGGCCAAAATAATCAAAGCTCACTATGCAGAAAGGGTATTACATGTTTAAACTGGCCTACCAATAGTCCCAACATCAATCCGTCAGGAAATATTTGGCTCACACTAAAAAAAAACGTAAGTACGAAGAAACCGACCATTGATGAATTAAAGGCTGCTGTTCAAGAAAGTTGGAGAGAAATTGATCCCTGTTAATGCAAAAGGCTTGTTTCATCATTACCAAAGAGAATTATTGACATAATTGAAGCAAAAGGAGGGCCTAAGAAGTACTGAGTACCATTATTTCATACTTTTGATGTAACTTTTGATTAAATAAACTTTTTAAAATGAAATGTGTCTTAATTTGTATCTAATTAATCCATGACTATAACGCATTTTGTTTGACTCAAATAGCCGATCAAAACGGGGTTAAAACAGGCCCTTTTTCGTAAAATTAAAAATACGAGTATTCCATACTTTTGTTCACGAGTTGTAGTCTTTTTACATCTTTATTAATCATCTGATTATTTATGACCTGGAAAGTTCCTTTATCATCCATATCATTTTCATGATCTTCAAGTAACATGGGTGATTCTTTATGAATAATTCCAAGCAATCTACCTAACTTTTCCACCTTATATTGCTGGGTGTTTGTGGCTTTACAGTGTTTATGTATTCCTTTAGCCAAGCACAGTGTCTGTAACGATTTCTAAAATATTTTTGAGCAGATACCACATGCTTTACAACAGACTTAAAAACAAAAAGTGTGGTTCATTCACTGTAATACAACTTATTCGATTAGTCATAAACCACTAAGGCTTTTTCTTACTGCCAGTCTGTCAATGTTGTTGCTTTTTATTTTATAGCCAAAGGTCTAATGAGGTAGGGAAGATAAATAAGGCGAAATAGGCATAATAAGTTAAAAAATATGGCCTTCGAAAGATGGTTTTTGTAACAAATCTTTGATTTACTCTGAGTATTTTTTAATTATTGAAATAAATCATATAAAACTTTATACTAAATTATTATAACAAAAAATATATATTTGAAAATTTTCATTTACTAAATGATACAATACTGTTTAAAGCACTTTTATTAATTTCTGCCAGTTAAAATCGGTTATAACCAGTTTCTGCCACTGGCATGGCAAAAAGCCAACCCTGAGTTAAACCCACAAAACTTAGATGCTAAAAAAAATTAATTTCTTTGATTAATTCTTCCACAAACCTCTGCTTTAAAAAAAGCGAGAGCTCTAAAGTATGATGACAAGGACTCCTCAGTGGTACGTGCCTAAGTGATTCAGTTGGCAGAAGCTTGGATTACAACCAAGACATCGTTAGACTGAGTTCAATCTCTAAGATGAGTTTTTTTTCTGGCCCTCACTAAAATGTTTCATGTAATGCAAAAGAACTGTAATATGTCCTAGGGGATGACAGATATTTAGAAAACACAGAATGAGTGATTATTGGGACACTTGCACAAAAAACCAAGGTTGTAAACATGTGAGATTATTTCTACAGATAATATAGAGAACTTCAAGATTTAAAATTCAAGTTTTACTTATTGCAACATAAACTTAATAAAAACTAAATTATAAGCATTTACATTACAAAAACATAACTTGAAATTTCAGACACGATACCACCACCAAAGGTCTTCAAATGGCCAGTGTCGCTCATATTAGAAAAATTATCAGAATTCAAGGGTTAAAAAGGATAATTTCAAGGATAATTTTAATAAAGAACATAGCTGGCACATGTAAACAAATTAAAAAAAAATATATGGAGGAATGAACTTCAAAACTTACCCTTTTGACACCGAATGTCAGCATAAAACAGGCAGAAAGGAATAAAAAACTAAACACAATAGTAAAGGCACCAGCAACTTCTGCACCTGAATTAAAATATTTAAAAAATTACTTACTATAGATTAAGTATGTAACAAATAAATATCACAACTTAAAAAACATACCTGATTTATCAAGCTCAAAGTAAGGACTATAAAATTCATCACTTTTCCCTCCATCCATGACATATAAAGCATAGCAGATAAAAAGTGTATGAATGACCTACAAAATGATTTCCAAATATGACTTTTAAATTAAAGAGATATGTAATACATTATGCTTTTCATGAAACTTCCCATAACTTATTTTTATAAATTAGAATGAATATATACAGTAGAACCCCAGTCTGTATATGTGTCATGTATTCAAAAGTTAAAGGTTCCATAAAAAAAACTTCAACATACAGTTAAACCACCTTTAATGGACACTCCCCATTAACGGACAATTTTCGAATCCCCAGTCCCTTGAAAAAGGGCATTAATACATTTCACCTCTCAATAGCGAACAGTTTTTAGAAAAGTTTTCTTTGAAATTATTATGTAAGATATTATAGTGTATCCCAAAAGTTTATGAACAACTATTTCTTTGGAATATCAGATGAAGTATGCAGAGAAACGAATTCAAAGTATTTTATGCATACAGCATATCAAAAGACATGTTTATCTATATTGCAATATTTAAATACCATTTAACACTCAAACACATTTTACGGAAAAATAAAATTAAAAAAATGCTGTCCCAAAAGTATATGGACAGCAAATTAAAACATCGTCTTAATGCGCTAAATTTCAAAATTTGCGTATTACTCTGGTTGCTTTATGATTCAATCATGTTTGTAATTTTGCAGCAAATGTCTTTACTTTTGTTAGTTGAAAAAAAATGCCACATATTTTATGTTTTTCTCAAGCTGAGGTGAGCAAAATATGGCATTTTAAAGCCCAAGGATTGAAAATTGGTGATACTGTTAAACTGAAATAGATCTGGTATCTACCTAATTTTATCAAAAGGTGACAATGTGACTACAAAAAAATGGTATGGACAACCAAAAAAGACAAGTGACCGACAAGACAGACGAATTTTAAAATCAGCTTCTACTCAAGGAAAGTCGGTACGTTACATAACGTAGGATTTAGCTACTGTTATGTCAAAATCTGCCCTTCATCGATGTTTACGGGCAAGTAGAATTCATATTGATCGTAAAACAGGGTTTGAAATTAACTTTTTAAATCAGGTGCACAAATGCACCCAAGTCTTACGACTTACGTGCACTAAATACTAGTTATGTGTACAAGTAACTAACAGAATAGAAAGTAAACCTCAACCTTAAAAACGGGTAAAATGTAAGTGAAATAATTACATTAAAACATGTAAGATAAAGAATGCAACTTTTCAAAATAATTGAACGTTCATTTGTAATAAAAAAAAATTCAAAGCAAATACAGATATATTGAGGAAAAAAAAAAAAAAATTATTGTATAATATTGAGAAAATTATATAAAATTAGTCCATAGGTCACTGTTCTTGAAAAATAAACGTAAGTAGCCATAGTTTGAATAGTTAGGTGCACACAGTGCACCCATGTACCCGCTAATTTTGTACTCTGTCATAAAATGCATTACTCTCCATTGCTGAAACGACATTTCAGAAAGGTGAGATTGCTTGGGCCAAGAAAAATATGCACTGAATCGATGATGAATGGTTATGCATTATTTAGTGAGGAGAAAAAATGTAATCTAGATGGTCGGGCTTATTACTGGCAAGACATACGATGAGAATCTCACACTTTTTTCAGCCACCAATAAGATGGAGCCTCTATCATGGTGTGGACAGCATTTTGTTTTAATGGTACCACTGATATTGCTAACGTAAGGTCGACCGTGTTCCAATGATTATCAAGAAGTACTTCAAAGTGATTTACTGCCTTTCGGAAAAACGTTGGGTAGTTGAACAATGGGTGTTCCAACAGGATAACACTTCTATCCATGTCTCTAAATCAACAAATAAGTGGTTTGTGGAAAATAATGTTATGGTCATAGAGTGGCTAGCTCTCAGCCCAGATCTTAACCCCACAGAAAACCTCTGGGGGATATTAGCACATGATGTATATGCCAAAGGTTGTAAATTTTGCATAGTGAAGGAGTTAAAACAGCAAATAGAATGAAGTTGGTCTTTGAAGCCAGAATTTCTTCAAAAACTCGTTGAAGGTATGCCTGATCAAATCCGTAAAACTAGTCAAAATAACGGATACAAAATATGAACTGAAAAGGGCAAAATGTACAATGTCCATGTACTTTTGGGACAGCATTTTTTTTATTTCATTTTTCCACAAAATATGTGTGAGTGTTAAATGATATTTAAATATTGCATCATATGTCTTTTTATGCATTGTATCTTTTGATGTCTTTGTATACATAAAATAGTTTGCATTCGTTTCTCTGTGTACTTACTTCATCTGAAACTTAAAAAAAAAAAATGGTTGTCCATAAACTTATGGGACACACTACATTACCCTTCTCAGGGGTAATATTTACATCCTTATATACGAAAAAAGAGAGAGAGAGAGAGAGAGAGTTCTTATACTCATTCATCTAGTGGTCAAGACACTCCGGGCTAAACGGAGGGACCCTGGTTCGAATCCAGGATGGGGAAAGCGTCTCTTTTTTCTCTCCTAAACAAAACAAAACGAAGCAAAAAACTCTAGCTTGAACTTCTACGTGGCTGTCGAAAATTAAGTATACGAAATTATCATGTAAAATAAGAATTTTTGAGAAAAGAATTTCTTCGTTTTCTTCAAACATCTGGTTTATTAAAAATTAAGGTGGTCTCAACCTCTTGTTCTCATCAATAAATTGTGCCCCCCAACCACCCAGAAAGGGTGGGGTACATTCATATTGTACCGGTGGGGTGTGGTAGAACCAACAGCAGAGTACTGTTAAGCTCTGAGGAGATGATCCCTGACGAAACTGTCAATCAAAGCTGATTGATTTTTTTTTTGCGGGGAAGTAGGGAAAGTCATGCACGATTTTAGGCACTTATTTTTTTTGAGTCCATAAGAGTTTGTAGAATGAGTCTACTATATACAATCGGTTTTTGATGATTGTTTGCCGATATAGTAGCAAAGATGTCTCTGTAGAAACTTGATGAACAATGGGGACTGTGATGGACTTATTACAACTAACAAACTCAAAATGCATGTGTGGAGAAACTGAAGCAGTAAGAAAATATAAAAAACAAACTGTGTTGACAGATTTCCTTAAATTTCTAAATCTAATTTCAATATTACAGAACACATTAATATTTACACGATTGCTGTAAAGCAATAATGTAAGTTGTTTTCTATTTACTATTTTATTTTCCAATTTAATGTATTTTCAAATTTATTCATAATTTTTAATTAGCACTTATAGTACTATCTTTAATTTTAAGGTAGTTGATGTTATTACATTTTTATTAGAATATATTATAGTTCTAAAATTGCCTATGCATGAAATAAATTCATTCACAGACACAGCATGTCTCGACAAGAGACACTCTCCTTTAACAGAAAAAAATCCTTGGTCCCATGAGTGTCCGCGATTGGGAGGTTTGACTGTATATAGAAAGTTTTCTATGTAATGAATGGGAACTTTAAATCATGAGGTTTAGTAAAACTTTGATATGTGGAAAATTCCGATTTATCAAAGTTTCACATATCAGGGGTCATAGTCACAACTTAAAAAATATAGGACATTTATGAAAAAAATATGACGTATCAGTAGAGCCAAAAATATAAATAAAAAAAAAAAACAGGAGGGGGGCTAAATTTCTACATCTTCTGATTTTTTTAGTGAAAAAAAATCTTTTGCGAAACGGGTTTAAAACCAACTACCCCCCCACACCCCATCCGCTGTCTATGTCAGTTTGACACATGTAGTATGGCAGATATTCGATTCTCACTACACAATATATACGTTATTAAACCAAATAATAGCCATAAGTTCAAATATGAACCTGTGAAAGTGAATTAAAAGGCAACAAATATATCCAACTGTTAATAATACACAGTAAATGCAAAAAACAGTAAAAAGAAAGAAAAATTAGAATTATACTACTACGGTGTAGATGAAAAATAAGAGATGATCACCTATGTAGTAGAAGGACTGAATGAAACCTTCAGATAGTTATGTTAACAATTTATATCACATGTGGTAACATTTTTGCAATCATAATTCGCCCATCCAACTAGAAGTCAGTACCATAACATTAACCAAACTTTAAATGCTTTGGAAACAGTCATTCATGTGATCATTTCAAAAACAGAATGTTAGATAAACTTCCTTAAAATGATTTATTGTTCTATACTGGCTACTTCTTAGCCCTCTTTATCTGTGAGAACAATGTAGTTTCTGCATGCTTCAATTCGTCTGTATTTGTTATGAGTTGTTTACGCCCCGACTCTAGCAAGGCCTGTGCAGCTGACATTTTTTTCATATCCGTTCTTTTAGTACCTTTTGAAAGTCTTTCATTAGCTTCCCGAATCAGTGAATGACTTGTTTTGATTAATTCCTGTAGCCTTTTAATTTTTTTCTCAAGTATTTCAACATCTGAAGGACGATTTCATTTTTTTAGCTGAAAGTTTCTTCTTACGCTCTTCCAAATAGTTTCTGTATTTACTATGTGCTTCTCAGAAATACTTCAGGCACAGCGGGGTAATAGGTTATGTCATTCTTTACTTTACTGCAGCCTGCACAGTTCGAAGACCGTTCACTGATAATTCATTTAACAGTGGATGATTTGAGTTAAGAAAGTGTCTGTCAAGTGAAAACTCTCTCTTAACGTCCACGTGCCCATGGGAAAGTGTCAGTGCCACTTTAACTTAAAGGGGAAAGTAGATGGTATTTCTCCTCAAGATTATTCTTCTTCTTCAGGACATTAGACCAATAAACATCTATTCTTGTTACAGGGGTGGAACTTTTGTTTGCAGGTTCCTCATCACCTTGAATCTCTGATTCTTCAAACAGATCATCTATATTATCAATTCTATTTTCCCTTGTTTCAGTTGCCAGGGCATATTCATTCATTTGTTCAATCATGTATAATTTCCATTCGTCAGAAAGCTTATCTATATTATTCTCCTGGAAAACAAGTGGCATTTCTTTAGCCACTCTTGCTATGTACTTCAAAGACATTGGTTCCATCTTAAATAATAGATGAAGGCACTGGATATTTTCAAGTAACTTGTTGCTCAGAGGAACTTTATTCAATGATTGTCATAATAAAATGTTTCGCCTCATGGAAAAATAGTTTTAATTCTTTTTCCTTCAGTCTTAAAGCTTCATTCCTGGCAAGAATTCCAACATCAATTTCAGTTGTTGGAAGAATATTTTCCAGGTTATTGAAATCAAAGTTCTTTAAGTTCCTTCCAAACATATTTCCCAACAGTTCTGGTTTAACAATTCTTGAACCAAGGCTTTGAATAACACAGCAGATTTCATCATATAGAATATGTATCAAGGGTTCTTCTCGTTGCATTAAAAGAAGAAATTTATCAAAAGTCTCATCCACTGACTTCCGGAAAAGCACGTGGGCTAAAGTTGTTGGATCCTTCAGGTGAGATCTAATACTTAGATAAAGTTT
>QLNU02015360.1:15588790-15599739 GCA_006491805.2 Dysdera silvatica
TGAATGAGTAACCAACTTCAACAATTTCATTGTGCATAAACATTCTGCATTAGATACTCTATCAGCACCATTCATATTACAGTGTTTCGAAGTTCCAGAATTAAATACAAGATTTGTAGACTTCTGTCCTGATGATGAAACAGACACTGTGAATTTTGTTTGATCTTTGGACAAAGCAGTTGTCACCAAAATCTTGTGCTTTGACGTATTTGCATGTTGTAGTACTTGTTATATTCCTGAATTTCTACCCATGAAAGTATTTTTACATATGAAACAACATGCCATAAAGTCAGTATGCTTTTCACACCACAATTAAATTAAATGTTTATTCCCATCCTTTTCTTGAAATCGTGTATCACGAGGCATGTTTATACTTATACATCAATTTTACTTCATACATCAAATTCACACTTTAATCTGAAAATATTAAAAAAGTACTAGTTAGTATCTAGGATAATCTTAAAAGTCAACAGTCCAATCTGAAAGAAAATTGGTCATTGATAGAAGAGAAATCAGCCATTGCACTAACGAGCAATGTTACGTTCCTCGCAACAATGACAGGAGGAGTGTATGTGTTAATTTATTAAGTACCCTAGGAAGTTGAAAAAAGTTTTACAATTACATCTTCAAGTAGCCAATAAAATGGCTACTTAAAACAAATGTTTGTGAGCAAAGCAAGCTGAAAACAGAAACTGTATACTGCATATTGAGAATCAAAACTTGGAATAAAGATAACCTATGATACAGTTAACTTTTATACTGATAACTAAAAAAAAAAAGAAAAAAAAAAAGAAAATATAGGACACTACCTAAAAATAAGGACATATTCCAAAAATATAGGACATATTCAAAAATATGGGACATGTTCTAAAAATATAGGACATATTCTAAAAATATAGGACATGTTCTAAAATATAGACATGTTCACAAAATATAGGACATATTCTAAAAATATAGGATGAATTGGACCCCTGATATATATGGAAGTTCTACTATATATATAAAAATTATAATAATAATTAATAATTATAGTTTTACATCACAAAAATTTGTTCATAAGAATTTTTCGGACATGAATGATAACTTATTGTGCATGAGGGTACTAAAACTTTTTTTCGCTGAGTGTTTGTTAATAGTATTAGCTGCAGCACACAGACTGCAATATAAATACAGGAGACCGTAACTTGCCACATGTTTTCTGCTTTGGTGTATTTGGCAACTATGGGTGGTGATACTTTTGCAAGAATTGCTGATTCAGGAGGTTGTGATTAGGGCTTCCAATCCCGGGATCCTGGATGATATTTCGAAACCAAAAAACCCAGGATTCCAAATCGCGATCCCGGGATTTTGGGACTCCAGGAACAAGTTATTCTTTCACCTTAGTTATGTAATAAAAATAAATATTATAATACTTCTTTAATTAAAACAATTATAATATTCATGTTAATAATATATTATCTCTATTTATTGCGTAAATTTTCTTTTCAGTAATTCTGCCGTATCTGATAATCCATGTTGAGTTTTCTAAAGTTTCACTACAATATTGAGATGGTTCCTTTATATATAAATATTTCTATACATTGTTTTTTCTTCGATCTAATTTCTGCTTGGGAATTGCAAATTTTTTCATTGCATATTCAAAATATATTTTTTATGTTTATGAAGATCAATATTTTTTGTACTCCCATGTTTTGCTGGGTCCAATTTCATCCTAGATTAAAAGCATACTGCTCTTCCTGTTTACGACCATGGCCTGCCTTCTCTACATTTGGGACGATGTGATATTATAAGTTTATGATGTTAAACATTTTACAGGACTGCACCTGATAAGTAATTGTTAATATACGGCATTAGTACATCTTAAATGCAAATTTCTTTTCCCATACGTGGTCCCTACAAACCCTTTATTGGGCATTCAGCAATATCAGTTACAGTTTTCACAGCATAGTTTGGCTGAGCTCCCAGAAAGCCAAGACTATAAGCCAAGCAACTTACAAGATTATTAACCATTCGAAGAAGCGTCTCTTTTGTCTCTCTTAGTTTATTGATTTGAAAAAGTGTTATGGACAGATAAAATTCAAAATATCTCATTCGATTTCTTTGGTGAAATACGTTGATCACAAAAAGAAAACTTTCAATACAAAATCTGTATGGCACTATTTTCTCAAAGAATTTCGTAATAGACAAACAGCTAAATGCAAGAAGTGACAGGCCGTTTTAAAAACTGGTGGTGGTTCAACTAAAGGACTGCATACACACTTTTAAAATTCACAAAATTCAGCTTCTTAACCTTCAGCTTATGGGTGGGAAGGGTGTATCCCAGTAGATTTACCTCCCAAAAGAATGGGGCTAGGATGAAATTATCCAGCAATCACCCTTCCCGTGTTCTTCCAAAGTCAATGGTCAGTTTAATAGTATACATGGCTTGACTGCAGGGGGTAACGAAAAGGGTTGTGAAATAAAGGCCTATTGTACAAATAGGACCTTTTCCCCCTTCTTCACCACTTTGTATGAAAGTTAATCTGCTATTAGACTATCAGTAGATTTCTTACTTTTCACTAACATATAATACATGCCCACTAAAGTTATTTGGCGTTGTTTATCTGTACTTAAGCACCACTATACCTCCCTCCTGACCCATGTAGCAACGCTTTCAGGTGTCACTTAGATTGATTTGTATGGGGGGGAGGGGAAGGGAAGAAGCTATACGTCCCCATACGGAATGACAAACTTCTGTTTGGCAGCCCCATAAGCTAAAGGTTAAATCAAAATCACTTGTGAAAAGTTGTAGGGAAATTCAAAGTGCAGTATTTGACAGATATTAATGTTGAGAAATAAGGACCGCAGGTGGCCAAAAAGAGAAAATATTCAGATTTGACTTCCAGAAATCCGATAATTATCTCGAAGATGAATATGTTCACAAGATGGCTTACTTTTCCGAGTGTTTATTTAGTCATCTGATTTAGGAGAATTTTAGGAGAACCGCAAGAGGTTTTGATGCTCTTTCAATGTTGGTAACATGAATTCGAAACTGTGTTGTGAACAATAGCCAAAAAGTTCGAACAACAATAATTAAAAAAATGATTACAGAAAAATTGGTAAACGTTTTAGTCTTCCTTTTGATGAGTGGGCTTCTACTGCAAATAGGCGCCACATGAACATAAGTATTCACAATGATCTGGGCAGATATTGGAATTTTGGATTAATAGGAGTTTGGGCATCCATGCCTGCTGACTTATGTGTTCACATGCTAAAAAAACGATTGGAAGATCATGATTTATCACTTAAGTACCATACTGTTAGTGTAGTGGCTGATGGATTACTTGTATATATTCTCCCCATTTCAACAACTATTAAACTATAGCACCGGTTACATTAATTGAAATACATTGCAATTAATCGCAAGTTACTTTATATTCAAATTGCTAATCGAAATAAACGTGGATCCTGCCATCAGAAATTTTAATCCTGGAATCAAAAATTTCCCCTGGGATTAGAAGCCCTAGTTGTGATGCATAGGTTCAATGCCAGAATTCAGAAAAGGATGTGTAGGGAGTTTACCCCCCCCCTCTGCATCATACTGATACAATAAAAGAACCGGGGCAAAAAAAAAAAAGGTGAAACTCCAAAACTATCCCTGTTGTAAGCTTCATCCATCGCCAAAACTTATGCTATACTCTTTAAACGAGTTCTAAAATTTCTAAGTACCCTGCTTACGCACGAATACCAGAGTACGCAAAGCCTGGCTTGTATCCCGGAACATTTCCAGAATAAACACTGGGTGTCAGCCATGAGAGTTTTGTATGCAACAGCAATTTTTTGTAAACCAGTATTTTTCCTAAATCAGTTAAAGCCACCAAAAAAACATCAGCAGAGTACGGAGCCGCACTCCCCTGCAATAATAAAAAAACTCACCTCTATACATGCATCCGTCGTAACGTCGATGAAAGGAAAGCAGGAGATATTTACCCAACAGAAACGAACCCACAACGGTCATATTCCGACTTCAGCAAACTTCATGCCACAACATTGGTGAGGTTTTTTTTTCAAAACATTTAGAAAAATTTGGGACTCGCAAAACGTAAGTCCATGATGACATCATCCAAGAACGTCTTTGGCAAAAGGGATAATTCTGGAGTTTGGCTGGGTCGCCCCTCCAACTCACCCTTCACTGATGCAGGTAAGAGTAATTTAGTCTTTATTTTGATTGCAGGCATCCCCACCTCCCACAAGGTGTCCACTAACTCGGGATAATTAGAATCTTAAAAAAAAAACCATAAACAACATTTAAATTAGGGCAGCACGAAATTTTTTGACCTCACACATCCGACTACTAAGTGAGTACTTCCTCTTTTCACTAGGTCGGCATTACCGATTTTCAGCCGTTTCTGATGTTTTTGGGAAAGGGGGCACACCTCCAAGTCTTTCACTGATTTAGGACAATTACAATTAATCCTAAAAAGAAACGTAAACTACATTAATAGCATGGCAACAAGTTACTTTGCCTGTTGCCAACTGGTCTTGACAACACTGGAAAGAAAATCAGTAGGTGACAGACTATGCAGTTAGGCCTTTTTGGCAATGTTGGAAAAATTTGGCAACAAAAATGTTTCATGTACATCTCTGTCCTCTTGAAATCATTCTAACTTGCATTAAATCTATTTGTGACGTCATATACGTCAGTATGATGCAGTGAGAACAGGTGTAATACACCGTTTTCTTTTCGCCTCATGTTTGCTATATTTTGTTCGTTGCAGCAAAAATATCTGAGCATCTGACTTGTATATTATTTTATGACTTACGTATGCAATTAAGACTACTTTCCCATCGCAAACATCTGCCCCACAAACTAGGTGAGTACTCGCTTTTTGCTTTCACAACTTTGCAGGATTTTTGTAATTCGATGTTATACTGATTCACGGGTACTCAAAGCCTATCTGAACTAGCAGCAAGGGTGCAACCCGAAGCAAGTGGGGAGGGGTCTCCCACCAACAATCCTTTCACTGATTCACAAAAATACACTGTAAACAACATGGCGGCTGGTCACTTTGCCAGTTTTGGCAACACTGGCTAGAAATCAGTGGGTAACGTGTTATTTAGTGACACCACATTTTTTTAAAATAAAGCATGGATGTATTGGGGGTTCCCTCAACCCCCCCCCCCCACTTCCTGTAAAAAAAGAGCATCACGCTGTTTCAATATGGCGATACCAGAGAAGGAAAGTTAGCGCGATTGGCGATAGAGACATGGACGTAAAATATGCACTGTTCCCCACATTTATTACACTTCAAGAAAACAACCCGCCCAGCTTTGTAGCCCCTATCGTTTATCACACTTTTAATAATTATTTTCATTCTTGGGCGTTGTCTGGTCCGCCATCTTGTTTTCGGAATTCGTTTACGATCTGTTGGCGATTATTGGCGACGATTCAGATTTCACATCAATACAAGCTCTCTAAACACATTCTTGCTGAACTTGTCTTTGGTTAGAATTTAGATTTGGTACCTGATTAATCCGCAAATTTTAAATTTATAACATGTCAGAGAAATGGTGTATATCAACGATACTAGAAGTTTATTAATACAAAACAGTACCTAATCACCGATTATATACACAAAGACTTACAGATGTATATATTGCTGAATAATAACATCCATATTTAATGGTCGTCCACGAATACACCATAAATGGGGTCCAACATTTCTTTAAAAATGCCATAATAAACAAATATTCAGGCTTATACGTTAGGCGGGTCGCTAATAGTATAGTGTTGCCAAATTAGAAGTGCATGTGCTACATTGACGCTAGACTATGGAGTTTACAAGAACGCAGGAAATGGGCACCGCCTATTCGAGGCATTATTTTAGAATGAGGCCTTTTTGCTCAATTAGCTCCGCCGAATTAGGTAAAGGAAAAAATACCCTATTTTTAGAAGAAAAAGAAATCGCGTAAATAGGGTTGTTCAGTAGTGTTTATAAACGAATAAGAAAGACCATTTTTTAATAATAAATTGTCGCTGATTACGAATATCGAAGTGAAATTTTGAAAAAAAAATGTAATTACATTTATATCAAAAAATAAAAATGCAGGAAAACAGCCCAAAAATCACCTGACTGAAAACGTTTCCTCGTTAACCGTGTTGCGCGGAATTCAATGACCTTGATTGAGTGAATTTTCGTTTCGTAATCGAAATACAGTGAAAATCGTTTATAACGACCCCAGATATAACAACGGACTTTTTACTAGAAGTTTGGTTTGCTATTCTACTCCATACTAAATATATCGGTTATAACGACATCGTATATAACGACGAAACCTGCTATAACGACGGCGATTTTGTAGTCTACGTATATTCTAAGTAGGGAAATTCGTATCGGATATAACGACGCGACTTGACAGTCATAAAGAAGAACCACGTGGGCTAGTTATTAAAATTTAAGCGTTATTCTAATCTTGTTTATTTACAAATGTCTGAGAAAGTTTTATTACTGCTAAACCTGAATATTAAAGATAGTGAACTTAAAAAGTGATTTATTAATTGAATATCACGAGGGTCATATTCTTAAGGAGTCCATTCTATTTTTTCAGTGTAAAGCCCACAAAACACTTTAACCGGCACTGTTCTGAAGTCATTAGTATAATATAATAAATACTATTTATTACATTTGTTTTCTACATTATATACTTTAGTCATATTTTCTACAATTTTTTCAATTTAAAAAACTAAAACTATATATTATTATATAACATAATATAATATAAACGGAAATTAAATTCATTATAATTATGTTTTTATTTAATTTTGAAACCAAAAAGTTTAATACTTTTTACTGTCAAAATAATATATAAAACTATAGAGAATATATTACTATGGCTTTAAAAGATATCGTTTATAACGACTATCGGTTATAACGACCGAATTTGCACGGTCCCTTGGAGGTCGTTATAACCGATTTTCACTGTACACATATTATATTCTGTGTGTCTTGCGATATAAAGCTCTCGAGTGAATCCGCGAGGTACAAGTATTGTATTGTGCCTATATATGAAAGCAGCAATTTCAAAAGTCCAGAATTTTTTTTTTAATATGCCAAATGATGTGAATATCCGTAAGAAATGGTGTCATGCATAGGCGTAGAGTTATATGGGCCCGTGGGGCCCAAGCCCCCGCAATAATCTGAAATAAATTGCGATTTTACATATACTGTAATGTATAAATGTACATAAAATGTGCTTCCTCCGCCAATAATTTTGAAAACTCCATGCTGATGGTGTCATGCCACTAAACGCGATAAGAAGTGAAACCCGAGCTGTCCTCGACCATTGTTCGTCACCTATGTGAAGACCATTTTGATGCGAGTTATTCAAATCACTGGCGTACGCAGGAGGGTGTTGATGGGAGTTGTAACCACCATTGCATGCCAACCACAAATGTAACCACAATTGAACACATAACCCCTCCCCTTACGAACCTTTTGCATACGCCTATGGGGTTAGCTATGTGCTTCATACCTTGATGTTCCTATATCTTTTTAATGTTAAATTTATTTCGGGAAGGGGTCAGGATTGGATTTTGGGAAGAGGGGGGGTGTTGACTATGTGCTTAGCATTTTTATGAATCTTTTACCTTTTCAATCTTAAATTTTCATTTCAAGAGGGGGAAGTTTGAACCCCCACTTTTGTGTACAGCCTTGTGGGGTGTGTAGCTAATAGTCTCTATACTAATAGGGCTGAGGGTGTGTGGTTAATATATTATACTAAAAATGTGAAAAATCTAGGGTGGGGGGAGTGTTATAAATCACAGGTTATGCATATCTGTGCATTAGAAGAAATGATCTTTTAATTTATTGAAGTAAGTAGTTCTTTACGATACAATTCCTTTTAGTGCTGAAACATCAATGCGGCAAAATTTTTGGAAATCACCCAAAACGCCTGATAGCTTCAGAAAAGAGCGACATCGGAAATTTTGCCTTTCGGCCTTTATACCCCGAAATTCTGCCACCGAGAAGTTCGTATTGGCTTTGAAGTCATCATCAAAGAATATATTTTTGGAAAATTATCCGTTTCTGCAGGAATATAGCCAACGTTTATTGCTAGCACCTAGTAACTGTTTTGTCTGCTAGTTTTACGTTCCAAATAAACGAAAAATTACTTCATTAATGGCAATTTAATTTAAAAACAAAATGCAGACGAATTAGCCTTGAAAAGAACTGTTTTCGTATGTATTTGGATCAATTATCTCAAATAAAAACCGAAGAAAACAAGAACACCATAAATCAATCACGGAAATCAACGTACCCCGGCCGTTTTCAAAGGAAGTGGAAGGCAGGAATGACATCATAGCTAGTTTTGCCGGATTGAGATCGTTTTCGCGCCCATTTTTGGACGGCAAACTTTAAAATTTACTACATAAAATAAAACGCAATTTTCCGCATTAAATGCTTATTTTACACATTTTTAGGAAGGATATATTATTTTTAAATCAATTTTAAAAGTAATGCAAAATCGAACTTTGGGCACTATTTTTCCTCAAACTTTTTTACCCTTAATATTAATGCAAATAAAAAAGGGATCCTTTCCATATGACTGTACTTAAACGTTATTTCCATTTTAATGAGTAAACGGTTTATTCCTTGAAACCAAACAACCTATTTAAGCGAGAAATTAAAAAAAAAAGAATAATAAAATAGGCACTGACTCCATGCCAAGGTTCGTTCACGCGACTCTGTTACGGGAAGCAGTGACCTCACTCGCCCCGCAGCCGACAGGTTGTATGTTCGTGTCCTCTTCAAGCAGAAGCCATTGCCACGACTTTTTCAAGTGTCTTTCGTTTGACAAACTATAAATTGTTTTAAGTAGAACACATTTTTCTGAAGCAAATGCAAATTTTGCCCATTTTTAGGACGGGTATATCATTTTTAAACAAATTTTTAAAAGTCATGCAAAATCGAACTTTGGCCACTTTTTTCCCCATAAACTTTCTTATCCTTAATATTTATACAAACAAAAAGAATTATTTCCATATGCCTGGGCTTAAATATTATTTTACTTTCAATAAGTGAAGGGTTTATTTCATGCAACCGAATAACTTGTTTAAGAGAAAAATTAAAAAGAGGCTCTTTTCCCATGCCGTAGTTTGTACACGTCACCCTTTTTATTGACGCGGTGTGACCACTCGCCTTACAGCCAAGAGGTTCTGAGTTCGACTCGCCTTCGCGCAGAAGCCATTGCTTTTCCCTTTAACTTGAGATTTTAATATAGTGTAAACTGGAGGGGGGGCAAGTTCCCCTTTGCCCTAGTCAGTTTACGCTTATGAAAGAGTCGTTTTATTGGATAATTTAAGATTTTTCTTCTCGTCCCATTTCTTTGCGTTAGTCCACGCTTTTCGTTTAATTGGATCCTTTGGAACGTTAAAAAACAGCTTATCAGCTAAATTTATAGTCGCATTTGTGCAGCAAGGTATTAAACAGTACTTGTAAAGTGATTTCAGTCTCACTCATTTAAAAAATACGGTGAATAAAATATTTTGACAGAAAATCAAATCAATCCTAAAAAAAACAATGTATTGCCCTGTTTGTCTAGGTGCTCAGTGACGTCATGGGAGCGGCCATTGCCAAAATAGCGTTTTCTGGCCAAATACCCTAGTGCAAACTTAAACAACTTTATATAAATTATCCGAGTTTAAAAATTATGAAAAAATATACCAATATTCCTATTTTTTTCTGGTCTATCAAATAAAAAAAAAAAAACGTGCAAACTGTCCATTATCTTCGTTTCTGTTTACGATACTGTGAGAAGTATGTCATCGTTTTATAGAATTTTTTCTATGGAATAATTTTATTCTTATGCATTTTTTTCTCTAAAAATGCTTAGTTTTGGAGAAAAAGTTAAAATGTGAAACTATTGAAATTAACAATTTTAATTAAATTAACAATTTTAATTAAATTAACAATTTTAATTAAATTAACAATTTTAATTAAATTAACAATTTTAATTAAATTAACAATTTTAATTGAAATTTACAAATTGCGTGTAGAAATTTAATCAAGCTTCGTTCAGTGCCAAAAACTGGTGATTGAGTAAAACTTTACGCGGATGTGAACAGCAGTGTAGTTACAATGCTTATAATTATAAACAAAGAATTTTGTTTTAGTTAAAATTACTTGCCCCAAAGATGACATGAACGTCGTATATATAACTAAAATTCAGGGTCGTGCCGAACGATTTTAGCATCAAAAATAAATGTTCAAATAAGTTGTTAAAAAACTAAACATGTATACTTTTTTAAACATATGAATATATATATATTCTTGAAACCTCCCGTATACTGCATATGGTGCTAGGTGACCATGATAGCGAGAATATAAACAAATACGTCCATCCGCGCTTTTCTCCGTATTGGTCGATTTTGACTCACCTTTTTGACGTCATCGATGCGTAGCGAACCGATATTGTTCGAATACGTACATGGAAAGATCAGATTCATGTTCAGGCGATTTCTGCAGCACTTGATGTGCAAACATGTGTTTTTGCCTGCTCCGTATTTTCAGTGAAAAACCGATATTTACTGTCCTTTTTAGGGCAAAATATAAGCCGAATCGGCTAAGTTAACGGCCGATCTAACTTCTTAAAATTCTTTCTTCGGTGGATCGCTTCTTTTCATCCATTTTAAGATGGATTGTGGTCCGCCAACGCCAACCTGCGCCATCGAGGATATTCGCCATTGCCCGAACGGCAACAGGCCAATCATTGTCCGAGTTGCGTCAGATTCGGAGAACCTCGTTTCTACTTCTACTTTACACCCTTCTTCTGAACATTCTGCAAAAGATGCTACTGCCAATTCTCAAGATAATACCAATGCGCAACCAACATCCATGGAGGTAAGCGACATTGCTCGTAATTCCATAGAGCCTAGTTCTCAATTAGGGTTTGGGGGAACATACGCAAAT
>QLNU02015360.1:15615128-15628481 GCA_006491805.2 Dysdera silvatica
ATTTGATCCATGACCCTCTTTTTTTTCATTATTTAGTTTCCTTTTCCTTGTGTTCTTTTCTTTCGTCCAGTGCAAAATGATACCAGTTTCTTGACATTTTTGCGTATTGGATAATTTCTTTTATTATTCGAACAGATATCACCCCAACTTCTGCCTTCACGGAATAATAAGTTGTACGTAATACGATCAACGATGCTTCATGAATATTTTCTACAAGCATGTCCTTGTTAATGGAAAATCCCGATTCAACGGGAGCATTTCCATGCGATAAAGTTAGCGCCAGTTTAACTACATGCTACAAGTCTTTAAACTCATTCTTGCCATTAAGGAAGCGAGTAAAAAAAGTATCAAGACGAGTGGCTTCATTAAATGAGAGAAAACTTTCTTTCCAGTTCTTTTGTACTTTTGAACGAAAGGAAACAAACTGCACCTTTCCCTGATCAGCGGATAATGCCGATATGTGGCCACACTCGTGTAGATTTTGTAAAAGTGTATCCATGCGTTTTTCACATATGATGGAATTCGATATCAATAAATTTGGATTCAAACGTGATAAAGATCTAACAAGAGATAAATTTGTTTGACTTTTTTCTGCGATTTTTTTTTTATTACTTAAACCAAAAAACTCTTTGCCTGAATAAAAAATTCCCTTTTTTCTAATTCTGAAGCCTGGCTTCGCATGACATAACTTCTCGCGGCAACTCCAATATCAATATCATTCATCTTTTGATGATTTTTACATGATGTTACATCAATTTTAAATAACTTTACCAGAGTTTAAGCTTCTCCGAGAATGTCATGTTTAATGAAATGAGACATAATATGTCTTACTATATCATTCGTTGAATAATACAAAAAAGGAACCATTGGGCTTGGAGATTGAAAATTTTTTAAGAAAGGTTCCAACAGACCTGCAACTGAATTAAGAAAAGCAAATTTTGCCAATATTTATTTATCACAACATGCCTCCTTAAATAAGTTGGTAGTAAAATTATGTGGCAAGTTTTTTTTAACAGTTTCAACATATATCTTAACATTGGGACAAACTTCTAAAGCTCTTTGAGCAACATTAAACATTTTCCACCCATCTAATACGACAAAATTTCAATGGAAACACATTGCTATTTGTTATTGACATAAAGTCAGCACGTCTTGCTGGGCTATCTTTAAACAACTTGTATATGGATGAAAAAATTTCATTTAATTTCCACCGAGTTATCTTATTTCCTCCCTGAAATTCACCATGTACTATATGGAGACTGCCAGTTCCTAGATCCAATCTTTCGTATCTTTTATTTCATCTTTAAAATGTTTCAAAAATTTTAAATTGACATTAGAGCCATCCATAGAAATTTGTAGGAGGTTTCTAAAATTTAGCTCTGTACAACCTTCGCAAAATTTTTCATGCAGATCTTGTGCAGTAGCATGGTTAAGGAAAACTGAATTTAAATATCTTACTTGCATTTTATTCTTTTCTACGTGCCAATACCGGATAATTAAATCCATTTGGCCCTTTTGTGCAACGGCGTTCATTGCCTCGTCCATACATATGACGTACTTAGTGTCCGATATTTCTTTTATTAGACACTTATGGAAATGTGAGGCAAGACCAAAGGCTACTAAATAAGCCATTTTACTGCTTCCTAATGTGATTTTTTTCGCTATTTCACTATCAGCAAACATAGCCTTGAAAATGTCAGCTGCATCTTTAAAACTATTATAGGATGCATAAGACATCACAAGTTTCATTGCCCATAATATTTCTGCAGTCAAAATTTCTTCCCGGCTAATAAAATTTCTTCCCGGCTAATGAAATTTGAAATACTACTTACAGAGCTGTGATCTTGTTCTATTCTACATGCTCCAGCATCCGGGTTCATTACTTGTCCCACGTTGCTGCCCCTAGTCCCTACAGTGAACGAATCGCAAATTTTCATCTGATTTTTCTTAGTATTTATTTTCATGATCTTTTAATGTTTTGAGCTATTTTCGTGGCTTGAAATCGCCTGTCTGCCCATATTACTTAGATTGAAAGTCTTCATGCAAAGTTGACAATGAGCTTTATATGGATCGTCTTTTACCAGGTCAACCCATTTGGCCCACTGAGAATTAAGTTTTTCATCAGTCCATTCTAAATTAAATATCGTTTTTTCCAACTCATTTTAACAGGAAAATAATTTCACCGATCAAAAAAAAAACCTCTAAACAAATCTCTGTCCGCAAAGTGGACGATTCAGCAACTGAGCGTCTGAATATCGGTAGTCACAGAAATTTCCAGAAGGTTGCCAATGCCATCACTCCCTTTGTTTCAAACAACCGTTTTTAAGTATATCGCAACGCTGATTGGTTTTCTATTATTCGTGAGGTCCGATGACGTGGAACATGAATGCATCACGCTGGTCTGATAAAGCACGTATTCAAAAACAAACGGAAACTATGCTCTACCGAAACCCGTTCGCTTCCCTCAGCGTTTCGCATTCACAACTATTCTACGCATGCGCATTCAGGCGTCCTCTCTGAGTTCGCTTTTACCCATTACGTGTCGCGTCCAGCAAGAGGACAAGAACGACTCACTATTCTATTTTAAAAATGATCGTATCGACGATGCGATCGTTTTTAATTATGATTTATGAAATCGATGCTGCAGTTTGTATTGGAGATCGGTGCTAGAAACAAAAACTGATGATATCTAGATATTCCAAGTCAATGATGAAAAATTCCACGTTTTTGATGAAAATACGCTTTTTCCCTTGACATTTTTAACTATTTTTTTTCCGACTTCTCCAGGTTTTCTCTGACCCGTACGATCCCTGATTTTGTTACTTTCCGCGCAACTATTTTGTTTTGGCTCTTAAAATTATCTATAAAATAATCGGACCATTTAAAATCCCCAAATCCCAACTCTTGGCATTTCAGGATCGCCCATCTTTTCAAATCTATATCATGAACAGGTAAATAATTTTCCCTAGCTTTTGTAATTCTGGCTAACATTTCATTTGTTATATTACAGAAATAAAATACAGGGTACCAGGGAGGAAATTTACATACAAAAGGTTAAACACTGGTAAAATAGCAATGAAAAAGATCACCCAAGCTTTCGGACGCGTCAGCAGCAGTCCTTCATCAGGAGTAATGACATGTTATGTTTTTGTCTCTTTTTATACTTGAAATTTCTGGAAAAACCCTTCATCAGAGTAGTCCCGCAGAATGGGAAAACCCAGTGGGAACCAATGGGAGGCCTCCAATAGGAATCATGGAAAAACCCAATGGGAACCAATGAGAAACCTATACTGTGAACCACCTAATGTTCTGGATGTCCCATACATTTCAGAGTAAGAGTTGTTTATAAGTTTCTGGAAGTGGTTGTGATGTATTAATGGCTTTCCCGTGTAGTTTGTAAGTTTCCCAAGATTCTAAGAAGAGTCTACTATTCTTGTTTGTGATGTGACGGTGTAGTATTTTTGTTGAGTCCCAGTCGGGTTCGTGTCCGTGTTGTAAAGCGTGTTCTGCCAGACGTGAGGCTATGTCTCCTTTCGCGAGTGCTTGTTTGTGTTCTTTTTTTCTTGTTTTGATCATTCTTTTTGTTTGTCCTATGTAATGTTTGTTGCAGTCTTTGCATGGTATTTGGTATATGGCGCCTGTGAGATCTTCTGGTGGAACTGGGTCTTTAACTTTTGTAAGTTGTTTGCGAAGTGTTGTGACAGGGGAATAGAATGTTTGGATATTTGCCTCTTTAAGGATGCGAGAGATTGTTTCGGAAATGCCGTGAATATATGGAATAGATATGCGGGTGTGAGATGTATTGTTTAAAGATGTACTATTGGGTCTACAGTTTCTGAGAATGAATCGTTTAGGGTATCCATTATTTTTAAGTGCCGTGTGTATGTGTTTTGTTTCTGTGTTTGAAAGTGTTTCATTACTGCAGTGAGAATTCGCTCTAAGACTTAATGTTTTAACAACGGAAGCTTTGTGGCATGTTGGATGATGCGATTTAAAATCGAGATATCTGTCTGTATGTGTGGGTTTACGGTAAACTGAGGTGAAGATTGAGTTATCGTGAGATCTGTGTACAAGAACGTCTAGGAAAGGGAGTTTATTGTTCTGTTCTGTTTCGTATGTGAATTTTATATGTGAGTTTAAGTTATTAAGGTAATGGAAGAAGCTTTGGAGTGTATTAGTTTTAAGTACAACAAACGTGTCGTCGACGTATCTTTTCCAGAATTTAATGTTAAAATTCGGTGAAGATAAAGCAGTTTCCTCAAATGACTCCATAACCAAGTTAGCTACAACACTTGAGACCGGAGATCCCATGGCAGTGCCAAAAACTTGTCTATAGATAGAACCATTTGAGGAGAACACAGCAGAGTCCAGACAAAATTTCAACAATGTGCAGATGTCGTGAGGTGTTAGTGAAGTGCGTTCATGTAGTGTTGTGTCATTTTGGAGGCGTGTAAGTGCGGTGTCGATTGCAAGTGATGTGGGAATGCAAGTGAAGAGAGAAATTACATCGAATGAGACCATGAGGTCGTCGTCGTCAAGTTGTAGGTTATTTAAAGAGGTGCAGAAGGATTGGCTAGTAGAAACAGTGTAGTCGTTATTACCGATTGTAGGAGAGAGTAGACGTGCAAGATATTTTGATAGGTTATATGTAGGAGAGCTGCAAAAACTAACTATAGTTTTAAGAGGAATATTTTGTTTATGAATTTTAGGTAATCCGTAGAAGGATGGTAAGCGGCCGGAAGTGCATTTTAAAGAGTCGTAGAGATTAAATGTAAGTTTTTTAGATTTATAGAGTTTTAGAAGGAGAGAGTTCATTTTGGATTGAATTGTTTGTGTAGGGTCTTTTATGATGCGGGTGTATGTATTTGTATCAGATAAGAGTGTAGAGACTTTATGTAAATAGTCTGGACGATTTAAGACGACTGTAGTACGGCCTTTAACCTTTATTAGTGTTTAACCTAAATACTTAGGTGTTTAACCTTTTGTATGTAAATTTCATTTTTTATTATTTTATACTTTTCTACATTTGTGCCCATATTTGATATATATTTTCTAAACCTCGAAATATAAGTAGGGTATTTTACTGTTGGATATCTCCTGTTTGTTTTCTGGAATTTACTTTTCTGACAACTGTCAAAATACTGAACAATTGTTTGCATATTTTCTAAACTGAATTCATTTGCCAATTGATCGCCCTTTACAGTACAGTTATAATATTCGTCACCGACTATACTAATATCACTTTCTTCGTCGATACGGAAATCACAATTGTCTTCAAAATCTAAACTGATACTTTCACTGACATTGTTATTAAAAATTATGTTTTCGATTTTCGACAATACTTCCCGACTTTCCTTAAGTTCTTGGTCAGTTATTAACGACGGAAGCGTGTCGTATTTATTAACGACCAAATTCAAAACGGATTGAATTATGTTCACTATATTTTTCATTTTCTCACAATCGGAAACTCGTACAACTATATTGACGTTACACTTGCGGACGAGTTTATATAGCTAGTGGAATGCGAAACTTAAATGTCCCGCCAACTCTTCAAAATTGTCGCCAAATTCGCCAAATATCTATGCTAAAAGTTCATTTTTCATATTAATTTTTTTATACTGTTTAAATTAGCTGAGACATAATTTTTTATTTTTATCCGTTAAATACGATGATCCTTCATAATCTTACCGACTTCAAACCTGTTTTTGCTCACATACAGTGCGATTAAAAAATATCAAACCTGGCGTAAAAATGTCATTTTTGGACTTCAAATATTCATAAAAAATTGTCATATCATTTTAGCAGACAAATGATTACATACTTGTGATCAGGAAGTCAAGCACTATCATCTCCTATAGGTCTGATCTCAAAGTGCAGTGAACAGCGAAAGGGGTTCCCTTGTAAGTATCTACAACAATACTGATATTATCTTAACTTATGCAACTGTTGAATACATTTATTTTTCAAATATTAAATATAGTGATCAGAAAGATGACTGCTGTTGAGGTTGAAGATTTATTTAACCCTTTCAAATATGGAAAATTTGAAAATGGAAACTGCTTCTATATAAATTTGAAAAATGAATCTGATATGCATGATTAGATTATGCCATATTGACTTCGACAACTTTAAAACCCTAAATCGTAATGTTAAAACATAAAAATAAGTACACATACATGCTACATACGAGTAACAGATAGTCGAAGCTGCTCGAATCATTTATGATGATTTACAAATGCACGAGAAAAGTTCTAATTTTTTTCAAGGTGGTGCAGAAATCATGAACAGAATGTTGTTATGCTACCGGGTGGTCACTGTTCAGAATTCACTATTTGGAGGTTAGCACCAATGTTAAGCCTATGGAATGCATTTGGTTCCATTGATATGTGGCAGACCTTCAGAAATTATTGCTGTTTAGAGGTGACCGTTAAAGAAGGATTTACTATACTTCAAATTCCATGGCACACAATACAGAATGCCTTTAAGGACAAAAATACAACTTTATTTAGAAAAAGTATTTATTGATACCTATAAAATCCACTAAAGCTGGTCTGAGAAGTCAAAAGACACTCAAGTTGTACATTTAGTGTAATCCTGCGCTACATAAATTTTTTACTAATACAACTTAAAAAATCCAGTCTAGATTTTTGCTAAAATACAATGAAAATTTTCTGCTTTAAAGACCATTCATTTTAGGATAAAGAGAACATTTCTTCCTTCTTGATTTAAATCATTAATACTGAATATTAAGCTTGCCTATCACATAAAATCTGTGATCCCATTGTTTACATTGGGCGAACCTTATTTTCCTAAAATCATTGGAACTTTATGGCAAAAATATAGCGTTTGTTTTTGTAATATATAATTCAGCAATCCGGCCTATATAATGAATATGGAGTGGATTATACATTTAAAATTGGCAAATGTAACCAGTTGTATATTAAAATGCAAAAATATGAAACAGCAAAGTGATTTCCTCTTTAAGTAGATCATCTTCCGCTAAACACTTAAATAAATACATTAAAAATAAATAACACCATAGTTTAAACACAAGCTTTCATTTTCCAGAAAGCTGTAAGTTCTTAACAGAAATCAACATATTTGGCATTTAAAATAATGAATTATAAACAAGGAAACTGGTTTAATAGAATAGTGTGCAGTACATAACAGCTCTTATATTACATGATAAAATCCACTCTTTAATCACAATATACAATCAGATAATGAATAGGTAGTATTTATTATGTTCATATTTGATCTTTTAAACTAAAAGTACTACTATACTATTAACATTTTGCATATCTTCCTTATAATTCTTCCTCTACAGTATAATTTCATTCCATTAACAACTAACCATCTTGAAAACTATTTAAATACTAACCTAAGCAAACAAATAAAAGAAAAACACAAGAAGAGAATGCAATTAATATATATATATATATAGTTGGAGCTGAAAACATTGGAGACAATTTAGGGTAAAAACTTTGCAAATTTTATTATATAAATTCTTTATAAAAAAAAAAGAAAACACATTAAAACGAAATTTTACATGTAAAAACTATGTAAAATTTTAGTTACCAGTAGTTACAATATATAAATAGGTGACTAGATACATAATATTTATGTATGGATATAAAATAACATGTCACAAAAAATAAATATACCACAAAAAATAAAAACATGTTAAATAACTAAAATATCACGACAGGAACAAAATCATTTGGCATTGTTTTTAAAAATGCGTACACAACATTGAGCTTACATCTCCATGTGCTTATTATGTGCAATGGGGAAATAACTAAAAATGAAGAATTTAAGCTATCATGGTCCCCTTTAAATGACGGTGCAATCTGGTGTGAAGAAATCCAAAAAATGTAAAATGACTAGACTTTTTTAATAGATAAAACATTATATTTTTTATTAATGCCTTGACATTTACATTTCATTACCTATAGTTCACTGGGGTGCAATTTCACAGCAATCATATCATAACCTACTATAAAATTGTATGATTAGTGGGAAATAAAGAGCATAGTGTGTCTAAATCTGAAAGACAAAAATATAAATTTGATTTTAAGTTAAATGAACACAATGTTCAATTAAATCAACTTAAAATTCAATATAATTTAAAAGAAAAAAAAATCAAGAAAGGTTAACCTCACTGACTCTGAAAATATACAGTACAAGTTTTAGACATAATTTGTGAAGTTCTTTTGCTAAGAACATACATTACCGTTAAAGGCACTACTCAAAAGTGACCTTGCAAATGTAAAGAGTCACAGATTTGCCGGTTAAGAAATCGTAGGCTATTAAATAAAATTGCTTATATGGGATTGTTTAAAGATGCTTTGAAAGAGTAGATATATAGTTTTGTCCATTCAAGGGTTAAATATACATTCTAATGATGAAAGACTGCAAAATAATTTTAAAATTTCGTACAGGGAAGGATAAGATATTATAAGAATTGTTTAATGCTCTCAGAAGCATTTTATTATCGTTTCTACAAATCTATTCTTTGGTATAGTTTTAAATGAATAAAATGAATTATAAAAGCAAACAATTGATAAATACAACAATAGACACAAAACTATTTATACACAATGAAACAAAAGGTAAATTTTTTTTTTTTAAACAAATACCTGGCTGCGATTTGAATAACTTAAATACAAAATCGAATGCATATATATATATATATATATACAGGCCTGCACAAAAGTTTAGACACAGAGGCAAATTATAAATAAAAGCGAGAATTTGCATTGAACTTCGCCGATATTGTATCTAAATAATCCTAGAACCAATAATAAATTGTGCAACTTAAAAGATTACCAAAAGTACTGAAACAAAATATCCCAACACCGTAATATTGGAATCTGCATGCCACAAATGTTTAGGCACATATGTCAGATTTATGCAAATTAACGGCGCGAAGTTCCCAAGTGATCGAAGGGGCGTTTCCCAGAGTTGTTATATAAGGCCTGAAATAATTTAGAATGCTTAGAACGATGCCGAAGTCAAAGCAATTTACGAATGACGAGATTTTGAAGATTTGGAGGCTGAAAACTAAAGGTAAATCTGTTACTCAAATTTCTGTTGCATTGAACCGTTCAAAGCGAGGCATTTATCGAGTGTTATCCCGGGGTGATCAGTATCAACCAAAATCACGATCTGGGAGGCCTCGAGTGACCAGCATTCGGGATGATAGACAAATACGAAGATTGGCTTCAAATGAAAGCCTGTCTGCAAATCAAATAAAAAACACGTTAGCAATGCGAGTGTCAAGAGAAACCATACGTAGAAGGATTGTAGAATGCAGGCATTTGAGATATGCAAAAATGCGCCGCAAGCCCTGCTTGCAATTACATCATAAACAAGCACGACTACAATGGGCAAGGCAGCACATATCATACAGTGACGAATGGCTGCAGGTGTTATTTAGTGATGAAAAAAAGTGGAACTTAGATGGTCCCGATGGCCTTTCGCACTACTGGCACGATCTTCGAAAACGCCCCTTAAGTCGGTTCAGCAGACGTCAAGGAGGAGGTTCAGTCATGGTTTGGGGAGCCTTTAGCTTCAATGGACAGACTTCTTTGGCGTTTTTGAATGGAAAACAAGATTCCAAGGCATACCAGGCAACTCTTGAAAGTCACCTATTACCTTTTGGCGAACTTTTATGTGGACGAAACTGGGTTTTCCAACAAGATAATGCGTCCATCCACACATCCAGGTCAACAAAAGAATGGATGAGCGCTAAAAATATTACAGTTCTCGATTGGCCTGCTCTTAGTCCTGACTGTAATCCCATCGAAAATGTATGGGGCATACTAACGAATGTTGTGTATGCCAATGGAAAGCAATATCCGTCCGTTTTAGAACTTAAAAAGGCTATAGAAGAAGCGTGGTTTAATTTTGAACCAGAAACCTTTCAAAATCTTGTGCTTTCAATGAACGACCGCGTATTTAATCTAATACGAAGTAATGGTGGCTACATTGATTATTAAAATTGTTCATTTCCTTATGCAAGTGCTAAAATTTATGTTTGTGCCTAAACTTTTGTGCCACATATTTTACTTATTTTAAGTTATATATTGCAGCAAGTTCGCTACTGATGTGATTTCTGTTCTCAAATTTTTAATTTGCATATTACATGTGTTCATACTTCGTAATATTAAAGTTCCTACTTCTTCAGTTTTAATAGTATTTTGTTATACTCAAATTTGTGTTGTGTCTAAACTTTTGTGCAGGCCTGTATATATATATATACACACACACACACAATATAAGCAAATGATAATAAAAGCCTATAATGAAGTACACAAAGAATATTAATGAAATTAAATATTTTGAAAGTTTTATAAGTTTTCATTCTAGGGATCACTTAATCTAAATGAAGGCATCAATAATATAAAAAGTATGCACATTAAACTTCAAAAATTGCATAAATATTTGAAACATGTATTTCAAATATATAACTCCTGTTTATTCTTTTGAACTCATATCACTAAGGAGTTTACATATCAAGGATGCATGGTATAAAGGTGTTGTTGAAGATGGGAAATTTTTTCTCATCATAGTCGATCATGTGGTAATATTAGATGATGAATTGTCTTTTATATATGAGATATTACAAAATATGAGCAATTTACAAAAAATACGCTCCAGTGGCTCTGTGTGCCAATCATTTGGCAATTGTGCTAACCTTCTGAAGGGTAATAATATCCAATATATAACAAACAATTTATCATCTAATAAAGGTGTTGGTTATATTTTTGGTCAAGGAGATATTGCTACAATCAAGCACCGAAACAAGATGCTTGGAACAAATAAATTAGGCAATATGGAGAAAACAGTTGATTATATATATACACACACACAGCGGAACCTGGTAAAGTGATCACTTTCGTAAATTGATCACCTGAATAAAGTGACCACTTTTTATAAGAAGGAACAGGTAGGGACTTAGTCATGCCTATACTAAAGTCTGTCGTGTATAGTGACTACCTGTCTATGGTGACCATTGCAATCCAGTCCTAAAGGTGGTCACTTTAGGCAGGTTCTATTGTATGTACATATAGTATTAGCCAGAGTCATCTTGTTCTCCAATAGAAACCATTTAGTGGAACACTTTTACACCAGGCATTTTTTGACCTTCAATAGGAAAGGTACATAATATATTACTAACAATCAAATGCACTAAACATAACAGAATCACAAACAAATGAAAAAACTAAAAATCTATGTCTATATGAAAATTCTTCAGTCATACACACCTATAAAGACCAGTCAACCTTAATACATCGCAATTAACATTTATTTTGAAAAATATACAGGTAGTTCTCGTCTTTACGAATTAATTGGCATTCCAAGCCTTTAAGCATGCATTAAAGCCATACATTTTAAGCCTTCTTTGACTTTGATTTGGTTTAAAAAACAGTCCAGGTACTGTCCCATTTCAAAAACTTGTTTATAGTGAAGATTCATATACACTCGCAGGAGAGAGTTTGATAGATCATCCGTAGCTCAGTGCTAAGAGCTCTTGGCTGGATATCAAGAGGTTGTGGGTTCAGTTCCCACCAAGCACCGTGAAATTATTCCTTTCTTTGCGAGCAATTTATCATCCAATTCCAAGCCTTTGTTCATAAAGCAGGAATTCACACAAAAACTGAGAATTCATTCCCCCCCACCACAACTGAAAACCTCACTAATGTGAAATGAAAGATTAAACAATATTTAGCGTATAAGCCAGGAGTTCCCAACCTATGGGTCCTGACCCAAAGAGGTGGAGTGTGGCTTCTCAATAATAATTTCAATAAAGCTGTAATAACTGAGCATCTGCAAAAACCAAGTCTTGAATTTGATCGCCACATTCTAGAAGATATGGCCAAATATAGTTGGGTGCACAATTTATTTGACATTGATGAAGAAGACTTGCCTGATCACTGTTCAGACATTGTAGGTTTCCAGGAAGACCAAATCGAAGTTAAAAGTGATGAAGTTTTACGTCACAGTTTCTAAAAATAAACACTGTGTTCATTTTAGATAAAATTGAAAAAATAAAAATCCATTTTAATTAACCAAGTTTAGAAAGTGCTACTTGAGTTCTTGACTATCTACCTATGTGAAGCAGGCTTTTTGACACTCTTTTTCATCCAAACCAAGATCAGAAGCCGACTGCAACGAGAGTATGATTCAAGGTGTTGCCTTTCAAAAACACAACCACGGTTTGAAGAGCTTCCAGCAGTAGTTCAAAGCCAAAGACTGCACTGAACTATTGCGAGCAATTATTTTTGCAATTTGTCTCACAATACGTTATTATTCATACCTTCCCTCTCTTGGTTGCGGAACTGGTTTAACTATAATTTCAAAAAACAAAAATTTTCTTACACTTTAGGTAATAATGAATAATTACCAGTGGCGTAGGGAAGTTTTTTTGGGGGGGGTAGCTCTTCTAGGACAGGGACAGATTTACAGGTCCTTTTAGGGGGGAATCGACCCTGTTCCCTTAAATCCACCTCTTAAAAACGTAATGTGTTTGGTTTGTATGCTAACAAAAATTTTAAAGCTGGAGCCAATGTTATTTATCGCATTCGCACAGGGATCCGGACCCCACCGGAATCCCTTTTCTATGCCACTGATAATCACTGTATATACTTATATTATTACATTAGCACTTTTAATTTCTTGATAGAACCATGGGTCATGAAGTCGATCATTTTGTTGATTTTGGGTTTTAGCCAAAAAAGACTGAGAACCCCTGGTATAAATAATGATTTATATACATTACAAAATTTAAATATAAAAAAGAAATGTATGTATTAGATATATAAATACCCATTTAAAATTTGTTTAATCAACATTCTCCTCAAGTCTAAATATGATCTATCTGTAAAACATTTTACCCTAACAGTTAAGCACTTCAAGTCTGCATTGTTTTTCATTTGTGAAAAAATATCAGTCACAGTACTGTAACCACTACTATAGAAAACATTCAATAAAGTGGTTTGTGTGCTTTTTTTTCTTTTTACAAATTTCCTGAGGCATAAGCATTTTTTAAATCCTTAGCAACCTTTGTAGTTCTCTCAAAGTTGGGATCTTGTCTTGAAAATCTCAATTACATTTTTGATGTGCTGAAATAGTGTGTCAAGATCTTTAAGAATGAAAGAACAAATAGAAGTTTCAGTTGCAATATTTTCTCGTTTTTCAGTTTTTAAGAGGTTTTAATTCACAAGCGTTTCCATATGTGTGTTTCAAGAAAATTTATATTAGCTGCAGGGACATTCAATTTCAATCTGTTGCCAAAAGAGCGAAAAGTGCTGTGTTCTGGTGTATATTCTTTGCTGGTTCTTCGAAATT
>QLNU02015360.1:15628581-15652760 GCA_006491805.2 Dysdera silvatica
AAGTGATAATTTTTATTGCATCTAAAATACTAAATTATTTTTTCAAAATTCTTTAAGAATTGGACCTTATTCATTATTAGTTACTTTCATTAACACTTCAAATGTTATGATAACATCTTGGACCATTTGGTTGTAAAAATATTTTAACATTAGAGTGAGCTTCAAATACAGGGTGGATATCCAGGTTTGAAACAACTCTCATAGTCCGGGTAAGTTTTTTAACATATCGTTTAAAAAAAAATCACAAAGCCGAGAATTTGTAAAGCGAAAACTACTTGTATTTTGGATTTTTTTTACCAACGAATTGACTGCTAAGACTAATTTTGAGTATATGTAGCTTGCCATAACACAAATAAGATAACCTTTCGATCATAGGTTCACATTACAGTGTGCCAAATCGTTGATTGGATGAATCAATAAACGATCTTGTCCATCTACCATACACAGGCAGACTTGTTCAGTGATTCGGTCATTGAACGATTTGGCACACCGCTAGTTCACATTATGTTTGTAGCTACCTGAAAGCAATTACAATCCCCAAATTGGAAAATTTAAATCTGTTTTAACTTTCCATAACAAAGTTTCATCCCCTTGTATAAAAATAAATATAATAGCACAACTGTCCAGTTCTTGCAAGCAATATCTAAAAAGAAATATGAACTGGCCCACAAATCTCATACAGCAGGAATGACAAGTTCTAATGCTCTCAAGTGGTAAGTAGGTTTTCATTGCACACATGCTATATTTACAAAATATTCAACTCAAGTACAAAATTTCCAGTTCACATCCTTTGTACTGTTTTCAATAAATAGAGGACATTGTTTTCACAATTCAAGATTGCATAGTAAAGAGGTAATGCAAAAGCATTTACAGGAAATACTATAGAATGAATAAGGCAGAAACCAAGTAATGCATTTAAAACCTCCAAAGGTAACCACTTGAGACATCTTGGAAAAGCTATATCTGAGGTTAAAATTGGAAGACTAAAAATTTGTGAAATTCAGTTGAATGTTTGCAAACACACGCATATAATTAAATAAAATAAAACACATTAACACAGTTAAAATAAATACGATGGTTTATAGCTATTTCGGAAGCGTGAAACTTCGGAACTGTGTTAATGTGTTTTATTTTATTTAATATTTTGCGCAGTGTGTCGTTTCATCTTTACTACACGCATATAAGTTGTTGGAAGGGTGTATTTGTAAGTGGCATAATTAATATATATGCCCAAGTTGCATATAAAAAGTTAAATTTAACGTAGTTTAATATAAAAATGCAATAAAATAAAAAATAACTGCACATAAAGGACATACAATTTTCGTAACGCATTATGTAGTATATAACATTTAAAATAGTGTAAAAGCTATGATGTAGCTAAACAGGAAGCACATATAATCGATTTAAAAATTCAGGGTAACTTGAACATTTAAACAGGGTTCCCATTCATATTGGAGAAAAAAATCTAGACTTCTTAGGTTCGACCAAAAAATCTTGTTTTCCCTCTGATTTTTAAGGATGACTTCAAATTTCCCCAGAATTCCAGGTTTCCTAGGAGCGTGAGAACCCTGCTTAAAGGATACAATATATTCTCAGATTAACTTCAGTGTGATAAATACATTTTGAAGAAAATATCACATCACTTTATTAAAAGACTCACGAACATTAAAATAACTAAACTGTATGAGACAAACAGGCCAGTCTAAAATATTTTTAATATAAGTATTATATGAATGTACAGATGATATTGCTATGTTCTTTAATAATCAAAATTTTGGCCACTATATAAAAAATACATAAGGTTTCCTATCAGAAATCAATTTTTTTATTATTATTCGTTGTCTTTTTCATATGAAAAACAGGTTAATTTTAAACTGACATATCAGGATTGACTGACAGTTAATTCAATGCACAAATAATGAACTGTCCAACATATTTAAACAACATTTGTAATACATTTCAATATATTACATTTTTGCCCTCATGATAGAAACAAAGTAATATAAATACAAAACACTTTGCATGAAATCATATTCAAGCACCAGGATACCACTATCGATGTAGTAGAGATAGAAATCTATTTTCGACAGCAGTGCTTCAGGCAGTAAAAAATTACATGCTTCAAAGAACGTTTTTGTAGTCTTTCTGTGAAAACTAAAAACCTAAATACGTGTTTTAGGTGGAAAAGTGTGTATATATATAATATATATACAATTTTACAATCACTGTTGAAGTACTGAATGATGTAGAGGCACGCTTATTCCTTTTTTTTATTTTGCCCATTGCAGTTTGCAAGTTGCTGTGATGGAAGGCTAATGACAATTTCCTCTTCTGACAAATCCCATATTATTGTGGCATGGAAAGCCATATTAGCAAAACATATGACATACTCACATAAGGCAAACCAACTGAAAGCTAAAATAGAAAGGAATGGATTATATTTAAACTCCAAATAGTTGTAATTATATACATGTTTTCAGTCTGCAGATAAAATGCCAAAATAGTTTTTTAAGAATAAAATTTAATTCACACTTTAGTATCAGATATTACTGAGTTTTTATTTTGTTTCTAATTGTTTATATTTTACAACAGCAAGATAGCTAAAGGTCATGATGCACTCAGGTCCAGTCTTTCGAAGAAGCCAAACATCTGTTATCTACGGAACCAAACACTGAACTATAGAGGGCAGAAAAATCAGCTAATGTTTTAAGGTACCTGGAATCGAATTTGGGTTAATGGTTGAATTTCCATGATGCAAGGACAGTAAGGGTCATTCTGCACCAAATAAGGTGAAGCTATACATATGGTTTTAGAATAAAAAACAAATTTGATTTTGTACAACAGTAAAAAGTGTATTATGTATAAATACAAACAACGTAATAAAATCAGATGTTATTGAAAAAACAAATACCAGATAAAAATTTCATAATACAAAGCATTGCATAAAATATCACAGACGTTAAAATCATTTTGGTTATAAGCTGATGACAGTTGTTGGTTAAAATCCGTAGATCTAGATACACAATGCAAAACATTTAATGGTTGGTTACATGTGGAACATATTGGGACATCATCATCTTTCGACAGATGTTGATGGGAGAAGCAGATATAGTCGATATGGGGTCTAGCTAGAATTACTATTTTTCTATGGTCGTTTCTGTAGCTAGACTGCGATATTTCAATTTGTGGCTTGATGAGGTAGATTTTATTAAACATTTGCCTATCTTTCTGGGTTAATGGTATGATAGACGAACATGTTATCTCTATGCTAATGTACTTTTATTTTGTTTCTAAATCATATTAGTTACACACTAATATATTTTTTTCAAGTATAAACCCTTCGGGAACACCAGGATCAGCATGCGAAAAAATATTAGCCTTGATGGCAAGAAATATTTACCGATGCAGTTTATAAATACAATACATGAAAATATACTATTCTTGCTTTACACAGCATACACATTTCATTAAGTTTGGCACACCACATCTTCAACTATCCTTGTACCATAAAACTCTATTTTTTCATGTACCAGCTGACAAAGTATTTTAATTCAGTATATGAATAGTAAATTTTCAACAGATAATTACGAAATTGCTTTAAAAGGGCAACAAACTATATTTGCTTCCGCTGATAAATATAACATTTTAGTTTTAATCACAATGACAATTGCTACAAAAAATGCATATGGTACTGATGGCATCATGTCAAAATTACTTAAAAGTAACTCAAATGTAATGGAAACAATATTAAATGGATTGATTAAATAAATTTGGGAACAGACTACAATTGTTGATTGGAAAAATAGTTAATAACGAAAAGACCTAAAAAAAAGTTAACTTCTTGAATCATGATAATTGAAGTGGAATTACATTAGTATTATTGCCAGGGAAGGTCTTTTAATGATGTTTTTCATTATTCTGTAGTTTATGTTAACAGGGCTGTACAAATTATTTTCCCATTTCTTGGCATGGAGGCGGTTCCTGCGACGTCAGAACTCTGGCAGTTTTTCACAAGCAGCCACCATAACTTATATTTATTAATAGTCGAATTGTGGGCCCTGAGTAAATGCCAGAATAAGAAGTACAACACTAGTTTCATAACCTGTAATAGCTCGGCCAGCTTGTTGATTATGTAAAAAATGTTTTGTTTATACTGGATGGACTCATTTATTTCTGAGAGGACTATCAATGGGGTGACATGTTGTTATTTTACTAACTATTGCTAATTGTTTTTAAGTTAACATGAGTTATATGCAATGGTTAAAGTGTTGAAAATTGATGCACAATTTCCATGTGACATAGGAGATCACATTAATCCTATAACTAAACTATGTTTAGTATGGAAGTGAAAAACTTTCATATTATTATTGTGAGGTTGAATGGACTTACTGGGGACATACCTACTTTTGGTAGACCACACTTTGAATGTAACCTATGTTGCAACCTAACAGTACGGATGCCTCGTCTGGATTGGAACAATCCAGATTAGGTATAATTTTATCAAGTTAATGTTTTGTGTTAATTGTTATATTGAGAAATTTATTACACAAATATTTAATTAGTTGTGTTGTTATTCAACTGTTTCAGCGCATGAGTAGTTTGCCTATGTACACAGGAAGGGATGAGTCCAAAGGGTCTGGAATAAGGGTACGGGTGTGACTTGGTTGTTATAACTCCAAAAGAGGCTAGTGAAATATTGTACTTGAAATACTGACTGACTGCTACAGGCATTTTATCCTTGAATAAATGTTGACACTTTAGTTGTAAACTAAAAGTAAACAAAACTCCTATAATCTTAACAAAAATCGTAACAGACTTAAAGATGCTTTAAATAGTAAATTAAGGAAAGAATAAGCAGGATTAAAAAAGTCATCTATGCATGGATCAAATTACTGTTATACACATAATTGAACAAAGCATAGAATAACAATCTTGTCAGAATTCTCAAAATAAAATTTCAGGACCTTTTCTTTTAGTGACATTTTAGGGACCAACCAAAAAAATTTGGGGATCTATTTTACAATCTCTTTTCCCCTTTTAAACTGTAATCATAGCTAGGGCAGTAATTTTTTCATAGCGTGAATTTCTGTGATGTTTTCCATGAATATTGGAGTTTTCTTGACGATTTCGTAACTTTTAGGATTTTTACAATAATTTCGCCGATTTTAGATTTTCCCCCCTATTATTGCCTAATTTTTGCTACAATTTTTACACTATGTTCTGATTTCCACTCCTCTTATTATCAAATGATCATGGCGACTTACCAAACTTGTAAACAGTATACCGGATGTCACCAGTTACATTAATTTTAAGGCTGTAATATAAACAGTTCACATAAACAGGAGTAATTGAGTTTCGTAAAGGCTTAGTGAAGAAAATTTCTGTCTGCAATTTCGTGTGCGTATTCAGTTCATAAAGTTCCTAGATATTGTTTGCTAATTTTGAGAATGAGCCACATTAGTAAAATTAGTGTATCCGAAAGATGCAAGCAGTACAGCGAGGGGACCTTTCATGTAAACAAAAGTCTATTATTCTGTTCAACATGTAACATACCAGTAGATTTTTCAAGAAAGGACAGTTGTGAAAAGCATTTAGCAGGTAAACTGCATAAAAAAAGATGTGTCCGAATAGTCAACCAAAAATAATGCAAAAAGGTGTTGATATAAGGGTTGCCCAAATGAAAAGTGGACATGTGTGATAGCGTCATAAGTACAGCAGCACCACCATTCAAGGTTATAAAGGTAGGAGGAGTGCATTGCAGACTGTGTATAACTGATTAACCAG
Organism: Dysdera silvatica; assembly: GCA_006491805.2. Lineage (NCBI taxonomy): Eukaryota > Metazoa > Arthropoda > Arachnida > Araneae > Dysderidae > Dysdera > Dysdera silvatica. The sequence continues at coordinate 15,634,366 of QLNU02015360.1, forward strand.
TTCGCATGAGAGCATTTAAAGTGAATGTAAAGTCATGCTAAAGGTGGATGCGTCCAGAACAGAATGCGCAGTAGTACAGTTTTTAGTGGAAGAAGGTGAGTGTAATGAGGGCATTTATCATCCAATGGTGGTTGTTTATGGCGAGTACTGTCTAGGACGATTGGCTGTGAACAAATGGTGTAAAAGTTTTCGTGAAGGGCGGACATCAATATCGGATCTGCCAAAACCAGGGCAAGCAAATACTGTGATCTCCAATGAATACATTGCTGCTGTTGATGAAATGATTAGAGGTAATCGAAGAGTTACGACTCGTGACATCTCTGCAGCACTCTGAGTAAAGGAACGGTGCAATCAATCATACACCAATATCTGCAGTACAGTAAAGTGAGTGCACAGTGGATACCAAAACACCTTACCCCTGATCACAAGAAGCAATGAACGGGCCCCAGTTTGCAGCATCTGATCCGTTATAACGAAGATCCCGCATTTCTGAAACGCATTGCTGAGGGTCACAAGTCGTGGTGTCACCACCACATACCCGAATCGAACGAGTATGCAGTGGAAACACCCATCATCTCCTCCACTGAGAAAATCAAAAGGGATGCCGGCTGCATGAAAAGTGATATTAACGTTTTTCTTCGATTACTGTGGGCCACTTTTGATTGATTTCCTGCCACAACAGTGCACTATCAATTCATCAGAATACTGCAGCACTCTCTCGCAACTATGCAAAGCAATCAAAAGCAAATGGTCAGGCCTTCTCTCACAGCAAGTGATCCTTCTTCATGATAATGCCTGCCCACACGTCTCCCGTGAAACCCAGATGATTGTATACAAATTCTGTTGGGAAGTGTTGGAACACTCAGCGTAAAGTCCAGATTTGTCCCCCTGTGACTATCACATATTTGGACCGCTTAAAAAATCTTTACAATGGAAACATTTTCATTAGGACGACGAAGTGAAGGACGCAGTGCAGGACTTCCTCAAAAAATAACCCCAATCATTCTACAGCAATGGCATTGACCTGCTGACGAAACGATGAGACCAGCATTACAAGCAATTTCTTTTAAATTTCCAATAAAGGTATTACTTTTATCACCTTGTCCACTTTTCAGTTGGGCAACCCTTATAGTTTGAGAAAAGAACTAAACAGAAACAGCATTGCTTAAAAGAACTTTCAAAATTTAACTGGTGCCTTTTGTGCAGCTAACATAATACTTTCCAAACTGGATAATCCTATAATAAAAAATTACTTGGAAAATTCATTAAAAGGTATTGTTGTTATTCCAAATGTAAATTGGATGCAGAAACATTATTTGCCAAAAAACATATGTTCAAAAGCAACAGGTAAAATATCTTTTAAAAATAGTGTCGGGTGTAAGTATCATATCAGACAAAATATCTGATTGAGAAGACAGATGCATTTTGAATATTTTTGCTGTTCCATTGGCGAAAACAATCATTGGAATTTGTGGAGATGAAATCCCTTTAAATGCAATCTTTCTAGAGTCCACTGCTTTGCAAACCATGAATTTTAAAACATTCAGCGAGGCAATACTTCATTCAGCATGTTAATAAATATGAAATACCTCTTGCGAATGCAACCGTTTTTGTGACAGATAATGCATTTTACATGTCCAAAGCATGGGAAAAGAGCCTGAAAGCAGCATTTTTGAATAGTGTTCATGTCACATGCAATGTGCATTTTATAAATCCATTGGGTGAAATTTGTTAAAATGAGTTTGAAAATGTTAATTCTTTAGTAGTTGCCGTCAAACGTGCCTTCACAGCTTATCCCTCCTGTAAAGGACGTTTTCGAGCAGTTTTGCGAGAGAAAGGCAAAACACCCTGCTTACTACTAACACCTGTGCAAACTAGGTGGAAAAGTTGGTTCCGAGCCATGCTTTTTCACTGCATGCTTTTAAAAGACTATGAAGAGTTTTTTGAAAAAGAAAAGGCAATAGTAGTAATTGTATTTTGGATAAAATCGTTGGCTATTGCTAAGATAGTAAATTAAAAGAAAATCCGAAGCAGCTTGAGATTCATGCATCATATATTTCCAGACAGCTGACTTTATTTTGAAAACGCTGAATTTCTATAATATATATATATATATAATAAAATGTCAACATTGCCAACGTTTTTTTTAGCAAGAGTCAAAATTGCGTTCACATGGCTGCAAAAAGAGCTTTATCCATTTGTTATGAAAAAATTAAGCATTAGTTTTTTTTTTGAAGATAAAAGTCATTGATTTTGTCAGCCAGTTGCAAATTTTTTCAAAGCATGCAGGATTTTTCATCCCAATCAATTTAAGTCCTTGGACCTTTTAGACAATGCGGAATATTTGTTAGTTTTCAGCCATATTCCTATGTTCGAAGACGAAGACCAACTAAAATGTGAATTTTGCACATATAAAGGAAGTGTGACAGAATTTTATGTTAGCAAAATTTGTTAGACTTCTGGAAAATGAAAAAAGATCATTTTCCTAAATTACAGAAAGTCGCCATGCGTTGCCTATCAGTACCCACAAATAGTGTGGATGCTGAACGATCCTTTTCTAAATATAAAAAAGTATTGCAGGTCAAAAGACACTCCATCAAAAAAGAAGAAAATCTGTATCTACAACTTGATGTATCAAAATACTGTTTAGTGAAAATATTAAAATATCAATTTGAAAAAATTATATTGCTTATTTCATTATGTATTAGTTATTTACATTATTACTTTGTAAATAGCAGCCTTTTTTTCCTGTGATTTTTTAAAAAAATTTGTGAAATTTTGATGTTTTTCCTGCGAAAAAATTGCTGCATTACTTCATTAGCAACGTAATAGTTATTTGCATTGTGTCTCGAAACCATTTTTTTTAAAAATTGTTTTTAGTGTTATACTTTTATGCAATATATTTATGCACTGTGTTAAATTATCTCCAGTAAAACCAAAAAATTAGAATACCATTTATTCTGGAAAATAAATGATGAAACATTAAAAACTTTCAGTTTCAACGTATCAATTTACTTTAAAAGTAGTTTCGCACTCATCACACTCACCCACCTGATTCCTGCCCCCCCCAAAAAACCATTTAAAACATAGGTATTAAACACGTTGACATTATCAGATGTGGCTTTTCTCCACGAAATTATCATAATATTGAGAAATAAATGGATTTTTTTGTTGGTACAGGGTGTTTCACAAAGGACTCCCTAAGTTTGAAATTAAATACCTCGGAAACAGTGATCAATAGAAGAATGAAGCAAGTGGTACGTTTACTGGGAAAAACCATAAAAGAACCCTCAGAAATTTAAAAAAATTAGTTACACATGTTACCGCCAGCTAGCTGGTGTTGTACACTGTAGTCGTAGTACAAGTCTGAGAAATAGGTTATAAATAATGGAGAGACTCCTTTGCAAGCAGATCAAAATCGATTCAAAATGTGCACCTTATATAGCATAGAGATGACGCAAACGAAGAATGAAATTTCCAGTCACCCCCTGCAGTGGGTCAACAAAAATGGACACATATGCCTGACAGATCAACCCTTCAAGCTCTTTCAGTGCCCTTCAAAGTGTCTGGTTATACGTCCCACAGAAAGCAGTTGCAGGGGGTAAGATTGGGTGAATATGGAGGTCAATTCATGCCTGTTCCTTGAATAGTTCAAAGTAATAACTCTATTACAGAAGTTTTTCTCAAGAAAGGCAAAAATGGCTAGGTTATGGTGTGTTTGGGCTCTATCTTACATAAATCATGAAGTGCTTGGTTGATCCTCCAATGGTTGTAGTGTGAGATTGGGATTGAAAACTGCACCTTCTTGCTGTAGGACTGCGATTTAACCAGTGATACTTGATTATCAGAAAAATACGTTACTCCACGGAATATACGGCTTCATCCACTTCCTTCAGTATGCTAACATCCTTCCATGTTTCAACAGCAGAACCATCTGAACACTGATCGCTCTGTGCTTCAGAGCACCTTTTATAGGGACCCACATACTGTGACTACAGCATACAGCGCCATCTGTAGGTAACATTTATAACTGATTTTTTAAAATTTCTATATCAGTTTTTTAAAGCTTTCCCAATAAACATGCCACCTGTTTCATTCTTCTATTGATAACCGTTTCCGAGTTATTTAATTTTAAAGTTAGGGAGTCCTTTGTAAAACACCCTGTAAATGGGCTATTATAATGAAATACAACAAATGTAAAACCAATTGTTCACGAAAAGGATGCGAACAGATTGAATATGGAGTTATGGCTGAAATTTTGAGGTAGGCATACCACTGGAGAAAGTTTAAAAAAAATAACTAGGTGATTATAAATGATGAATATTTTTTTTCCCTGGTTAAGAAAACAGAGTTCATAAAACAAATGCAAAAAAATTACATGGAAATAAAATGCGTTCTATCATACCCACAGTGAGGGAAAACTGGAGTATGTGAAAGAGAACGGATGTATTGCGTAAGGTAGCTTTTTATTACAAAGTTTACAAACTCTAAAGTATGGTTGCTGAGTTGATATACTGCATCCAGAAGTATGGCTTCAAATAATCCGTAAAAATAAGGGGATGGAAGCAAACAGTGTAGACTTTGGAATTCTGGTTTCGGGGTCTGGGACAGGGTGAGGGCAAAGGGAGCAGAGACTCAGCGGCCCAGTGCAAATTTTCTCCTTTCTTTTTTTTACAATTATCATTAAACATTAAAAAATGTCCCAAGAGTTTGTATGTTATAATGGAATAAATATTTTAAAAAATGCAATAAAAAACTTTGTAATTCTATGTATATGGAAACCTAAAGCATTCTATACATGTAAAAGGAGGATATATATTTAAAAACGCTTAATAATCCGTAGCTTTCGAAAACTGAAGTGGGGGAGGGAGAAGAGAGAATACACTAAACTTTCTAGGGGACCATAAATTTTGTCCCTGCTTTGTCTGGGGTCCCATGATGAGAAGACGTGGGTGGTGAAGTTACAGTTCAGGGATCATGTAAAAATTGAAAAATGTATTGTAAAAATAGTGACTGACCAAAAATCTGCATATTTGCCGTAATAATTATGGACAATCTGTAATAGTTGGCAGCTATGTGTATATCGTGAGTTTCGAAAAAACGAAATGCACATAGTTAGTTCCATAAGCAACTTACAAGAATCTGGACCTGGGAAAAAACACGTGCCGAGGGGAAAAAATGACGACGTAAAGTCTGGCTAGCTTGAACAACTACTATACAGGTTATATCAAAATATCCAGTATTTTTTAGAAATTCCTTGACTTTTGCCACCTAGCGAATTCTTTGACAATTCCTGGTTCCTACATAGGACAAAAATCCGGCATCAATTTTGCTTTCCTCTTTGTGCTTTTCATTTCAAGAAGCATTACCATGTGGGTTTATCGCACAAATTCCAGTCAAAATAAGACCTCCTTTCATGCAGGCTTTTATTGTTATTCAAAATTTCAGGGCATTTTGTGGTCTTCTTTAGTTTGCTTCTTTTAGTTCTCTAGAACACGACGACATGTCTTGCAAAACGAGATGACTTGACAGTCCTTTACTTCTTGCTGTTGCTCCCTGTTTCCCTCAGAAGTCGAGCTACATGAAAAAGACTTAAAACAAAAAGGGCAGAATTTTTAGCAAAAAATGAGCAATTAAAACAGATTATAAATATTTGTCAAAATTTTATGACCAACATTCAATTTTGATACTTTTTCGTAACTTTCGTGACCTGTAGACACTACGTAATAGCTACTGACTGCAGAATGTCACTCAAATTGCACTATTTACACTTTCACATTGACTTCTCCATCCACATCTAAGTGCTGTTAGTGAGGAGCACGGAGAAAGCTTTCACCAGGATATTCAGGTTATGGAGAAGTGGTACCACGGAAGATGGGACGAAGCCTTTATAGGTGACTGTATCTGGAGTTTAGTCCGTTATGACACACTCACAAAAGACGAAAATGCTCTGGTGTACATTTCTGAAGTTTCGAATGTTATTTTCTGATTCATTAAAATTTATGTACATATATTACTGACACACTTATAAATCTACTGTAAAAAATAAGGGTAGTGTATGTTATATAATGGTATTTGCAGTTTGTCAAGGTAAATATACAGTAATTTCATTCTTTATATGAGACATGCAGAACAAACTGTATATACTTTATCCCTACAACCATTATAGTTAGACAAATTCTTAAGCAATATTCGGAAGCAGGGTGCAAAATTTATCCTAGAGATATAAAATAACCAATGAAACAGAATTTTTATAAAAATTTGTTACCTTGTGTTACAAACATGTTCTGTTTTTCACTTCATTCTGCTTCCCCAGATTTTAAAATTCGTTAGCATTATTTGAATAACGATGTAAAATTAAAGTTTCCCTACATAATTAAGCTTACAAATAGATTAATTTGAGTTGGTTGGTTGATTTTTATGGCATAAGGACAGCAAGGGTAACATATTAAACAAAGTGAAATAGATTAATTTTAAACTAACAGATTTAAAATACACTTGCAAATACATTTTAATGTCTTATATATTGTGCTTTATTGCATATTAAAGCAGTTTTCTCACAAAAAGTATAAAATGTTTAAAACTGCTTTAATGCAAGCTTACCGAGTTCTTCACAATAAACTCGATGTTTGTAGAAAAAGTACAACATTCCTGTGGATGTGAGAGCAATGATTGTACATAGTAGGAATTTAACCCTGTAGGACAGTAATTCCTAAAATAATACAAGTTTAAAATTAAGCATACAATTTTCAGCATAAAATTATACATAGGTAAGATACTTGGATAACTAGATCAAGACAGAAAGAAGTTTAGGTAAAATGTTTCTTAAAATGAATTTGTGACAAATTTTTTACAGCAGTACATAAAACTATTTTCCATTTCTATCATTGCACCTCATGAGTGTGATCTATGATTGTCATAGTTATGTTCCAATATATGTATAAAAAAACACAAGACCCATTCACCTAACAATGACCTCTTAATGAACTTATTTCTTTCTTGTGTTTTAAAGCAAAATTTTTGTTATTTATGGTTTAAGACAATGCGGCACCAGGACATACAGTTTTCCGAGGAATCCAAACTGCTGTTGTCTAGGGAACCAAAGCCATGACAATGATAGGCAGACAAATGGTATATACTCTATGGTACCATTGGAGTGAAACTAGAGTTAAAATTAGGGATACAATGAATAGTGATTTGGCCAAATATCAAACATTCGACTAGCTTCGATGCCGAATATTAATTTCCTTTGATTAAAAATGTGAACAAATTGTATTTGTCATTTTAAATAATTGAGAATAACATTAAATTCTATTTTTTAATCATTTAAAATTAAACTTTTACTATTCATATGCTATACTTTGCTTTGCATAAATTTTTAAATTTAAGATTTTTTCTTTTGTAATTTACTGTTAATGGAAAAGTTACCAATATATAGTTTAATAGTTCATTAAAATACTTTTTTGTTTTTATAATCTTGAAATTTGAAATACTATAAATGCCGTAATGCTGATATACTTAATGTAGGGCTTTTTAAATCTTATTAAATTACTAATAGCACCATTTTATGTATAGGTACCAGTAATACTTCTTATAGTTTTAATACAAATTAAGAGAAAAGATTAATATTGTTGATTATACATATATATTTTTTATAAAAGTGTTTTGCATTAAAGATATTTAAAGCACATAAAATTAGGGAACCTATTAATATTCTTATCCATTTGAATCCATAGTGATATCCTTTTCTTTCTCTTGTCAAAGTAAACTAGCTCTACAGGAGGATCTCTTTTCCACCATCTTCCTTCCCCCTATTATTCAAAATGAAGTAGGCTCCAATTATCCTTTTTCTACATCTTCCTTCTCCCCCCCTACTATGCAAAATGAACTAGCCTCAATTATCCTCTCCTTCCCCACTATTTTTTAAAATGAACTAGCCCCAGTTATAGTTTCTATCCCCTTATTCACAATGAACTAACCAGCGAGAACTGAAACTAACCTCAGTTAGCCTCTTTCCCCTTAACCTTCCTTATTCACATTAACCCCAGAAACAACATTTATGGTAGATAGGTGGGGTCACATGATTTTCAGCTCCCTCTCTATTAATCAGTAGGAATAGACTGTGTATTCTTTACACTAGTTTCTTGTTCTTTGTGCTATTGTTGTAAAACTTCTTCATTCTATTAAATCTTGAAAAGTGTATGTAATTTTAGCCTGCTGAAGTAGATTTAGATAGAGTATATTTATCATGAGTTTATCCAGTAAAAAAATGAACAGTAAAGTTTGAGGGGGTCGTTTGATCCACAAATAAATGATAGTACTAAAGCTAAATGCAAATTATATGGCAGTTTATTATCAAGAGCTGGCATAGCTAAAAGGGCAACAACTTCATTAATGAATCACATAAAAAACAAACATTTCAAACATTATAGCGAAATAAGTAAAGAAAGCATTCTAGATGCAGGAGTGGTTCATCAGAGCCAAGGACTAAAAACCATGGTAACAAAATAAAACCAAGAAATACTAGAGGAAGTTTTAGATGAGAAGAAGCTTTGAGGATATAAATGACCACAGAGCAGTAAAATTGCAAAATATTACAGGAGAGATGATTGCTTGCGACAATCAGCCCTGTTCTTTTGTAGAAGACATAGATTTCATTAAGTTAATACAGCCACGATATAAAGTTCCATGCAGAACGTATTTCCAATGCACTGTGTCGCCAAATATGTATGAAGAATACAAAGGAAATATTTTATATTTATTATCAACAACTGAGGTAATCGCTCTTACTTCGGACATTTAGACTTTGCATACAGCAAATATAAAATATGAATATGGCTTTCTTCATTTACTGGTAACAGATGGGTTATCTCCCTAAAGAGAATCAAGTAATGTTATTGGTAGTTAAAAAAATAAAACCACACCTCGGTGGCTTGTGACCATTATTTGGTAATTGTGCTAACCCTCAGAAGGGTAATAATACCTTACGAGTTACATTGTTGCTTTAACAAAAAGATGGTTGGCTATTTTAACCACCATATCTAGCATGTTACAGGTTGAGGGATATTCATATTAAAAACTTAGTATCTACGATAAAAGGTTGATTCCAGATGTATCGACACATTGGAACAGTACCTATTACATACTTGAACATTTAAATGAACAGAAGAATACAGTTTTTTTATATGCAGCAGATTTTGGAGGAATAGGTAGCTTAACAATCCAGTAGGCACTTTTAAAACAAACTTTGAAATGGTTAAAGCCTTTTGAAGCAATTACTAAAGAGGTAAGTTCCACAAAACCTTTCATATATGTAGCAATATAATACCATTGATGATGAAATTATCTTTCTCTAAGCTAGGCAAATATTTTTTTTTGTTGTTGGAAAAATGGAAGATGTGCTTGTATAGAATTTGGAAAAAAAAAATTATTTATTTAAAAATAATAATTATTATTCAATTATGGAAGTTTTAGACCCATGGTTTAAATTTGCCTTTTTTAAAAAAGCAGATATGGAACAACAAGGTGCCAATCCCCAAAGCAGAACGTTTTGCAATATTCTGCAACAAGCCTTCAGCTGATCAAAAATGTTTGGCAGGAGATGCATGTGTGTGTACAGACACTCCCTTTTGCAAAGAAAAAAAAAAGAAAATGAAGCACCTCTAAAAAATAACTTGATCTCGAAATTTTGCAAATTTATTCCTTTAGATCAAGTAAATGATTAAATTTTCATTTGCATTCATGCATTTCTACTGCGCAACTGGCATCGTATAAAAGTGGTAAAAATTGCGAACGGTTTATTTTTTCTCGTTTTCGGCGTTGCAGTTCCCTGGAGACGCAACCAGTAATGCCATTGGGACGTTGTCAAAGACCTTATAGCCAATTGGACAACTTTGAATGTGATCGCATTGTTGGTATATATGAAGCTGGCTGGTCCTACTGAGCAATAGGCCACCACCTGTACTATATGGACACTGCTGTGCAAAAGAGTTGGCAGCAACAGTTGCTGCAAGGAATTCACTGGCGGAACGAAGGCTCTGGAAGGCCAAAGTGCACGAATGTGAGGCAAGATCGGTTCGTTGGGTGACAGGCCCAAGCTGATCCAATGACATCATTGTCCACCATCCAATATGCTACAGTCTTTTCCATACCATCTGTAGCACCTTCCATCATCTTACAATGCTAGGCTGAAGTGGGGTTAAGCTTACAGCGAATTTTAAGATGTCAGCTTTTAACCACCCACCATGACATAGTTGTCTTGAGTGGTGTTGTAGCCGATCATCATGGCTGCCAGCAGATTGGCATCGCATAGTGTTGTTTTAAGCTGAAAATCTTAGCATCATGAATTCATTTTTTAAGAAGAAACCGCAAAGAAAATGGACATGGAAACACCCAAATGGGGGAACTAGTGAAATTGACTATATCCTGGCAAACAAGAAATCAATTATTGAAGATTGCAGTGTACTGAACAGATTTAATACTGGAAGTGATCATCGAATGGTGAGATGTAAAATGCACTTAAATACTAAATTAGAACGACAGAAGCTCATTAGGAAACAAGTAAGTAAGAGGGTGGATTTAAAGAAATTAAAAGAAAATACCGAGGCATTCAAGTTGGAATTAAAAAATCGCTTTTCTGCACTGGAAGGACTTATTGAAGAAGTTGACATCTCAGAAGCAAATGAAAACATTGTTAAGACAATAGTTGAAACTGCTGGGGAAATTGGTGGTGTAACCTGTAAAAAGCACAATAGCAAATTATCTGAGAAGACGAAACAGCTCATGAAAAGGCGAAGAGATATGAAGGTGGACAATCAAAATACCAGTTCCAGGATTGAGTACATAGAACTTTGTAAAACTCTGCGCAAAAGCATGAAAGAAGACATAAGAAAATTCAACTGTGAGCTAGTAAGGAAAGCCATTGAAAATAACAAGAGCCTTAGGGTTGTTAAAGGAAGTTTATCTGTTGGGAAGAAACACATCATTGCATTAAAAGGAGAGGATGGCACCGTAACAAGAAATAGGGAAGAAATACTTAGAAGAGTTGAAGAATTCTACAAAAATCTATACGAAAGTAACAGTGGATTAAACGAAGACATTGAAATAGTCGAAGGAACAGCTCCTAAAATCTTAAAAGAAGAAGTTTCATTTGCAATAAAAAGTATGAAGAAAGGAAGAGCCCCTGGTGATGATGGTATTACATTAGATATCCTAAAAGAAGCTGGAGAATATGTAGAAGACATACTTGCAAAATTCTTTACCAAATGTCTTAACAGCGGTAACATACCAAACCAATGGGATTCTGCAACAGTAATTCTTTTGCATAAAAAAGGTGATAAAGAGGATTTGAAAAATTACCGACCAATTAGCTTGTTACCTGCTATTTATAAAATCTTCACAAAAGTGCTAACACATCGCCTGCAGAAAAAATTAGATGCAGCTCAACCAAGAGAACAAGCTGGATTTCGAAGTGGATTCAGTACAGTGGACCATATTCAAGTATTAAGAGAATTAATTGAAAGAACACATGAATATGAACTTCCATTGTGTGTGGCATTTATTGACTATGAGAAGGCCTTTGACTCTATTAAAACATCAGCAGTCATCAACTCTTTAAGATCAACAGACATTGAGGATGTGTACATTGACATATTGAAACGTTAGAAATAAAAGCAACACAATTTTAGTGGTGCAGTTAGATAACATTATCAATACGATAATACTGCTGATAGCTATTTCGATAGCGTTAACCAGCTACCGTCGTCAGAGCGAATGGCGGCTTCTGTTTATGTCCGTGCTGTTGGTCGGTGTTGCCATCACGTCGGTTGGAAACTTGATTGGGCGGAGGAGTAAAGCGTATTTGTGGAGACGTCTTCAGCCGTGAGACCCAAAAGGTTTTTCCAAGTGGATGATATAGAGTTACTAAGGAGTTGATCATTAACTGCAACGTTGATGTTTGCTAGGATGTGAAATGCCTCAAAGAAACTGAGATCAAGTGTTGAGTTGACTTTTTTATTAATACGTGCATTGGAGAATAGAAACTGATGTCCGAATTCCCATGAATGTTTTGCCAGAGCCGATTTATGGAATTCTTGCTTTCTGACATAAGCTTCGTGTTCATTTAGTCTGAGGCGCAGTGCTCTCCGTGTTTGACCGATATAAATTTGGCCACACTGGCACGGAATGGAATATATGCCGCAGCTGTCAGAATCCGGGATGTTATCCTTAAGATGAGAAAAGCCTATTTTGTTGATCGGAGTGAAGGTAACGCGAAAGTTGAATTTGTGCAGGACAGCAGCGATCCTAGTAGAAATTTTCGGAACATAAGGAATTCAGACAATGTTCGTAGGAGCTGAAGAATCACTGGAGAGAGAAGAGGCCGGTTTAGGTTTAGTGAGTTCTTTAAAAATATGATCAATAATTGTTGGATTGTAGCCACGGTATGAGGCAATTTGTCGAATGTAGCTGATTTTCTTAGTCAATGCGTCACTTGTAGAAGAGAATTTGATGACATGAAACACCAACCAATAAAACGAGCTCATTTTCTGGCTTTGTGGATGAGCCGATAGAGCGTGAGGAAGAAGGCTAACGGAATTAAGTTTTCGGTAGACACTGGTTTGGACGCTAGTAGGTGTTCTATGAACTAAAACGTCGAGGAAAGGCAGTGTACAGTCCTTTTCTTCTTCGAAAGTAAATTGGATGTTAAGATCAATGGTGTTTAGGAGGTTGATGATCTGTGAAGGATTCATATTGCTAGAAATTAGAGTGAAAGTATCATCCACATATCTTATCCAGAATTTGAATGGGATGAGCGACAGTATTTTATCTTCTATATAGTGCATGAATATATCACATAGGATTGGCGAAAGTGGATTTCCCATTGCAAGACCACTGGTCCTATGACCACAAACAGTGACAACCATTGCATGAGAAGCGCAAAATGCGATGTGCCAATCATCTACGCACTTGAGCAGCTGACTTGAGTTTTATTTGTCGCTTTTCACGCACTGGTTGAAAATATTTGTGCATGCTGGACGGTTTTAGAACTAGCGCTGTGAGTGGTTTGCGACCCTAGGTTCTATGACAAATATTGTTCGTCTAGGTGTACCCTGCCCAAAGGCGGATGCAGGGAGAGGTCACAGGGGTATGACTCCCAAATATATTTTTTCACTGTAAAAAATTCCAACTTTCATGATAAATGAAGGGTGTTATTCCAAGACCATGGCAAATTCTGTCCTTGATGCTCTAAAATTAAAGTCTGTGTCTGCCACTAACCCTACCCCTTCTAGATGTTTGTAACCCTGGTGCTGATACATCTTGTATATATATATATACACACACACACAGGGCGTCCACAAAGTCTGACCCAGGGTCATTTATTCGGAAACGGTTGGGTAGATGGAAAAATTGGTGAACACGTATCCCATTATTTTTGGGGCACACTTTTTCAGTGAAAAATTTTTGGTGTGTGACCCCTGAGGGGTTGGGAGTGGGGTTCAATTCAAAAATTTCAAATGGAAAAATATGTCAAGTTGCATGCCGTTCGAAAAATCTGAATAAAAAACAATTATTAACGTTGGTCCCAGGTCAATACACCCAACCCGTCATGAATGGCGAGCGTTTAAAATTTTCGTATAAAATCCCCTTCTTTACCAAAATTCCCCACACACAGGTACTTAAAATCCCGTTCTGTGCTTGTTTCTGAAGAGAGTGTGCTTCTGAGCATGTGTAGATGCAGAGGAGATTTTATAGGTGGTGGGGGGGATCTCCTCAGCCCCAATAGGATCAAATTCCTATTCAAATTACACGGCGTACTACTAGATTGAACTTTATATCAATAACTGCTCAAAATGTGCACCATTCACCACCTGACAATAAAATAAACGATTTTCAAATTTCTGATGCACATGCTTAAATGTAAGTAATGGTATCTCCCAACAAGCTGTAGTAATTCTGTTCTTTAATTTGAGTAATGAAGTTAGTTGGTTCTATAGACTACAATTTTCAGGTGTCCCCATAAGAAAAAATTATTCATGGCCAAATCTGGGAATTCAAGCCGGACACTCAATCGGCCCTCGCCTACCAATCCATTTGTTTGGGAATCTGTTATCCAGATACTGATGCACAGCCTGGTCATAATGTGCAGGGCAACCATCTTGTTGAAATACAATTCCATCTACATCAAATTCTAGCTCTCCTTCTTCAGTTGTAGCATTTTCGACAACCTTTGTAATTAGAGGGTCTACTAAATTTTCTAGCAGATCTAAATAACGTTCCCCGATTAAAGTGCCGTCAATGACAAGAGGCCTTATGATATGGCTGCCTAAAATTCCCACCCAAACATTTAATTTTTGTGGTCGTTGAGTATGTCATTCTTTTAAAATATGGGGATTTTCATTGCTCCAGTAATGCACGTTTTGGGTATTCACATGTCCATTAAGAAAGAATGCACATTCTTTCTTAATGGACATCACTGAAACAACTGTTTTGTAAAAACTTATTATTTTCAGCAATACTCAAGATGATGATCAAAGTCATCCTCACTAAGCTCTTGAGTAAAGTGCATTTTATACAGATAAAACGAATGTTTTTTAAGGATTTTGCCGATTGTGGATTTAGAAACATTCGTGCAGTCAATCATTTCACCCAAGGATTGCTGAGGTGTTATATTGCCGATGTCTCATAAGCATAATTACTTTCCCATGGTTTTAACTTTTAGTATCCTTAGTTAAAGCTACTGAGAAGGTATATTTTTCCTGTTGAATACTATGCATAGAAAAGCAGAGCTTAGAAACTCAACAAGTAATAACTAAATATTTAAAAAGGATGAGAGTAGAAATTTAGAGTTGATAGGTATATGGAAAATGCATAGGTGAAGTACCGCATTTCCTTCAACATTAACAGTATTTTCAAATATAGCATTATTTTACTACAGGATTTATCGAGAAAAAAATTACAGTAATCAAAAATGTCTTTCTAACTTAGGCTGACATAATGAAACTTTATAACAGTTGAAATTGGAGAATTCATGAACTCATATATCTTTCAGAATAAGCATTTATTTGAGGAAATGGAATAAACTAATGACGATATATTTAGTGCGCTAAATATCTCAGGATGAATATAAACACTGAAAAATGAAGTATACAACTATAGACAACTTTTAATCACCAAATAATGCTTATTTTGGGAATGATAACGAAGTTGCTTCATATCATATTTTGTTTGTTTGCTTGTGATTTATGGTGTAAAGTTAACAAAGATTATGTAGTGTTGGGACCTACAGATTTCCAAGGAATCCGAAGTTCTTAAGGCCTCGGGAACCAATTCCTGGATTGCAGTAAGCAGTTACTTGATAATCATTCTTTTTTTGGCACCATTGGAAGTTAAACTCCGGTTAACAGCATGGCATGCCAGGTGAATGTGTCACCACTAAACCTCCACCCTCGGGCGTAATTTTGTTTTAGCTTATTGTACTGAAATTCTTTAGTGGTAATATAATGCAATGTTTTATTAAATTTTAAGCCAATTTAAAGTTAAATATTATTGTGAGTACACACGTTACCTAAACAGACTTTATTTTTGAAGCTTGAAATTTTGAATGCCAAAACGTAAATGACCAGATATAACGAAAATTTTCGCTATTTCTAAGCTCTTTATCATACAGGGTGATTCAGAATAGTAATTGTCTTTTTAACACAGGAAAGAA
Organism: Dysdera silvatica; assembly: GCA_006491805.2. NCBI lineage: Eukaryota > Metazoa > Arthropoda > Arachnida > Araneae > Dysderidae > Dysdera > Dysdera silvatica. The sequence goes on from QLNU02015360.1 coordinate 15,650,075, forward strand.
CTTGTAGAAAAAAACTTCAGAGGGAAAAGTTCGCAAATTCTATAAGGATGCTGAATAGGTTATTTTGCAGAGTTGTATATGCATAAAAATACAAAGCTTAACTTTTTATATGGGCCCCTCTACCAAAAATTTTTGATTAAAACAATATTGCTTTATATCTAATTAGTCAAATGAAGAAGATTTCATGTTTCAATATAAAATAGTCATTGAGATATTGTGTATAGTTTATGGAGAAATCATAATCCTCGCAGAAAATGTTTATGATGGTGAAATTCCTGTAGTGAAACTATAGAATTACCCCTGTTTTCATACAATTTCACAATTAATGCATTTTCCAGCAAAAGAAGGACCATTGTGGCTGATAAGAATGACATTTTTACAGTTGCAAATATTTTCATATTCAGATTGTGGCTGAAATATTATGAAAGTGACACTTATTTCATTACTTGCAGCACCACAAGTGTTACAGCTCATTTCTTTTCTTTGTAATATTTGCAAAATATACAAATAAAATTTTAAAATTTCATTGTAATTTTGGCTTTATTTATCGTAACTTTGTGTAATTCTTGTTATGGAGTGTTACACTTTCCCATAATGGAAGTTTTTGGGATTAAATGCTTTTCCTCATAATTCTTCTCCACATTGTTTTAATAGTAATGTACAAATTTTGGTACCATTCAATTGAGTCAAATCAGTACTCTTTCAGCTAAATTTTCAATTTAGAAACAAGTAGAGAGCTGGAGCTATATCAGAAACGGAGGGGGTTGTGGAAGCACAGGAATTTGGAATTTGTCCAAAAATTCCGTGATCGAGAACACACAATGCGCGAGTGAGTTGTCGTGGTAAAGGACCCAATTCTTGTCTCGCCAGAGTGCAAGTCTTTTCTTCAGCACATTTTCGTGCAAATGCTAAAAAAGATACTTTTATAGCATTCCTGACTGACTGTCTGCACACTAGGGACAAATTACCCGTAGAATTGAAAAAAACCACCAACATTGTCGCGATTTTTTGGTCGTAGCGAAACTGGACCCTTCCATGATGATTGTGCTTTTGTTTCTGGGTCATACCCATAAACCCATGATTTATCACCTGTAGTTACACTATTTAACGAATCTGGTTCAGTTTCGGCCCGGTTAATCAGTTGTTGGGACACTTCAAGTTGGTGTTGTTTCTACTGATCTGACAACAATTTCGGAATGAATTCCGCGGACATTCACTCATGTTCAAATTTTCAGTTAAAATTGAGTAAACCACGTAGCAGGTCATCAGCCATCTCTCTAATGGTAAGTCTGTGGTCAGAGTGCACTAAATTGCGAACTTTACAATGTTTTCTGTGGTTTTCAAAGTGGAAGGTCGGCCGGATTACGTGTCATTTTCGATTGATTCGTGGCCATATTTAAATATGTTGAACCAAATAACATTTGACGGGCTCAGATATTTACCCCCGAAAGCTGTTTTTAAAAGTTTGTAAGTCTCTGAAGCAGATTCTCTGGTTTTAAAACAAGATTCGACACAAAAGCATGTTCCATGTTTTCATCTATTTTACAAAATAAATAATCTGCTGAGAAACAAAAACATGTCTTCATTCACTAGGATGCCACTCTCTACATAACACAGATATCATAGTGATTTTTTCAGGACATTTCAAGGACAAGATAAGCTTTCCCTTCCACACCTGCTGGCAAACCTAGCCCTTTTTATTGTGAAGTGGCATCACCTGTCTTAAAACTTCCCAATCACACCTACATGTGGCCCACATGAAATTTCAAGTTGAATAACATATCATCAAAACCGATGAAATTGAAAGTAACACATGATACATCACAATAACAAAAGATTGGTTATTGCATTAGGGTAATAAATACATGAAGATAGAGGCTTATTACCTAATGTAAGATATTATTACCCTTCACAGGGATAACACAATTGCCAAATAATGGTCAACACAGAAAAGCCTCCGGGGCGAGATTTTTGTGAGTTTTTCGTGGGGGAATTTATTATACAATAATTTTTGCCACCCACGTATATTTAGCTCAAACTGGAGCTTTTTATTTATAGTTGGAGAAAAAGAAGCGCCGTCCTCATCCTGGATTCGAACCAGGGTCTCAGGAGTAAAGTCAAGATTTTTGTGAGTTTTTCATGGGGGAATTTATTATACAATAATTTTTTTTTGTCCCTGTGTGTTATCCCTGTGAAGGGTAATAATATCATACATCCTTATATACGGAGAAAGAAAGCGTTGTTTCCTGTCTTCATTCATCTAGCGGTCTAAGACACTATAGGCTAAACGGAGGGACCCTAGTTTGAATCCAGGATGGGGAAGGCGTCTTTTTTTCCTCCAAAAACAAAAAAGCTCTAGAGCTGCATACGCGTGGGAGGCAAAAATTATTTTTAAATAAATTCCCCCATGAAAAACTCACAAAAATTTCGCCCCGGAGGCATTTCTGTGTTGACCATAATTGGCAATTGGGTTATCCCTGTGAAGGTAATAATATCATACATGCTTATATACGGAGAAAGAGAGCATTGTTTCCTGTCCTCGTTCGTCTAGCGGGCTAAGACACTCGGGGCTAAACGGAGGGACCCTGGTTTGAATCCCGGATGGGGATGGCATCTTTTTTTTTCCCAAAACAAAAAGCTCTAGTTTAGAGCTACATACGTGTGGGAGGCAAAAATTATTGTATAA
>QLNU02015360.1:15660203-15703807 GCA_006491805.2 Dysdera silvatica
CCTTGCTGTGTATTCAATGTTACTAAAAATACCTAGAATCAAAGGTAGTGGCATACCATTTCCAAGAAGAATATTTTTGAGCCTGTTAATTTCACCAATAAAATTATTATAATTTTTACATATGCTATTAATTCTGAGAACTTGTGAAATAACGATGTTTCTATGAATGTTTATACTTATACAAGATATAAAGTTTGACAGAGACACAACTTTGAATTTGAAAACAGATCTTTTGTCATGGAGTCCAGTATCATAAACACCATCAGTACCATGTCTAATTTTCAAGTCTAAAAAGGAAATATTGTTCCCGTGTCAAGTCTTTATTAACTTAAAACTGTTAGGGTAAGTTTTTTTACGTACGACACAAAATTCAGCACAATTAAAAACTATGATGTCATCAATGTATCTAAACGATTTTATACACAAGTGTTCACTTTTCTTTTCATGAAAGTACAGGAACAAATCCACCAGTGAGCTTGCAAAATTTGCCCCCATAGGAATACCTTTGATTTGCCTGTAGAAATTAATCCCATTAAAGATGGTATAATCAAAAATGGTATTCCAATGGTTAATGTCTATCCCAATGATGTTAGAGAAGCCACTATGTAAAAATGATTTGAGATCCTTAATACTTTCCAAAGGAATACTGGTAAATAGATTTTGGAAGTCATACGTCTCAATTGTATGTATGTTACTATTCTCTTGTAGAATGTATTTACTGAGAGAATAAGTGCACTTAAGAACAATTACTATGAAGATAATGATGTGACACATCAAGTTAAAAGAGAAATTCTGTTTTTAAAAAAGCACTTCATCATAACAACTGTAGACAAAGCAAGTAACTTCTGCTTGGTCTTCAAAGAGTTCTATAAAAAAAACCTCTTGCATGAATATGAGACCAATGGGACTTACTCCAGATTGAGTTATGACATTAACATCTTTAGGAAGAAGGTAAATGCAGTGCACAAAAGGTTAAACATAAAAAATTACTGCTTTAACTTCCCATATCTCTTCATCATCATGAAATTCCATAAACAACTTACAGGATTTAGATTTATTACATAAAGAACCAACACGCTATACAGTAAATTAGCTACCATCTTGCAGAACGTTCTTAAGAAAATGCTTTAAGATATCAGGGAAAATGATAGTAAATCATGTATTATAAACAATAACTCCAGGACTATTGAATACATTCTAGAAGAGAATAGTAACATACATACAATTCGGACGTATGACTTTGAAAATCTATTTACCAGTATTCTTTTGGAAGGTATGAAGGATTTCAAATCTTTTTTATATAGTGGCTTCTCTGATATCAGTCGGATAGACATTAACTATTGGAATACCATTTTTGATTTTTGTATATTCGATTATAACATCTTTAATGGGATTGATTTCTATAAGTAATTTAATGGTATTCCTATGGGGCCAAATTCTGCAAGCTCCCTGGCGGATTTTTTCCTGTACTTTTATGGAAAGAAGAGTGAACACTTGTGTATAAAATCTTTTAGATACATTGATGACATCATAGTTTTTAATTGTGCTAAATTTTGTGTCTTACATAAAAAATTTACCCTAACAGCCTTAAGTTAAAAAAGACTGGACACGGGAACAATATTTCCTTTTTAGACTTGAAAATTAGATATGGTAATGATGGTGTTTGTGATATTGTACTCTACGACAAAAGATCTGATTTCAAATTCAAAGTTGTCTCTGTCAAACTTTAAATCTTGTGTAAGTATAAAAGTTCATAGAAACATTGTTATTTCACAAATTCTCAGTATTAATAGTATATGTAAAAAGTATAATAATTTTATTGGTTAAATTAACGGGCTCAAAAATATTCTTCTTGGAAATAATATACCACTACCTTTGAATCTAAATACTTTTGGTAAGTTTGAATGCACAGCAAGGCTGGTTTTGTGATTTGTATAAGTGACAAATTCTGCTGTCGAAGACGTATCACTTTTGCACTAAATACTTACTCTTGGAAATGGCAGCTTTTGTGGATGTAGTTCTGGTAACTCTTTGAATTTGTTTACATTCGGGCTTGCTTAGTTTTGGTTCAGGTTTGCAAAGTGTTCATTCTCATTTAAAACAATTTTTATGCTTACTTTTCTATGGTACTGCTCCGAATTTTTCTCTCATTGGATGTCGAGAGACTTAAGATCCTAAGTTTAGCATTGGCTAGGACTCAAACAGAAACATCCAATACTGAACTCATTGGGACAAGCGTCTCTCTTGAAAAAGTGCTGTCCTATGGGTTTCTCATATATCATTTATTATTACACTCCTACTTTAAATTCTTTATTACACTTTTGGTTCATTTCTTTACAATTTTACTATATTGCCATTTGTATCCTAGCAATATTTCATAGTTTTCGAAAAAGGTTTGCATGTAAAATATTGTAAATATATTTGTTTGTATATGTTTTGTTTTGCATTGAACTTAGGTATTTTTCAATTTGTGCATAACTTGTCGATATAGTTCTTTCCATGTTGGTTCTGATATCTTGCAGTAAAATTGTTTTATGTAATGCTGAAAATGGTCTTATACTACTTTAACCTTACCTATTATAATATTTAATTGGTTTTACTCCAGGCAGACATTGGCGCCAGAGTGATTCCAATTTAACTAAATTTACTTGTACCTCTTACACTTAAATTCTTTTTATTTTGTTTATTATGTATATCATCATATTCAACCATTATCTATCCACTGCTGGATGAAGGTCTCTCCAAATGCTTTCCACACAAGTCTATCCTGAGCAATTCGCTTCCACGTCACCCCAACCTGTTTTCTTATTTCATCCACCCATCTAGTTTGAGGACGTTTTCTAGGTCTTCGGTGGTCTCTTGGAATCCAGTTCAGAATTTCTGTTGTCCATCGTTGATCAGTTCTTCTTGCAATATGCCCAGCCCATCGCCATTTCAGCCCTTTTACTTTAACAATGATGTCCTCTACTCTAGTTTGCTCTCAATCAAACTTCACGATTTGGCGACACGTTACGGATGAATGTCATACCTTTAGCGATCAAATCTTTTTACGCACAGAGTTCTGATTTATAATACTGGTCCATTTATTCTTTATTGGTGGATAAAATACTAGTTTTGGCACCTTAGCTTTCATTATAAAGGGTTGAGTCTAACACATCACTGTTTTTCACAGACTATAAAAGTAGCATAAATTACACTGAAGTGGTTAGTATAAAATTTGAAAAATATTTTTCAACCTTTCAACAAATTGGTAGGTAATATCCATAACGAATTTGATCAAAACATTGAAATCAACTTTAGATTTGGCAATCAAGAAATATAATATACAGCAATTGGAAATAACAGAAAAGGAATTATCAAAAAGTAAAGCTATTTGGCTAATATTGAGTAGTTGATATTCAATAGTATTGAAATAGAAGTTTAGATTTTGAGGAGGACCCTCTTGAAAATAAAAATTTTGAGTTTGGCGAACTGGAAAACGATGATTCTGATTCCGACTGCGATTATAGTCAAGGCACGTTTAAAAAAAAAAAGGTTAATAATATCTCTTTGGATAATATGAAAAACATCGAATTTTTTGATACCTGCAAAAAAAATAAATTTCATCAAACCAAAAATAGATATCAGTGGGTCAAAAATAGCAAAGATATATCAATATTTAGGAAATATATTTAGGGAAATGGTTCGAATTGGGAAAAATGAGTAATTATCCCGAAGGATATGATGTTAAAATTCTTTTGTTCAAGAGACCACAATTTGCTAGTCTATGATGATGATTTGAAAAGGTGGGCTTATTTGAAAGCCAAGGAAATTGGGTTGACAAATTTCAAAGTTTCGAATTTCGTCATACATTATTTTTTAAAAAAATGCAAAATTGTTTCAAGAAAAATAACAAAATTATTCTTTATATATTATTACCGGAGGCATAGTGGCCTATTGGATTGGGAGGAATTCCCAAGTCGATAACCGATTTTGTGAAGTGGACAGGTGATTCCAATGGAAAGTTTGTTATGGGGACTACCTCTTTCGTGGATGACTCTGATCATTACCTTATTATATACCAGGAGTGGGCCAAATGCGGCTCCCATTAAAAAAATTAAACCTTTCTTTTCCCAGAAGATTTTTACAAATCTTGTTAGTGAATCGGTTAATGTATAGAAGTCATACTTGCTTCAAAAGTAGACCTTCGGTTGCATCGATAGGTCCATCTAGGAGTTATTATAAAAATTTTAAATAATTATTTTGTATTTTCTTTCTCTTAATTATATTTTCTCATATGTATAATTTACATAGCACTTTGTACAATATGTAATCATATTAAATTTGTATATTTAATACTATGTAACTATGGTGTGGCTCTTTATAATATATGATAAATTGGAATGTGGCTCTCATTGACCTCATGCATTCCCACCCCTGTCATATACATTCATCAATTAAAAAAATTAAGGTATCAGGTACAAAAATGACATTTTTTGTTTTTTTAATCATGGAAAGAAAATTCACAAACTACAGAATAATTGCCAACTTAATCGCCATATCGTGAAATTTGAACCCCCATCATTTCTCTCGACATTTAAGTTTTACAGAAAAATAACTGTATGGTTAGAACAAGAGTTTAAAGCTCCATAAAATCCCCATGGTCTCGATTCTTAACTTGAGCGGCAGGTTGATAGGTTCCCTTGTAATTCCTTTTAAATTCTATTAAAAAAGACGATTTGAGTCACATCATTGAACGTCAATACTATAAGGTTACTTTTAAATATTTTAATCTTTTTAAAAATGTTCTAAAAATATATTTGTCATTTTCATATATATATATGTATAGATATTTATATTTCTGCTAAATTATGATTTAATGATTTTTTTTTTAATTTGGCTTGTCACATTTCCTTAGCCTTCATATGTATTAAATTTTAACAATAGTGTAAATGACATGCTATAACAAGTTCAAACTTGCAAAGTAATTAGCGAATTTCGATTTAAAAAAATCCCAATTTAACTCTATAAAATTCAATTTAAATCAACAAAATCCAATTTAAATAAAAATAATCCTAATTTATTTATATCAGTTGAACACTACACAGATTAAATTAAATAATTTTTATCAACGTTTATTGGCGTAGTGATACCAGCGCCGATGTTATGGCGTGATTAGATGGTGAAACGTTCGAAAGAAAAATGTTCCTGCATTCGATGGGACCTGAACCCATGACCTTCCTTTAGAAGCCGGTTATTTCGCAGAATGGGGTAGTACATTGACTACTTTTTAAACCAAATTGCAAAGATACCGGTATTAAATTGATCGAAAAGCCCGTTGCAGCATACGTATTTATATAAATCGAACACTACGCAGATTAAAGCAAATAATAATATTAATGAACGTTTATTGGCGTAGTGATACCAGCGCCGATGTTATGGCGTGATTAGATGGTGAAACGTTCGAAAGAAAAGAAATGTTTTTTGTGTTCGGTGGGGTCTGAACCCACAACTTTCAGTAAATAATCTTTAAATACGTTCGTAAGAGATTAAATGTTGTTGTTCGTAGCTCAATTGGTAGAGCCTCTGCCCGGCAAGTGGAAGGTCATGGACTCAGGTCCCAACGAATGCAAAAAACATTTCTCTTCTTTCGAATGTTTCACCATCTAATCACGCCATAACATCAGCGCTGGTATCACTACACCAAAAAACATTGATTAAAATTGTTGTTTAATTTAAGCCTAATTTAAATAAAAAAATCTGATTTTTTTGATTTTTTCATACCCTGCTAACTATGACATTTTTATTTGTTATTTAACTACGATATATTTATGCACAATCAATCCAGTTCACAGAAAATCGATGCAATTTAGAGCATCACATGAAGAGTCAACTTCATTGCTAACACTTGAAAATACAGCTGAATCTGGTTATAATGACTGCAGTTATAACAAAATTCTGAAATCCCCTTGCCTGCATAGGAATATTATTTTGCCCTAGTTATAACATCATGAATTTCCATAAAACCCAGACATAATGGCAAAATAAATCACCATTGTGTATTCTTATGGGGTTATTTTATATATTTTGCATACTTGTCAAAAATTTTCCTTCTGTTTTGCACCTCTTCCTTGAAAAGGGTTTAACTTTATCATGGGGGAGGGGGGGGGGCATTTATTCATTAACGATGTCTTTAACTGTCAACTTGCTTTAAACACCTTGAAATGTTTTCCCCTCTTTTCACTGTTTACCCCTCGTATTAATCACATTCACCTTCATGCTTTTGAATGAAAACGAAATAAATTTGTTCATCCTGACATTCATTAACAAAGTGCCTATAGTGAGCAACTTTCATATTCCATCCTGACTGTGCATGCACCATTAGTATACAATTGTTCTTAATTTATAAAATGATATGCTAGAAAGCCCTTTTCATTAGAAGACAAAGTTAGGGGAAATAATTAGTAAATAATGGTAGTTCAGTTTAACATTGTGGTATTTGGACATTTTAAAATAAAAGTGCATACTATATGCAGTAATAAATACTACATATCAACATTTTAAAATTATTTATTGGTTACAGCATCAAAAATTTTGCCAATTCTTTGACTAGCATTATAATTGGGTTTGATTGCAATCGGCAAACTAAAATTTAAAAAATTGCATTTAAAAATTTAATTATAAAATATCTTATAAGTAAACTTTTAGCTGTGATTTTGTGTATTTTATTTCATCTCACAGTTTGTCGAACATTCATGTGTAATAGACAAGTTGAAAACCACATTACATATTTACAACAGTAAATTTAAATAGCTAAATTCAAGGAAAAAAGAGAAATGACAAGCAATTTTTTAAATGCAAGGTATGACAAAAATCCAGTTATTTTCTATTCAGCTAGAATGATGAAAGCTACATTAGAATTTTGAACATAAGATTTCATGTGGAATATATTTAAAAATGCTATGAAAAGGAAAGCACATCTTGTTTAAGAGAAGGTAAATAAAGGGGTCATTCTGTGTCAAGCGAACCAAAATTCTAGCACCTTTGAACCTCAACCTCTTGGATTTTTTTTCAAACTTGGCTCATTAGATGTACACCCAGAGATAGTGAAAAATCTAAATTTTCAGATTTTGAACTGCAGTATTTTTTAAATTACATGCCCTTGAAATCCAGGAAAAAGCACGATTTTCTGTTTACGTGCAGTTACAAAAACTATTACTAATCAAGCTAGAAATGAGATAGATGAAATAAAAATAATGTTGTAGATTATAAGCTTTCATATGATATCCAACATGAGTAGTTTTAGGTAGCTTGGGATTTCAAGGTCGCGCCATGAACCCTTTGACCTTGAATTACTCAAAAAGCATTATTTTTAAAATTTTTAAAAAAATCACACATAAATTTGCACATATTAGCATCATTTCTGGAAAGTTTCATCTTGGGACAGGAATGGGAACAGATTTTATTTTTTTTTAAAAAAAGTTATTCCAAGGAAAACCATCTGCAAAAATGGGAATTTTTTATTTTAATCCACAATTATTAATTCTGTTGGGAAATAACCACTATCATTATTATAAGTTAAGAACAGTGTTATTATACAATCAGAGACATAGCCAAGGGGCGGTTTTGGGGGTTGTAACCCCCCATCGCAATGAAATTTTGTATATTTAACATAGGAATATATGAGTTGTAGCTCTGTAACCCCCCCATTAAGCCTATAACCCCCTTATGAACTTTCTGCCTACGCCACTATATATGCAACCATGCTAGAATAGTTTAAATTAGTTCACCCAGTAAAAAGAGGTGGAGGAACAGTGTTCAAGAAACCATAGAAATTCTCCTTTAAGACTATAAACAGGTGGAAACGATCTGTAAGCAAGAGACGCCGAGTTATTACCCAGGTGCAGTTCTGAATATTTTATGTTGAAGACTTATAAATTGTTGCATGTAAAGTGACAATTCAACAGCTAGCATTCAGTTTTGCCTTAACTCTCACATAGAGTGAATGTACACTACATAGTCTGCATTAAATTTTTACATCGTTATTCTCTGTGTAATTGTCAGTTTCCACCATGGCTGAAACGTAAGTAGGTCTAGAATTACCACTTTTTTGTTGTAACCTTTTTAACAAGGAAGGGTACAAAAATATTTAAAAAAAAAATCTAAGGCCTGTTGCAAAATGGATGTATGATTTATGGGACATGAAAGGGTGAAAAAAATGTTGAAAAGGATATGAAAATGTGTAATAGTTGTAGGAAATAAATGAATATGGAAAAAATTAAAACAGAAAACAGCTCAGTAGCAATTAGCACACCAGGCCCTAGTCAGGCAGATAAAGATTTTGAAGACAGATGTTAGTTTAGATTACCTTAGTAAGTCTTTTAGCACCCTTGAAGAGTCACATATTGTTAAGGAAAGATTAAACACACCATCATACTGTGATAAAAAATTAAGCAAAATAAAAACATGTTTAACAGACAAAGTATTGACAAGAACAAGTAAGGATGTACATGATATTGGGGAAAATAATTCAGATTGTGAAATGCTTAATCAGCTAATAGAAAAGTTTAAAGGAAGAAATCTAAGTGTCAGTGAAAATTTAAAAATTCTGATTCTTGTGGAACCCAGATGTCTCGCTGGCCACACTTGTTACCTTTGTACAGAAAAAATGGACTTGGCAACCACAGTTCTTAAGTTACCTTGTAGGGGATCATTGAAGCTAATAACATAGAAAAAAGGGGACTGAGGCAGCACCAACTTGTAAAAAGGTACAGTTTTTTGTAAATTCACAAGTAAGTGTTTAGAGGATGTAATTTTCTTAAGACACACCTACCTTGGTCTCGTCCATCTGTTCCCTCCTCCCCTCAACCGAGTAAATTTTTTCATTTATTTTAGCATAATATGATAGCACTGTTTTTTACTTTTAAAAACAGTTGTTCTTGCCAAAGTAATTGATAAGTGTGGACTAAAATTAAAAATTTCCATTTATGCAGATGGTCTTTCCTTGGCATAGTTTTTTTTTTAAATGACCAAAATATGACTCCATTCCCGCCCCAAGATGAAACTTTCCAGAAATGATGCTAGGATGCACAAGTTTATGTGTGATTTGTTTCAAATTTTTAAAAATAATGCTTTTTGAATAATTCAAGGTCAAAGGGTTCATGGCACGACCTTGAAATCTCAAACTGCCTAAAACTAGTCATATTGGATATCATAGGAAGCTTATAAAATAATCTATGACAAGGTTTTTATTTCATCCATCTATCTCATTTTTAGCTTGAGTAATAACAGTTTTTATAACTGTACATGAGCAGAAAGTCATGCTTTTTTCCGGATTTCAGAGGCCTATAATTTAAAAAATACTGCAGTTAAAAATCTAAAAATTTGAATTTTATACTATCTCTGACAGAACATCTAATAAGCCAAATTTGAAAAAAATCCAAGAGGGTGAAGTTTTTCCATTGGATCACTTGACACGGAATGACCCAAAGGTAACTACTTAAGGTAGTAAAGATGACTTGTAATAATCTTGAAATTCACAGGATTCTGAGGTTCTTAAATATAAAAATTAAAACTACCGCTTTTTGAGAAATTCAAGGTCAAAGAATTCATGGCATTACCTTGAAATCCCAAACTGCCCAAAACTAGTCATGTTGGATATCACATATATGAAAGCTTATACAATAATCTATAACAAGGTTTTTATTTCATCCATCTACCCCATTTTTAGCTTGAGTAATAACAGTTTTTATAACTGAGTGTAAGCAGAAAATTGTGCTTTTTTTCTGGATTTCAGAGGCCTATAATTTCAAAAATACTGCAGTTAAAAATCTGAAAATTTGGATTTTTCACTATCTCTGCTAGTACATGTAATGAGCCAAATTTGAAAAAAATCCGAGAGGGTGAGGTTTTTACTTTGGATCACTTGACACGGAATTACCCAAAAGTAACTTAAGGTAGTAGTAAAGATGACTTGTAATAATCTTGAAATTTACAGGATTCTAAGGTTCTTAAATATAAAAATTACAGCACTACATCGAAGGTAACACAAACTAAGTTTGTTTAAATATGTTTTATGGCACAAGGACAGCTACAGTAATGTTGCAACAGAACTTGATTTCTCCAAGAAATCCAAACCTTTGTTACTTAGAGAATCAAATTCTAGACTATGGTGGGAAGAAAAATTTAGGTATGTGATATACATATGTGTATATATGTATTAGTATTTACTTTAAACAAAAACGAAATAGATCTCCCATATTCTTTAATATAATAAATTTGTTTTATAAGTTGAGTAAGACAAGATCAATGCCTATAATTTAAAATGCGTTTTAAAATTTTATATCTAAAGATTATTTAGAAAGTTCTCTGAAATGGGGCTCTTAGTTTAAGGAAACATCGACTCGTTTCAACTACAGTGGGACACACAACGAGCCTGTATTTAGCAAAATATGGATTTTGTTCGATACAATGATAAAGAGCAATACAATTTGATTGCCTTCAGCAAACAAGACTTTTGTGGACCCCAGATTTAATGTGCAAAAAAATGGAGAGCTCTTTAAAAGAAAATATAGAAAATTTTAAAGAATAAACAAATGAAACTTTTAAAATTAAAAATAAAATACATAACCAGTGATCAAGGGCAGGGATTGAAAAATCCTTTGAAATCTTAGGAGACAGAAAAAACAGTGCAATCTAATTTTTTGAAAAAATAAATTAGCACAAATAAGATCCTACTAAGTAGATAAATATTCAATTTATACACACTTTACGCATTGCGTTTATGTCCTTCGACATGCTTCGCAGCTTTTGTTTTAAAATACCAATGGTCAACAGCTTTATCAGGATTGAAGTTCTTTAAATAAAGTCCATTCAAATTTATCAATAAATTTTGCAAACTGCTTACTTCCAATTTGTTTCTTAATTTACTTTTTATCAGGTTCATGTGAGAAAATCCTTTCTCACATGATGCTGTGGAAACTGGTGTAACAGTTACTATCCTGGGGTAGAGAACTTAGATTTGGAAATCTTTCATGGCTTCAGTTTTTTCCAACAATTGTTCAATATTAAAATTTTTTCCAAGTGTTTTTAGATCAAACCACTCTACTAGAAGATCAAGAAATTCTTCTTCAGTCTCATCTTTACTACTTAGAAACTTTCTATAATCTAAGCCTAACGTTTTTATTTTACTTTCTCCAGAATTAAATAAATCTGTACCATCCGGCCATTGAAGTGTGTCAAATACTGAAACGGCATCAGTAATAGTTAAAGTTTCTAAAAAATTTTCATTTAAAAATTGAATACTCTCTTCCGGCATATTTTGCTTGTCATTTTCAAGAGCATTTATATCAATTTTTGTAAGAAGTATCACTTTGAATTTCCCATCTAAAGTTGTGTTAAATACAACTAATTATTAAGCTATTAATTTTAATTAATAGTTTATTAATAATTACATATAAACTACTAATTTTAATTAATTAAGGTGGATTACTTGCCCATATGCTGCATATACAGGGTGTCTCAGAACCAGGTTCACAAACTTCTAGGAGGGGTAGGGTACACCTAGATGACTCGGAATCACATAGCAATGCTGGTCGCAAACCACTCACAGCGCTAGTTCTAAAACCGTCCAGCATGCACAAATATTTACAACCAGTGCGTGAAAAGCGCCAGATAAAACTCAGGTCAGCTGCTCAAGTGCATAGATGATTAGGACATCGCATTTTGCGCTTCTCATGCACTGGTTGTCACTATTTGTGCATGCTGGACGGTTTTAGAACTAACGCTGTGAGTGATTTGCGACCAGCATTGCTATATATTTCCGAGTCATCTAGGTGTACCCTACTCCTGCTCGTGGTTTGTAACCCTGGTACAACCCTGTATATGTCACAGAAATGCGACAAGAGAAGCTATTTTCTCCCGTCTCCAGATACTAGTTTTCTAGCCAAGTAAATATTATTGGACGGAAACACTGGTATGAATTTTTCACAAAGTCCACGCACACGCACAGAAGACGAAGCTTGGTGGCTCCCCGTCCTGTCTCCAGACGCTTATCTAGCGAATGACCTTCAACGCCTCCTTCTGCTTTTAGAAAATGGAGTCAACATACGCCAAAAACAAGGCAAACAAAACATTTCCCGTGAGCCTTAGGAAGAAATGAATTCTCTCACTGTTCTCTTCCTTTCACCACTTTTATTTTACTTTACAGAAGGGAAAAGAAACCATCACTCCCAGAGAAAAATAATCAAGAATAATTAGGGTCGCCAGATTCAATTTTTCAGTCACCGTGGTGACATGGCACCCGGTGTTTTCCAAGCTCTGATCGAGGGTATCTTTCCAACTGAGGCAAACATGATTAAACGAACTTTCTAGCACTTAAAACCAAAGAATTATCGAGAAGAGAGAGAAACAAAGAACAACACTTTCAAAATACATAGTAAAAATAATCAAATGTTCACAAAGAAAAGAATGATTTTTCTGTGCCTGGTGGGTTCTTCTTGATTACCGCTTTCCAATTGTACTTGACTGGCAATCAAGATGATGTAGGTTCAACTCCCACCAGGCGAAAAAAAAAAATCACTATTGTCTTTGCAAGTATTTGATCATGTAATACAACCACATCATCAGCTATGGTGAGAATTACTTGAATTAAATACATAGTAAAGAGTTTGGAATAAATGCTTTTATGATGAAAATTTAATGAGCGTGAATATTGCAAAATGAAGCAAACAACTGCAGACTGATTTTTAAGAAACTAAAAACAATAAGGCTTATTTTAGGAAAAATTACTAATGTAAGTTCATTTAAATCATTTTTTAAGCTTATTCTACTGAAATTCAAGTGGTAATGTTAAGTTGATTCAAAGTTTAAGTTGATTCAAAGTTTAAGTTAATGTTAAGTAAATTCAAAGCTGAATGTTATTGTATCCATGTTGCATATACATCTGTAGACCGTATTTTTAAAAAAGTCTCATTTTAAATTCCAAAATGGATTTAAGGGGAGACCAGATATAACAAGCATTTTCGTTAGTCTCAAGCTCCTTGTTATATACAGGTCCTGATGTATATAAGTAAGTTGTACACAACTGAAACATTTTATAATTGAATCAATGATTGTAAGAAGAAAGTAATGCCACCACTGTACATTTTCAAAACAATGAAAAAATTGTAAAAGTTTCATATTATTTTAAATTAGCACCAATATTTCATTATATATCCAGTGTTATTCATTGAGTCTAAAAGTGTAACTAATGTTATTTCCATGGAAGTCTTATTAGTATTAAATAAATTGCTCTGGACTTGCTACCTTCTTAGAATCAACACAAGTCTCAATATTTTTGGACAAATAATATGGTTTTCAGGATGCATAATGAAGTAGAAATCCAAATACATCATTTTAAGAGTATATTAGTAACTGACAACACATACACAATATGAAATAGGTGAAACAACTGTATAAAATAAGAGGGAAAAATATTTTAAAAATGTCACAACTATTATTTTCAGTCTTCTTTTGTGTAGTTGGAAGACTGAAAAGTTTCATCATAAAATTCCACAAATTCCTGAAGAATGTATTGTGATCCCCTCCCCACCACCAACACAATTAAAACATAGCTGTTAAATGTGTATCAGATGTGACTATCTTCGCAAAATTATTGTAATATTGAGAAATAGAAAATTTGTTTACTGGTATATGGGCCATTATAATGAAATAAAGCCAATGAAAAAACAAACATTCACAAAAAGGATGCAAGCAGATTGAATATGGAGTTGCAGTTGGGTTTCAAATTTTGTTGCAGGCATATCGCCGGAGAAAGTTTAAAAAAATAACTGGCTAATTGCAAATGTTTTTTTTCCCTGATTAAGAGAAATTCTTTAAATAAAAGTGAAAATTTTACATGGGAATAAAATGCGCATCGTACCTACAGCATGGCAAAGATGGTGCACATTGAAGAGAACGAAGGTATTACATAAGGCAGTTTTTTATTACAGCATTTATAAATTCTAAAGTATGGATGTTGAATTGATACAGTGCATCCAAAAGTATGGCTTGAAACAAATAAGAACATGGAAACAAATAGTGTAGACTTCAGAATTCTGGTTTTGTGGCCTCTGACAGTGAGGGGAAAAGAGAAAAAAAGACCCAGACACCCAGTGCTATTTTTTTTACAATTATCATTATAAACACATCTAAAAAGTATTCTAAGAATTGCTATATTAGAAGGAAACGTTTTAAAAAATTCAACAAGAAACCATGAAGTTCTATATATATGGAAACCTTGGAGTTCTATGTATGTAAAAAGAGGATATGTATTTAAAAAAACCTTCAATAATCCGTTAACTTCCGAAAATAATGAATGGGTAGGGGAGAGGGATAAGATATGCCAAACTTTATAGGCAGCCGTAAATCTGGTCTGGGGTCCCATGATGAGAAGACATTGCAGTGAAGTTACAGTTCAGGGATCACACAAAAATTGTATAAAAATAATAGTGGCTGAAAAGCCACATTTACCATAACTTTCGACACAGTTTCCGTAATGACTGAAAACTGGTCATTTTCCATAATAATTATGGACAATCCGTAATAGTTGGCAGCTGTGCAAGACTTGTGTTTGTTGTGTCTTAGTTGCCAAATTTTTAAGCGAACTAAGCATGTGGACTTTTCAGAGAAAAAATAATTCAATTGTTTGCATCACGAGGCTCCTGGCCAGAAAATTCGTCCTTGATAAACAGTGGCTGTAATTACTGATTTGCATATAAAAAACACACTAGAAAACATCCACGTGTGTTTCGAACAACAGATTTATTGTCCATGTTTGTGATTTTGACAATTGTCTCTTTGTTGTCATCCCCATGTATTGATATACTTCTAAATAATTTGGCGTTTCTTTTTTGTGCTCTAAATGGTTGTACTTGGATAAAAAAAATTTTTGACCAGAACCGATTGATTTAGACGTTTTTTAAAAATATTTTGGCCATTAACATTTAAAATCCATTCACCTTAACTTTTAGTGACAATGAAAGACACATTACATCTTACTGCTTTGATTAATGTACTGAACAGGAGCACATAGTCTATCATGCTTTCTTATCCTTTTCAGCACTCAGAATTCCCTATTAAAGGGGAAGAAGGTGCCCACATATTGGAAAAAACTGGTGAATCACAATGAAACATCTATTATTTAAGATGTTAAAAATCCCACAACTGCGTAATTTTTATTTTGCCCTTCACATAAGGTATAAATGGTGATATCAATAAACTGACATTAGATAATACAAAAGTGAAAATATAATCAGCAATATGGATTGGAAGATGGAAATAAGCAGTTTGAGCGGCAGCTGGTAGTCCTAGTTAAATTGAAGGTAGGTGTCTGTGGGGGAAGGGGGGGAGGATTAATTTGTTTCTTCCACTCAAAAGAAAATATTGACCCCCCCCCCATATTTTTGCACACAGAGCTGATGGACATGTTTGCATCTTACACCAAATGAAAGGTTTTGCAGAGCTCTTCACAGTGTATATAAAAACTCAAAATTGTCCTAAATGGATTCTTTTCCTTCTTACAATCATCGATACAATTCTGAATTGAAGAATATGGGATAATACTATGTCCCCTCTTGGATGGAGTTAAATTCATACTACATAAATTGAAAAATGATGTCACCGTCTTTAACATTTAATTTATATATTCAATTCTACCCAATTTTGTCATGTGAATTCAATTAAAATACAAATAGGAGATAACTAAACTAGTAGAGTTGTCTGAAGTATAGCCCATTTAACGCCTGCTCACTCAGGTTTTAATCTGAGAGTTAAGTTGTGTATTTAACATTATTTAGTGGAATGTCACATGCAACAGAAGCAGGGTAAATGTTAATGCTTGAAGAGTCAAAGACACTTGCCCTCCCTCAAGAAGCTGAAATTGTATCTAATGTATATAAAATCCAAAAATATTTTGTAATGATTTAGATAATTTAGTAACATTTAAATAGGTCTTAGTCTTTTTTAAATTTTGTAAAAAAAAAAACCCAACATAGATTCAAACTTAATGCATAAAAATTAATATTTAAGTAAAAATAAAATGTTATGTAAATTAAAATTACCAATACAATAGTAAATTTATATTAATCTGTTACATTCAAAGGTTCAAATTTACAGCTTGGCAATTGCTTAGGAACATAGAATTCTTTGTTATAACTAATGATGACATTGTTGTAAGAAATGAAACTATGATACTTCTTTGTACCTATTTCTATACTAGATATAAAGAAGTATCTAACTATAGGTATATACAAATAGAGATAACAAATGTAGAGTTGTCTGAAGTATAGCCCATTTAAGCCTGCTCACTCAGTTTTAATTGAGAGTTAGGTTGTGTGTTAACATTATTTGTGAATGCCACATGCAACAGAAGCAGGGTAAATGTAATGCTTACTTCTATAATGATATTTGCTCTTTGATCTTCTGAGATGATTAATGAACCCTAAATGTTTAGTAGAGGTACTGTGGTATATTATTACTAGGCAAAATAGTAAAGATTTTGCACCAGTGAAAAAAACAAGATATCAAAAACAAATAACTGTTCCTTGTGGAGAATTCAAGTATTACATAAGCACCTTTGGGGGAGGGGTATAAAATGGCCAAAATATTGCTTACATAATACTTGAACTCTCCCTTGGAGCATATTCAAACAGTCATAGAAAATGTTCCTTCCCACATGAATGAGGATAGATTTGGGTATCTCAGAAGGGAGTATGCCCTTCATGGACACCAATGCAACTTTGGAGAAGCTTTCGTTTGCAGGCGGGTGGGACACCGGCTAGACGCTTGGATGGCGTTCCGTGCGCTCTGGTTGCAGGGCTGACTTGTGCCCACGCTTTGCGGCACTCTGCACTCTTTCAATGGTGTCTAGTGGGCTCCCGTAGAAGCATTGGCCAGCCTGGGGTATTCTTCTATGCCATCCACCCATTTCATCCATTTCTCCGGGACAGATTGATTATGGATTGGCTTTCTGTTGAAGTTAAATGGTGACACCAGTGCAAGTGGTGCATCCCTATGCTCCAGTACGGATTGACAATCTCCCCTTCGCTGTTAAGATCCTTTTACGTTAAAACCTGTCTGGGATTACAGTGCCACCCTTCCCATCAAATTTATGCACAATACCTGCCTAGTTTAAAGAGGAAGGTTTCTTTGCATCACATATCTAATGAGAGTATCTCTGGCACGCTCTATGAGATTCAAGTCTGAAGAATAAACAGGCCCATGTTATGTACTCAATACCTTTACATTTCAGTATCTCACATATCCAAGCTGCTTCGTATAGACAAGCATCATGATCAATGTACGAAACTTCTGGACCTATTGCTCTATGGAAAAGTCGAACATAGTCCAGGAAAATCTGGGAACAATAATGTACTGCCATAATGGAACCTGTGGCAAAAATGTGTTCTGGCATTATGCACAACATCTGCCAATACCATGACTCCTAGGCCACAAAAATTTCATGGACATTCTATTAATGATAAAAAGTTCTCCAATCTCGTCACTCTATCTGACATCCACTACCATTCTTGATGATGAACTGAGACTTGTTTGCAAACATTACTTTTGATCCACTCTCGATGATTCCAGATACTCTTTATACACCTCTATAATCTTTCCCGACAATGGAAAGGTGTTAATGGAATGCATTTGATAGGTGTCCGTGCATACAAGCCAACTGGATTTAGGCAACAAGAAATGGTTTTAGCTGATGTATGAGTGAACACAGCAGTTGCAAGGTTTGTATCTAACTGGCAGGGAGTAAGATTCCTTCTTATTTTTGCTAATAAGGCTACATATCTGACATTGTAAGCTGTTGTGCTCCTTCCATGACTATCTCCGTGTCCCCTCAGGGCAGTTCCTCTACATTCAACAGCTTTTTCTGATTGAAAAATGACACCTTTGAACATGCTCATTGATGTTGCAACTTCAGTGACACTTTGTCCCGCCTCAAACTGTTCAACTATTTGTCCACAATCATACAAACTGAAATGGTGCTTTAGAGGCATTCTGCAACCAATATTTGCTGTGAACCAAATCAATAAGTGAAAATCTATAGCACAATCTTTCAAAACCTACAATGTGATTTTACATTCAAGCTTTACTGCTTCTAATTTTGCATGAACAACAGCTTGTGAGGCACTGCCTTTTATATAAATAAGGGGACTTGCACAACAGTGCCTTTTTCATTGCGTGTTTTTGTGACTATAGATCTACTGGAAGGTATTGCATGGCAATAACTAGTTGTTCCTTAGCAATTGTCAAGCAGTGAAAGTGGTAACAATAGGTTAAGACTACTCACTAACTCACTCAAGTTTATCTTTGACAGAGATTACCTTAAAAGAACTATCAGATGTGTGTTTATTTATACAAGTCGAACACTACGCAGATTAAATAAAGCAACAATTTTTATCAACGTTTTAGGCTTAGTAATATTAACACCGATGTTATGGCGTGGTTAGATGGTGAAACGTTCACAAAGAAAAATGTTTCTACGTTCGATGGGGCACAAGCTTCCACCCAGATAAGTGGAAAGTCGTGGGTTCATGACCCCACCAAACGCAAAAACATTTCTTTCAAACGTTTCACTATCTAACCATGCCAATAATATTAGATGTGTATTAATGGATTAAATGCATTCCTTGATATTTTACTGCTACAGTTCTAAAGCTACATACATATCATGATTAGAAAAAAATTAACGTAAGAGGAATACAGTCTAACCACGTTAAAACGAACACGCTTAAGACGAATTACTTACTTTTAATATGAACCATTTCCGGCAATCTTATCAAATTGCATAGGAATCCCCAGGTTATTTTTTCCTTTAACACAAACATGGTTAAGACGAAATACCTTTTACTACGAACTGATAAACAATGGCCCTTGGAAAATTCCCTTTGCTTAATGCAAACAAAACACACTTTATAAGATTACAGCTTCTCACTGATGATTTCAACAGACTGTAGTTGCTAGACTAAACATGCGGGAGTAGTGGCCTTTATATACAATTGCATAACAAACGTTTACATAAAAAGGTTAAACACTGGTAAAATAGCAATGAAAAAGATCACTCAAGCTTTCAGACACGTCAGCAGCAGTCCTTCATCAGGAGTAATTTAATGAACATTTCCTACTGGCATTTACATGCGAAAAGAACTGAAAAATATTTTCTGTTGTCATAAGTTTTCAGAAATGGCATATAAGTGAATGACAGTATAATGGAGAAAAGGGTTGAATTCTACATAATCGATGCACAAGCTTATGGTGGTCATCTCGATTCCGTTACAAGTGATGAATATGACTCAATGGACGATAACATGACGTGCAGTGTTTCAATGGATGCCGAAACAATTGAAGCCTTTAACAGCACGATAACACCATTGTCAGAAAGTAATCACTATTTTTTGGATACTGACGAAGACATTGACAACTCTGCCACTTGAAATGAATATCCTGTTAGTGTGATGAAGGCTTTCACTGCGTTGCAAACTGTGCGTCGTTTTGTGATGCACGATGCAGATTCTCCATTTTTTCTAGAAACTGTAGATGAACTTCATGATTTTTGGTGTCATTATGCCGACAGAAAGCAAAAACAATCTGTAATTACTGTTGTTGTTTTTTTAAAGTTCACCACTATAATTAAAAAAAAAATTTGACATAGTATGCAATCCAGAACAAATGAATATTTACAAAACGGTAATATGTACATATAGTAAAACAAGATTCTTTGAATCTATCTAGGCTCATTCCACGGAAATGTAAACCTCAGTGACAAAAAATAAAGTTAAAAAAACTAAGTGCAACCTGTTATTTTATATATATTGTAGTTTGATAATCCAGCAACAATTTGGAAATCATTTGAATCTGGCAACAGTTGGAATACAAAAGGCACATGGTTGGGACGTAAGCCAAACTGAAGATTAAATGTAATGCAGAAGACTTTGCTATTTATGTAAATGTTATAAAAAATTTGCCTGAAGCTTGATTAGTTTGACAGATTAGACCTTTAGCTAATTTATTTATTTGCTACTTCTGGAAAATATCATAGATATATTATCGATTGTTTATTGTTTACGTGGGTCACAAAAATTAATATTTTTCTTTATAAACAAATAAATTTTATTATTTACAACCTATATATTTTAAATCTCTTTACTTAGTTTCTGCTCTATTTATAATACTTTCGAGATTTATTTTATCGTCATTAATTTAGCTCATATGGCTGTGACCAATGTAACAATTTTTGTGTGACCAACGTAACATGTTAAATTAGTCACACTTGTTCTTATTTCATTTAAAACTTTTTAATTATTATTAACACTTGGTTTGTGGTTATAACAAAGTAGGTAATAGTCTGTTTCTCAAAAATTCATATAACTAAAAATATTAAAAAAAAAAAAAAATATTATTCAAAGGTAACAAAATGGTGCTAATGGCGTTGCAGAACGAAAATGACATGCTAAACAGACTGAAGAACAAATACTTTGAGAAAAGGAAAGAGCAAAAAATCATATGAAACAATTGAGATTGAAAAAAGAAAGTGATGTAAAGTGGAAAAATGAAAATGAAGCATTGAAAGTTAGAATGCCTGAAATGCGTTCAAAGAAAAAAATGGATTCATCATCTTTCTTTGTGTCCAATCCTCTGAGTTTTGGAAAAGGTTTGAAAGATGTAGAGCGTCTTTACCCCAGCATCCAAGGAAAAAAAATTGGTATTACGAAAATGCCTGCAGAATTGGGTCTTCCACTTACTGATAAAAATATGAAGACTCATAAAAATAATGGAATTTCGGATGAAGTAAAAAAATGTGGTAAAAGATTTTTATCGTAGAAATGAAATTTCTCATTTACTTCCAGGGAAAAAAGATGCAAAATCATTTAAAGATCCAACTACAAGTAAAAAAGTAACTTTGCAGAAACGTTTACTTATGTACAATTTAAAAGAGACACATGAGCTTTTTAAGGCAGATAATCTCGGTATTTCCAAATTTTTCGAAAGTAGACCAGTGGAAGTGGATACAATTCGGTCTAAAGATTATGAAGCATGTTGCTGCCCCTATTGTGAAAATGTTGGGTTTCTTATCCAAGCATACAAATGGAAAGATTCTAATATTAAAAGCATAAGTGATTTGATATCACTAATTGTTTATGACATTCTTCTAATTGCATAAAACATAAATGTGAGAAATGTTTATCAATGTTCGATAAAGTAATTTTTCAAGAAGCAACAGCTAAGTCTGAGGCAATTAATGTGAGATGGGGGAAAATTTGAAATAAGAAGTTTTAGTAAATCTAATTCATTATCAGAAGAATTTTCAAAACAAATTCCAAAATTTTCTGAACATATTTATAATATTGCACATCAAGCAAGGGAGAAAAAGAAAATTTACAACCGAATGAGATATTACTTCAAACTAATTTTGCTCAAAATTATCAGACCAAGCATCAAAATGAAATCATGGTAGCTCATTGGAAAACTGATCAAGATCTAAATGATGATTTATTAAAGCAAATATATGGAATAATTTCAGATACAAAAAAGCATACCTCTTTGAATTGAAGGTTTTCTTAACTTAATCGCTAATTTTCAGAAACATTCACCATTTCAGTTAAAAAGGTAATTTGGAGTGACAGAGTGAGATTTGGAGTGAAGGAGCTGCAGCGTATTTTAAAAATCATTACTCCAATTGCTTCCATGTCCTCTTTGAACGCCTGTGAATAGAATTTTGGGGAGTCTTACCATGGAAAAGGACCTCATGATGAAGTTGGGGCCGTCCTCAAATACCATGTATGGAAAAAAGTGCTACAAGGACAGATCATAGCTAAGAATGCAGTTCATCCCAACAAATTTTAAACTCACCGCGACCTCATGATGGAGTTGGGGCAGTCCTCAAACGCCATGTATGAAAAGCAAGGATAGATTATAACTAAGAATGCATATTGATTCTTTTACTAGAAGCGGAATTCTGGGCTTAATTAAAATTAAGTACCTTACATTCCAAATACCCACCAAATTCTGAAATGAAAATGTTTGAGGTCAGAAGCCACTGAATGGAATTCAATCGCTCACTGCATAAAGGAAAGCTATGTTAAACATGTTTTACCAACACATACCTTTGTTCAAAAACCCAAATTTATTTTATAATGAAACAAACAAAATATCCTATGATGCCATCTAATGAAAATAAATGATTTCACCAATTGAATTAGAAAAATATTATAGTAAAATGAAAGCGTATTAGGGCTATGTTGTCTTATATGGCGAAACATTAAACGCTTGTAAATGAAATTTTGCAAGAGACAACCGAAGGTTTAAGTGGCCAAATCATGATGATATCCAGATGCATTGAAGTTAAATTCATTTTAAGTGGTTCTGTTCAGTTAAGCAGAAATCTACTATTTAATATAAGGGTGAAACGACAAAATAACTACATTGTAGAAAAATGCAAAAAGTAAACCATTAATAAAGTATTCACACATGTACATCTTTTATTTGTATTTTTGCATGTTACGCTGGTTACATTAGTTTTAATTTTAAATTCTGCTTTTAATGGATTATTCGGGAGGATATAAATTTTTATTACATATATCAAACCTGACATTTTAAGGTTTAAAATACATAAATATAGGATTCTATCCTGTAAGATTCAAAGAAATAGCTTTAATAATTAAGGTACCATTTTATGAGGTTGAAAAATGCGTTATGTTGGTTCTACCCTTAATTTGAAAATTAGTATTTTAATTAAAATTCAAGATTAAAACATAGTGTTATAACGCTTAACATAATAAATTATTATAAAGCAAAAAGAATCCCCACAGCTTATATACATATAAAATTATAACTTTCAACAAGGTTAGCGTTAATGAACAATCTCATTACATAACTGCTTTAAAAAGTTATGTACCATATACTATTGTTTTTGTTAGAAAACATGCCATACTAAAATAACACAGTAATACGGATAAAATATAACAAATTACTAACACATAATAGCAAAATGTTTATATGATAATCAGAAATAGGATAAATCACTTAGTAATACGATCCTCCCTCATCCTTTCCGGATAAGACGAATTGCTGTTAATAGGAACAGATTTTTTGTTCCCTTTGGTGTTCGTCTTAACGAGGTTCGACTGTACACATTGTAACAGATTATAGGAAACAAACCTTGCAAATAGTCGTGTTAACCAATTCAAAGTTAAATAACATCGAGGTTATAAAGCAGAAGATCATTGATGCTAATGGCAATGTTACTGTGATTAAAGCCAACTTCTTCAAACTTAACTGAAATAATGGTTTTGTATCTTCGGCAAAATTTTTATTCATTGTGAATTCTTTTCCCCGTCTAATTGGATAACCTAAATAATGAAGAAAATTTAAGCATTGTAGTTGCAATTTATTTAAAAACAATATATAATGTTTCTTGTACGAATAAATGACATAAAAATAATAAAATATTGATTTAATAAACAATCAAATAACTCTGAAAATGAAGAACATTCATAAAAATATACAAAAGAAACTCCTTTTAATATTAGGAAAGTATAATCATTTAAAGTATATTAAAAACATTGACAGTTTTAAAATGTAAATTTAAATATAATGGATCAACACTCATTTAAAATTTTATTGTAATCAATTCTTTTAGTAAGCTGTAGAGAGTGAGACACATTTAAAAATATTTTATTGAGTGATTTAATTGGTATCATAAATAGATGATAGAAGACTGCCGATTTTATATTTAGTAACAATATTAAATTTCTCTACTTGATAACTTTGTACATACAGGGTGAAATACTTGTGAAAACGTGGGTATGATTATTTACTAATAAATAATCAAATCTAAAATTCACATTGGAGAGAGTTCAAGTATTACGTAAGCACCTTTTGAGGGTGAAATGGCCAAAATATTGCTTACGTAATACTTGAATACTCCCTTGTCAGTTTGATTTCACAGGATCTTATTCGATAAAATGCAAACACAAAACGATAAATAAAAAAATAGTAAAATGGTCTGATGGCAGGTCGGCTGTATGACTTAACAGAAACAGATTTTCATGAAAAGAAACTTTCTTGCTCTGGTTATAAAACAAGTTTAGTAAAAAAGCTTTAAAAAGAGCAGTTAGCGAGAAGCTATTCTAAAAAGCAGTTCGTAACAAATGCTGGAAAGAACGCTTTGTAAGAAGATATTTGAAAAGAGCCACTAACGAAAAACAGGTTACGACAAGCACTGAAAACAAATGACTAGGGGGAAAAACGATTTTTGCTCTTGGAATGGGTGAACTGTTTTTTTTTTTGCAGCTCTTTCAGCAGCTGTTTTGGCACTATATTTGGCAAGCATAGCAACTGAGTGAAAAACTGCATATTACTTTGTAGTCGCCAACTTGTTTCAAATGTCGTCAAAACTTATACCATACTCTTAAAATAGGTCTGAGAACTCTAAATTGGGCCGTTTCAGTGCACTGGATTTGGAACTTACCAGTGTCCGTACAACAACTTTGCCAGAAATACTACTGTATACATTGTATTGTATACATGTATATTATTATATGTGTTATGTTATGTATTGTATATATTGAACTGTATATATTGAATATTGCCAGAAATATCACTGTAGTGAGCTTTTTCCCAAATTCATACCTGATAAATTATTCTTACCTGTATTGAAGAAGGGTAAGTGGGGAGAGACCCCTCGCAGCCCATTTGGATAGTTTTCGAGTTAGGTCTGATTCAGTACAATCCCTGACAAAAAGTATCCGATCACTGCATTAAACAGTACAACAGCTGGAATGTAATAGAAATTCTTGTGCGTGAATAATCAAATGTAACTTTTTTTATATATCATCAAAATGTGTGACGATAGTTGAATATTATAAATGATAAATTAATTTTGTGTAAATAATACAATGCCAAAAAGGAAAACAGCAATAAAGTTTGCTGAAAAAAGGTATACGATCACAAAGTTGGAAAAAGCATACGATCACACAGGTTCAAACATTTAAAAGTGAGATTTCTGAAAATTTAGATCTACATGCCAACACAGAAGTCATAAGAGAGTACATAAAGCAAGTATTAAACTTCACACCAGTTTCGACACTTGTTCATGAAGCGAATGAAAAATTGAATGAAAAAATAGCTTTCAAGAAAGAGCTCTGGACAGATTTAACAAAAATTGTTTACCTACTGCTGAACAGATTTCCCAAAGATAGATTGCAAAATTAGCTAATTGTGCTCAAAGTACTGCATGTGTTCTGTGGAAAAAGTATTGCATGACTCATAGCATGGGAAATTTACATCATAGCAGTCGCCAGTAGGCCTGGGCGATGTATCGATACATCGTGCACAACCGGTGTGAAGCTGACATCGTCACACTGGTTTCGTAATTTTCAAATCGGCGATACATTGTGATTTCACGGTGTTAGACCGACGCGGTTTGCCGGTGTCAGACCACCGATTCCGATGTTTCTTTTGCGCATGAGGGGGAGGTTATTGGAACTGCTTCCAGATTACATAGGACAAGAGCAACGGGATTAGATGATATTGACACTACAATCTTTATTATTACCATACATGAAGTTGCACCTGTTATGAACTTCGTTATCAATTCAGTAGTCTCGTCTGGAGTTTTCCTGATTCTTTAAAAATTGCTAAGGTTACTCCTGTATATAAATCTGGTAATAAAAATAATATACTGAATTATCGCTCTATTTCAAATTTCTATTTAGTAAATTAGTAGAGAAACTAATATATAAAAGACAAATTATTTTGAACATTTTAAACTATTGGATGATGAACAGTATGGTTTTAGAGAACATCGCTCAACCGAAACAGCGTTAGTGAGGGCACTTGAATTTCTCCACCCACAAATAGATTGTAATGTTGTGGTATTGGGAATTTTTCTGGACTTATCAAAAGCCTTTGACACCACTGATCATAACATACTAAGAAATAAGTTGCAACAATTGGGTATTAGGTGTCTCCAGCTGGGGTTGCTGAAGGACTTTCGTTCTGGACATCTCAGGTTGTTCAGTATCGTAAATAAATTTCATCAAGTCAACCGATTTTATTTGGAGTACCCCAGGGCTCAATTCTTGGCCCTCTGTTGTTTTTGACAAACATAAATGATTGATTGTTTGGCTTTTTTATGGCGCAAGAGCATCTGGGCTATACTGCGCCAAACACGGTTAAACATAAATGACCTATGTAATATTGATTCAGCATTTCGTAGAATTTTATTTGCAGATGACACCAGTTTATGTTTTGAGTGCCGTCCTGATCTTGATCTTTCTGTGTTTTTAACTCATGCTAATCAGGAACTTAAATATTTCAGTAATTGGTTCTCTTGTAACAGACTTATTTTAAATGTTGACAAATCTAGAGCAATACTTTTTCCATCATCGTTTCCTTGATCTTAGCACTCTACCATTGATTTCAGTGAATAATAGAGTTATACCTTTTGCTGAAAGCGTATGTTTTCTCAGGGTGAAATTTGAATCTTGACTCCAATGGAATTTGCATATTGACTCGGTTTGTAATAGGATTAGAAAGAGCCTTGGAATTACTTCCAAAGCTGCTATATTTATTCCCATCAGTGTAAAATTGATGCTTTATTATTCACTTGTTTATTTCAGAATTCAATATTGTATTGTAATTTGGGGTGGTCCCCTATTTCTCTATTCAACTGATAACATATATAATTCACGAATTTGTAAATTACAGAATATCTTCATTAGATTGGTTAGATCTCTTGGTACTAATTTTATCTATAATTTAAAGCACTATCATATTCTTCCTATTCATCTTATTTATACATCGCGTATATTAACATTGATGTTTAAGAGGATTAATATGAATTTGAATAATAATATCACAACTATTACCCAGTTTACTCATACTTATAATACTAGAAATTTATCCAGATTATTGCAAGCCAGACCTTATACTAATCTCATGAAATCTAACAAATTATATTGGAATAATGTTTTGGAATAGAATCCCATCTTGTCTTAGAGATATTAATGATCTTAATCTTTTCAAGAAAAAAGTTAGTGAATTTTTACTCAGCATAACGTAGGTTAAAAAGGCTATCTCAATATTAAGACTTATTTGGACTATTTTTATTTGTTTATTTCCCCCTTTGGCTGTATATTTTCTGTATTCTACTTGTTTATATGGGGGGAGCCAGAAATTTCAGGACTTTTTGTAAGTCCTTTGCTGGCTTATTCCTGTAAGATAAAATATTGCAATTATTATATATTTATGTATGGGAATATAGTTTCCCATCCTTATATCCTTTTAAATCTTACAAATAAAACATAATTTGATATATGCGCGGTTTTACGATATCATCTCATTGTTTGGCTCGGACGATTTCCTGGTTTCACACCGTGAAAAACCATGCATGCGCACAAAGAAACATCGGAACCGGCGGCGTGACATCGTCAAACCATACACGCTTAGAAATTCACAGTGCACCATCCAAAATGGTGCACTACGCATGCCCACGGACTTCACTTTTGATACTGCTAAACGTTTCCTTAGGAGATGATATAAGAATTGAGGAAACGTTGTATTTCGACAAATTAGAAACTCGAAATGCACCGACCAAGTCATCAAGGCCATATCGGGAAGGGGCTGGGAGACCCAATTCTTTTTCTAGGCCGCTATTGAGGCTACGATTACGATTATTTCGTAATCAGAGATTGTACATGAGGACACTTGCAATGCCGCAAGTCAGGGCCGTTTCGGGTTAATTTTTCTAGGCTGCTATTGAGGCTACGATTACGATATTAAGTAATCAGAGATTGTACGTGAGGGCACTTGCAATGTATTTCAGGGTTGTAGGGGACCCGGAGTCCCACCCCATCCCTTTTCTAGGCTGCTATTGGAGCCACAACTGTGATATTCTGTATTCAGAGAGTGTACATGAGGGCACTTGAAGTACCTCATGTCAGGGCCAGAGCCCCCATCTTCCTGATTATAATTTCGTAGATGTAAGTATCCATCAACATGGAGTTTTCAAAATTATTGGGGAAGGGGATGCTAAGCACATATTATGAACATTTATACATTGCAATATATATGTAAAATTGTAATTTATTTCAAATCATTGAAGGGTTGGGGTCCCACAGGCCCATATAGCCCTATGCCTATGTAAATATCTACTGTGCATTTGCAACAATATGCAGCATCCGGAGAGAAGCCATTGAAAGGGTTACTAGTAACCCAGACAGAAGGGAAGCCAATCCCAGTATGTTATCACCCAAACTGCTGGTGGTGGTACCGTAATACTGGATCTAATCAAAGATTATTAAAAATTCCAAGTAATAAAATATTTTATATGTTTAAAAACAAATTATTACATGGAAGGGCAGGGCAAAGAAATGGATATTTGATTATGCGTGCATTTGTTTTCCATTTTTCGCATTAACAATATCTTATGAATGTTAAAATAACATCAATGCTCAATATTTTTTAGGACAACAACCTGTTCTCATTTTTCTGTATGAATCTACGTTATTTTTGTTAGGGAGGTACGTTTCCTTCTGCTTACCGCGTCCATAGTTAACATCGTGATGTATCGCGATGTTAGACTGACGATATATCACAATGTCAAAAATGTGACATCGCCCAGGCTTAGTTGCCAGCCATCTACCTCACCAAGGGAAGGTAGAAAACTTTATGATCATGCTAAAAAGAAACGTTGCTCCACTTCCAAACAGCTGAATTCCGAATGATCTAAATACTGCATAAAATTAAGTAACCGCATGGTGAGAAACCGACTGAATTCAAAAGGGTTTCAGTTTTGTAAAGAAGGAACAAAACCTTATTTAACAGTTAAACACAAAAGGTTTCGTTTAAAATGGTGTAAAAAACATGTAAAATGGGGAATTAGTGAATGGGCAAACGTTTTATTTACTGGCGAATCATGTATTTGTTTAGGGACCAGTGGTAACAGCACAGTTATCTGGAGAAGAGCAAATGAAATATTCAGCAAAGAATGTGTAAACACTAAAGCAAAGTTTCCTGTATCATTTACTGTATGAGGTTTCATGACGATCTATGTAGTTGGGAAACTATATATAATCCATACATCTGTAAATTCCGAAACTTGCGTTGCCATTTTGGAACACTTCTTGCTTCAGAACATCGAAGAATGGTTTGGTGATACCAACGATTTCATTTTCCAAGATGACAATGCATCGTGCCACTGTAGCAGACGAGTGAAAATCTGTCATCAAAACAATGAACACAATCCAATTAATGCTCTGACGTGGCCTGTAAATAGCTCTGACATCAATCCAATTGAAAAAAATGTGTGGAACATTTTGAGGAAAATAAATTTGAGAAGGCCCACAAATTTAATTGCATTGTGCCAAGCAATAAGAGAAAGTTGGGATGAAATTACCCCAGGATATAACAGGGGTCTAATAGAGTCCATGTCGAATAGAATGAAATCCATCATTCGTGTCAGAGGAGGAGTCACAAAATATTAAATTTAGTGATCATACACTTTTTTCCTTGGAAGTAATGTTGTTTTTATTAAGTTTTCACCATCAAAACTGTAATATATAATTCAGTTTATATGTGTTTCTGTTCATTCTAAGTCTATATTTTTTAAAATGAAAACACACAAAAAATAGAAAAAATTATGTGTGTGCAGTGCCATTGCAGAAACAAGTGATCGGATACTTTTAGATAGGGGTTGTATTTGTCTGTAAATTTTTATTATTAATTTCATCTCCTCACATCTGTGTCACTAATACTC
The DNA here is from genome assembly GCA_006491805.2 of Dysdera silvatica. Classification (NCBI taxonomy): domain Eukaryota; kingdom Metazoa; phylum Arthropoda; class Arachnida; order Araneae; family Dysderidae; genus Dysdera; species Dysdera silvatica. Next base: position 15,689,992 of record QLNU02015360.1, read on the forward strand.
TGAGGCATTCAAACCATCTTTCACAGCCCATTAAATGGCACTCTTCTTTCCTCCCCTTCTTTATCAAAAGGAAAAAAAAATACAAGGTCAAATGTAAATAATGGTGGTTTAGACAGACAAAAGACACATCAAGGTGTGATGTCAGATTTTATGACGTAACCCATGTAATGACTATAAATTTGAAGAGAGAAAATGAGATACACTAATCCAAGAAAAGCCGTAACATAGGTAAATACTTCATAAGAAACATAGATTAAATAAAGAATGAATGTAAGAACCACCTTCCCTAATAAATAAAAGAAACCCTCTGAATGACAAAGCCCGGAAAGGAAGATGGTGTGATTAGCGATAGAAAGGGAAGAAAGTAATATGCAGTCACGCCGCAACTAGCGATCTAGCCAATACTGGATTCATATATACAATTTGATCAAATGTATATCAGGTAAAATCATGAGGTCTCAGGCCTGGACCTAGGACCCTGCGATTTTAGGGCTTATCAGGTACCTAATGCTGTGTAAGAGTTATAAAATCCTATATACAAATGTCCCAAAAATTTTCATTGCTCATAAATCTGAATATTGAAGATAATGAACTTTTAACAGGGCTGTAGCCACACAGGGGCCAGTGGGGTTTAACCCTCCCCTCCCTGGAAATTATTTTTGATTTTATTTTTTTCAAAATGAATTATTGTAGAATTTCATTTTGAATTTTTTGTTTGCATGTTTTAAGTTACCTTGCACACGACAATAAAATTCTTTGATGTGAAACATGTATTCAAAACAAGTTTCCCCTGTAGATCTTGTGTACATGTTTTAAATAAAGGTTTAGGTCTTCATCTGAAGTTCGCAGTGAGGAGAAAATTTATAAATTTTACTAAATCTGTATAGAAGTTTTTAATGCAATATTTACAGTACAACAACTCGCAAAAAAAAAAAAAAGGAATCTTCAGAAACCAGGTGGGGCACGATCCCACATCTTTCAGTTGCCGGCTAAGTGATCTACCCATTAAGCTACAGGTAACCTGACATTCCACCTCCTGTGAGCGTATTTGAAGCTTTTTCACAATGCAAAGGCTTTTCTCAGAAAATGGGCAGTTCATTGACTGATTTAAACGTAAGTCAAGACCATTTTTTTTTTAATAAGCGACAGTCAGAAGCATGGCATACAAGGTAATAGAAACCATTTTTTTTTCATCCTTAACCATGGAGTATGAAAATTACGGTACAACAGCAATAGCTATGTTAAGAATTTTATTCATTAATGTTAAATATGGATTAGTTTGACTTTATTGATAAAAATGACTTGTTCATATGAACTATTTACAACATTGATTGTATATTCTACATGTATTGTTCCAAGTCTTAAATTTTGTCGAAATATACATAACTAAGAATTAATAATCGTTATTAGAGCATTTCGTCTGTTGCAGATATTTAGTATTACACTCTTTTAAAATACTAATAAAATACATCAAAACATTAACGAATTCTAAGCCTCTCCCTGTAATGAGTTTTAAGCTATGGCCCAGACTCCAAGGAAAACTCATGGTTTATTGACAGAATATATAAAGAGGATCCCATTGTTTAGGGGTCCATTCTATTCGTCCAGCCTATGGCCCATAAAAGATTTAAGCTGGCATAGGATCCATGAACAGGTTTGACCTATTTAAAAAACAGTTTGTTCGTTGTTTGTTAAAAAACAGTTTAGGGTTTTTGTTCTTATCACTACTATACTGAAGAATTGCACAGAAAATGAAAAGTGTGCGGATGATTGTGGTAAATTTTCGAAGAAACGAAAGTTTATGAAAACTTCTTTAAGCGATTTGGAAAAAACTCTTGTCACATGGTTTCAACAGACGAGAACCACAATCTCCCAGTTAGCTTGAGTGTACTAAAAGAAAAGGCAATTCATCTTGCTGAATGTCTTGGAATGAAGAACTGTAGTGCATCGAATGAATGGATCAACCACTTTCAGCAAAGGTAAAACAAAACATTGTTTACAAAACTCTGTGCTCTTTTCCAATACGATACAGGTTTCAATTTAACGTTTTGGCAAGTGTTTCCTTACCTACATTTTTCTCCTACCCTAATCCTGATTCTCTTTTACTTTTTTTTTTTCCAAATGCAAATACAATTACGTTTTTTTTCTATTCCATATTAAATTTTCCTCAAAATTTATTTTTACATTTTTTTTTATTTATTTAGCCTTTCTCTTTTTAAATGAGAAACACTTTTAAGTTATGCAAACGAGCAAAGATTGACAGCATCAGTAACATTAGTCATAATGAAATGTAGTTTAGCAGAGCTTTTTTTTAGGCCTAGAACACCACTCCCATGAATCATTGTGTGCTTTGCAATGCATCAACGAGCAAAGGCCTTTGGCAACCCAATAGTTGTTTTCAATGAAAAATAACAAAAACTCAATGTTTCGGTATCAGTATTATGTCTAATTATGTAACCAAAAGAGTACAAGACGCCACTACACAGCCCATTGAGGGGGAAAGGGCCTCGCCAGAAACGGGAAGCTCTGTGGTTATTCTTTTGAATCAAAAACAAAATAATTGTTTTTTCGAAATAACTTACCTTTAACTTTGCTTATCCGCTTGTCCATGGAAAAAGATTAATTTAGAGCAAAAACAGAAGTTGAATTTAAATTAGAAAAATAAAAATAATTGTATTGAAAAAGTAGAAAACCGGAACTCGAGTAAGAAAAAATGTATGGAAGGAAACACTCACCAAAACGAAAGCTCATGTCGTATTGTAAAACAGAGCCCAAAACTATTTCTGGTGAAAGTAAGAGTGTGGACCCTGAAACAAACAGTGGAAAGGAACTGAACTCCTAAACTATACAAAGAATTTGAGACATTTTAAATGCAGATGAAACAGTACTATTCTTCAATCTACAACCTGATAAAACACTGTTTTCAGAAGGAAGTTTGTCATGGAGAGAAAAAATTTAAATAAAGAGTAATGGTCAGTGGCGGCCGGTGAGTCCCGAGGAAGCGAAGGGAAGTTAACGCCAATATAAAAATAATAATAGTCACCTGACTAGACTGAATCATAGTCACTGGTGAATGCAGGTGGCGGTTTATAGGGGTAAGTACCCAATTACGATGCAATTTTGTATATATACATATAAATATATGAAGTTGTAGCTCTGAACCTCCCCCTCCTTATGAACTTTCTGTGTAAGCTAATGGCCATAGTCCACCAAACACATGTTATCAAGTCAAGGGAAAGTTGTCTGCTGTATACTGCACATACATGCTTTATTAAACTATAATTTTTGCACTTACTAAAAATATTGACATGAGATAAAATACAAATTAACTGTAACTTTATAAATTTATTCACCGTGTTTGGCACATGAGTTTCACTGTTCTTGAGCTATTAAAATTCTACACCTCGGTGGGGTCACTGCACCTCACTTTCCGCTAGAAATCACTAAAAATTACACTAGATGAATTTTTGACGTAAATCACTTTCTGCTAGAAATCGCTAAAAATTGCACTAGATGGATTTGTAACGTAATAGAATCACTAGCCCGTAGCGGGAAAGCAGATCGGCCGGAGAGCAATCCTCCTGCGCAAGTTTGTAGACTTCGCCAAAATTGGTATCAATGTTTCCCCACAATAATAATACGTACTTGGCTAGAAAACTTATTGCTCACAGGAGGTATTTTAGAAGAAATATTTTGGAGGCGATATTTTAGAGGAGGTATTTTGGAGATAGTATTTTAGAAAAGGTATTATAGAGGATGATTTTTAGGAAAGGTATTTTAGAGGACGATTTTTAGGAAAGGTATTTTAGAGGACGATTTTTAGGAAAGGTATTTTAGAGCAGGTATTTCAGAAGAGGTATTGTAGAGGAGGTATTTTAGAGATGGTATTTTTAAAAAGGACGAATTTTTGGAAAGGTATTTTAGAAGTGTGTTAAAGAAGGTATTTTAGGGGAGGTATTTTAAAGGAGGCATTTTAGAGGAGGTACTTCAGAAGTGTTATTTTAGGAGAGGTACTTTAGAGGAGGTATTATGGAGGTACTTTAGAAAAGGTATCTTACAGGAGATAATTTAGAAAAGGTATTTTAAAGGAGGTATTTTATTAGATCTAGCTAATATTTTAGAAAATCTAGCTTTTTTATCAGATCTAGCTAATTTTTACCATGTTTCAGCATTACTAGAACAAATCTGGCATCACATACGCATGTGCAATGCAGTGATAAATGGTTTGAGACGCCATTTAGTGATTGCTTCACATTGCTCTCTTGTCTGGTTATGTTCGTTGTAGTGAAAGTGTCTGAGCATTTGACTTTTTTTTTTTATAGATTAGGTATGCAAGGTAAGATATGTGTGAATTTAAGAAGGGAAAAAGAAAGGAAAGAGGAGGAAGGGGAGGATGAAAATTGCAAAAAACGCTGTAAACAACTTTTTACGATTCGTAGGAGGATGAAAATCCCCCCAAAAAAACGGCATAAACAACATGCGGGCTAGTCACCTTGTGCCGATTGCCAGTTTTTGGAAACATTGACTAGATTTGGGGTAACATCTCGTGCAGTAGTGCCACCTTGGCATATATTTTCCTTAATCGTGTTATTATATTCATAAATAACCCCCATTGACTACTTTCTTGCGAAATTTGTAGTCAATCAAAGAATTGTTTTAGTTATGTCAGATTTACTGCCTTTATAACTCTCAGAAGAAGAGATTCGCCTAGCCTCCAAGTCCGATTTATTCTACAGCTCTCCCCCACCTTCTTCATTCTGTTTCGAGGCAATTATGATGTTGACGCTGGAGTCTCAGTCAACTACTGTCCTTAGTCTGTTATGACTTGCTGTTAGGCTATGTGCAATTTTTATTTTTGCATAATTGCTTATGACAAAAAGGAAGGACAAGATTTTTTCACACTGTAATGAAATAACTTACCATGCCAAATTTTGAAAACGATGTTATATCACAAATGTTGTAAGTTCGATTTTAATTTTTTCTTTATACATCTGAGTTTTATGGTGCAAGGACATCAAGTGTCACACTGCACCGGGATTTACAGTTCTCCAAGAAATCCAGACCTCTTAAGGCCTAGTGAACCAAACTCCCAGACTACCATGAGAAGTTCTGTAAGAGGTTTTTTTAGCATAGTCAAGAAACAAACCTGGGATCATCATATACTCAGCAAACACATTATTATTGCACCATCATAGAACCCTTCTTTCCTGGGCCATACAAGGTTTGTTAGAAAACTGTAGGTTCTGGCACAGCATGACCCTTGCAATGTAAAACTTACAAAAAAATTACTCTTAACATTCAAGTTACTCTAACAAGTCCCTTGACAAGCTGCCACTGGCCACAGTCCTTATAGCCGCAAATGCCGATGCATCAGAAAAATAACTGCTCATAATAAGAAAATCCCAAAGGCCACATTGCTATAAAAATGTAAAAACACTTCCACAGATTACCAAGCTAATAAAAAAGCATGAATGACATCTCTGTTTGACAAGTGTGTAGAACCTTCAGATGTGAAGAACAGACAGAAAAATCACATTTAATCTACGACTTGTTTTAACTTTCAATTCCACATTTTATATAAATGCATATGAGTTCTTCACAAGCATTCTTAGAAAAAGGGTGAAGGGTTGAATAATTTCCCAAATGTGTGTGCACGCCTACTTAGAATACCACCTCTGAATAATTCTATAAACAATCATTTTAATTACACATTTTTTTTTTTTCTATTTTGCATTATTTAAACATCGGTATTACCTAGGAAAATATATATACTGCAAAGAACACAATTTATAACAAATATTGTATAATTAGTACTTTAAAGAACATCAATGAGAAGAAAAAATTAGTATATATTGCTACTTAATGCTTACACAATTATTTATAAATAATAAATAAGTATGAAAATACCGTTAGAAACTGGATTTCATCCTGAATTTAACCAGTAAAGCAGTACACAAGGTGAATGGTTGCATGTTTATAGCACAAGGAGGACAAGGGTCATTTTGCACCAGACAAAGTACACACAGTTTTCTCTTACAGAATAAACAATTCATTAAAAAAAATGTATAATCATATTCAGACATTTTTTAGTTTTTCATTGGAGGATGTTCCTTTTGTAAAAATGAATAAAAAAAGTATGGACATAAAACGTAAAATTTTATGCTTGCATAAAATCCTTGCAAGGATTTTTGGAGTTCCATATATGTTTTTGCAAAAAAAACCTTTGAATTTTATGGACTAGTACTATTGCTAAGAAGCTTATTTTAACCAACAGAAAAGAAAGCAAAGCTTTAAGACGAATACGATAAATTTTACTTTGACATAAATGCACCAAGTACGTTAAATGTTGTTTTTGATGATCTTACAGTTGTATATGCATTTTTTTTCAACTAGTCTAATTCCTTTTAATTTTATAACCAATGGAGAAATAGCGCTGAGAAGCATAATATTAAATAAAATCACAATTTACCGAAAGCTCCGTTTATCACGACGGCAATAGTTAAGGCCAGTCAGATTTTCTTCGACCCAGAGTAGTTTTGCATGTTTAACTGGATTTAAAAATTTTCAAATCATAACTTAGACATTTTTGAAATTTATTTGAAAATAAATTTAAACCATCGTCCGCTCAGTCTCAATTCTCGAATACATACACACCAATTCACAACAAACTACAAAACCCAAACAACCCATCCATCGCAAGCAGAACCATCCGCATCGCTACGCTATTGCCATTATTGTATTGCCTAGCCAAAATCTTCAACAATTATAACCCAGAAAAAGGAAGAAGATGCCTTCAGAGAAATCAATCAGGAATTCTCACACGGCAACATAATCGAAAAGCTGCATTTATCAAATTTAAACTGCATTGTACGGGTTTAAACACATTTCTTAGGGAATATGATATTTATATTTAGTCAATTGATCAAAGAATTTTGTTATATGAATTTCTAAGGGGGTATATAAAACTCCGTGCAATTGGATCTAGTTTGAGGAACATAGAAGCTATGCATAAAAAATTACTTATCACATAATTAAAGTGCCATTACCTCAATTAATAACAGTTTCCGCCTTTCTTTATGATATAATAAGAGTTGTTTTAATGGAAGGGAGTTTAACTTGATAAGATTTTAAAAAGGACCTTCAGTTTTTCAGGAAATGCAAATCACGCGGGTTTTTATGGAGACATGAAAAAGCTTGAAGAATTTAGAATATTCTTTGATTTAAATTAAATTAATAAGTATCCTAGATATAAAACAGAGCAATTAGAATCATGCGATTAGAAATGATGAAATTCAGTTACAGAAGAATTTAAAATACACTGCATCAAATTATATTGGATGCTTTCTGATTATTTGTTAGCTGGACGTTTTTTATAATATTTCAAAATGAATAATATAATGACGATTTTTTGTTATAAAAATTTTGATTCACCGAATCTCTATACTACCAAGATTGGAAAAATCAAGGCGATTATGAGTAAAAACTGTTTGTATTTATGTAGTTTGGGCGGTAATGTGAACTAAAATGAGATATTTTGGGGGAATTTTTGAGAGGTGGGGATTAAAAATATAATAATAACAAAATTGAACAACGAAAAGGTAAGAAAACAAGGAAAAACTTCACCAAAATTGGCGCCTTTCTGTTAGTTTTGGAATTTTTTATTTATTTATTTAAAATTTTTTGTTCATAAGGAAGAAATCAGATTGCGATAATTATAAATTTCAGAGGTTAATTGATTTTTATCAACTGTTTTTTTGTTTGTTTCATGGGAGTTCCATTTTTCTTTTGTCTATCCTGAACAATATTATGCAATTGTATCCGTTTACGCTTGTTAGACGCAGATGAAAATATTTTTGTGATTTGTTTGCTTGCACCTTTACGTAACAAGACTTAGAAGCGGGTCTTCAGGGTGTGAAAAGATGGTTTAATACTACTTTTGAGTCACGATATATTTACACAGAACAATGCTTTTGGGAATTGTACTAATACCATCTAGATCTAATTCGTTTCTAATCTGTCTAAAATCTGTCAGATCTAAAATATAATTTAGGTAGCAACCCCGTCTAATGAAAGGCCGTAACAGTATATAATTAAGGACATGCACAGGGGCGGACTGAATCCTTTAGAAGGACGCATACCTTGGATTTTCGGAGGGCGCGAGTCAGTGTCGGATTAAAGATTTTATGGGCCCCACTGGCGTACGCAAAGAGGTGGGGGGTGATGGGAGTTGTAACCTCCAATTGCGATGAAATTTTGTATATATACATATAAATATATGGAGTTGTTAATGCTGAATATTATATACAGTAGAAATTGCCCAAAGTTACCACCTTTGGGATTGGACTGCAATGGTTACCATAGACGACAGACTTTCGTCTAGGCAAAACGAAGTTCCTACAAGTTCCTTCTTATAAAGAATAGTCACTTTATTCAGGTGGTCAATTTATCAAGGTGGTCACTTTACCAGGTTCCACTGAACACTTCGACAGAATTTAAAAAACACAGAACAACACATGTGAAGTAATGCCCGTATCCAGACAGGAGATCTTAGGGACTGCCCCTGAAATTAAATTTGTAATAGGTCCGCAAAAATACATATATGTATTTACTTGTTAAACTTACAAAATGGGGAGGAAAAACCTCCCAAACCTTGAATAATTATGAAAATTCTGACCACAAGATCTCGTTACGTAAACCACTAATTTGAGAATACTTCAACGGAAAAAATATAGAAACCATTTACTTTAAAAGGAGGACATTATAAAAAATTAAATTTTGATGGCAAAACTACAAGTAAAAAATTACAATTATGTCTGAAGGCAAAATTAGTATTTCCTCATTTATTTTTGTATAGTGTATTTGCAGAGACTGATTTAGGTAATATGGCGCCCAGTGAGAGCCCAAAATTTGGCGCCACCCTCCCCAGCTAAATATTATTTTCAAAATAATTCTTTTTGCGACGTATTTTTTTTTATTTCTAGAGATCTCCTTAATAGGCTACTGAATCTCATTACAAAAAATACTAAATATGTTCACCGATAATGAAAGTTGCGCACCAAGAAGGAAGCATATGATGTATCTGAAATTTTATTGATGGAAGGATAGAGATGGATGATATATATGATTAAAAAAAAGAGAGCAGAAGAACAACTCTAAAGGAGCTGTGGTACACAGTCCTGTCATCCTTAATAGCTTGTCAAACAGCCTTATGCTGCGATGAAAGCAGAGATATCGACTGGTATGATATGGAACAGACGTCTGATGTTGTCCTGCTTTAGACGGATCCACAACTTATGGAAGTTACTTTCCAAATTCTAGAAACTGCGGCAACGAGGAAGATGGCGTTTCAACTGGTCCCATACATGCTCGATTTGGGAAAGGTCTGGGGAGCGAGCAGGCCATGGAAATGTCTGGACATAACGTAGGTAATCCTGAGCGACCCAAGCAGTGTGCGGCCGAGCATAATACTGCTGAAATATCGCACCTAGGATTCCAGCCGCGAATGAGAGCACGTTGATCCGTAGAAACTCATCGACGTACCGCTGGCCTGTCAATGTTTCAAGTACGACTACTAGAGAGGATCGGCTGACAATGGCTATGGTTGTTCAGACCATAATGCCTTTAGTGCGGCTGCTGTGTCGCTCAATACTGCGGTTGTAATTGTGGCATTGTTTAGGGGTCCTCCAAACCCGGATAGAACGATAATCAGTCCCCGAAACAAAGAGATACTTATCGCTAAATACTATACATTGCCAATCTGTTGAATTCCACGTTGCTCTGGCCGCACCACCGCAAACGGAAACGCCGATGATCCCGTGTTAACGGCAGCACACTTAAGGGATGCTAGTATTGCAGGTTCTTTTTCTTGAGGCGTCTAGATATGATTCGTGGACACACACGAACCCCTACTTGTGCCTGTACCGCGGATCGAGTCGCCGTGGGCTCTATACATGCCTGACGCATCGTCATTCGATCATCTCTACTCGTGGTATGCCTGGTCCCTCCACATTAAGATCTCCGTGTCTGAATAGTGTCACATGACCAGTGCTTCTAACACAGTCGGAAGGTATAGTGGTATAGTACGAACGATCCACGTGACGGGCTATCTGGCGCGCTGACCACCCTGCAGTTTTTAGTCCAAAGATCATGCCTCTCTCGAATTCTGTCAGTTACGTATATCGGCATTTTTAGCATCTACCCACCATTCTTTTCACTGCGTACTTGTGCTTGCGTCGGCCAAAACTTCTCGCATTGATGGGACATCAACTACACGCCGGTTTATAAGGCCGCTGGCTCCTGCTTGCAGCGCTACTCACTGGTGTACGGTCATGAGTAATCATATCAAACTACGCTCATTTGCATACCAGACCGCCCTCTAGCTATTCACATAATTTCGCGGTTGTAGAATGCTTTTTTCTTGGTGCCCAACTTTCATTGTCGGTGAGTATATTATTACAAGACGGAAAGCCACGATAACAATTAAAACTTCCTTACGACAAATAATATGCAACTAAACTACAAGTACTTTTTCTGATGGGCCAAAAATTAAATTGTTTTAATATAAAAATCAAGGCCTTATACGAATTTCAATAAGCTGGAATGTCCTCTGTAGACTCAGGTAAGTTCATCCATTTTGATTTAGTGTTTACTTTCTTAATTTCTTATTTACTGTGTCATATAGTAGCATACAAAGAATCTGTAAACAGGAATGATTCCGTATTAGCCTAAGTTTATTCTTATTGGTTTTAAAAAACGTGTGGAAGTAAATATAATTACGTATTACGTTCAGAGAATCTATAAAATATAGATTTGATTTATTGAAGTTTATTTAAGAATAAGCGCTTAGATGATCCAATTGGATTTGGCCTTGTCTGCACTGCGGGGTCGTTAGGCCATTTTGGCTTCCGCACTCCATGGCTTGGGATCTGGTGCGAAAGCACCGGTCACGCCGCCCTTAATCCGTTACTGTGTATTTATGTTTCTCATTTGCGATTAAGATGGCACCTCTTTATTCAACGTTATTTTGTAAAAATTTTGGACCCCCCCCCCTAAATTAAATCCTGGCTATTGCCTTATGTGAAATGTATAGTTAAGGGTCAAAACGGTTTATGCAAACAAGTCATTTTTAGCAATGAAATTAAGGAGACTGACATATTTAACATCGATGAATAAAAAGTTTAACGTAATTTTTGCACCAGATACTTGCAAAGGAATATTAAAATTTATAATTTTGATGATGGACTGACTTCACTATCATTGGAGTTCATAAGTACACGTCATGTCCCTTATTATAGTCGATATATATATATAATACAAATATTAATTTAATATTATTACATGCTAATGATATTAATTTATTAACTCTTAATAAATATGAGTAATTTGATTTTACAATATACAGGGTGTGTCATAAATTCATGCAAACTTCAAAAATTCATAATAAAAGAAGTAATGCGCGGAAAAAATTTCGTTTTACGCGAATATGATCAGAGGGACATTGGATTTTTTTCCATGTATAAAAAAAAATTCCAAAAGTAACTGAAAGAGGGCGCTCGCACGTCATGCTGAGATGTTTTATGCACATCAGGCGACCACAATCAGACAATGAAACAGATCACAATAACATGACACTGTGCATTTACTATTTTAAAGTAAAAGATGTTCAACATGACCGCCACCACAAGGTATTATGCAAGTGAGGCGTGTCACTACGCCTATTACAGCTGAGTGTAGCATGTCGGCATCGATTCCACTGACGGTCCGTTGAATGGCATCTTTCAGTTTCATCAAAGTGGCAGGGGAGCCCCGGTACACACAAGATTTCAAGTATCCCCACAACCAAAAATCTTCCGGGGTTAAGTCTGATGATCGTGGGGGCTACTTAAACTTACAACCTTGACTTATCACTCGGCCTTCCGTCAAAGTTTCCAAGAGGACTGTCTTGACTGCACGTGCAAAGTGGGGCCGGGCACCATCCTGCATGAAGGTGATGACAGGTAATGCATGTCTTTTCTGCAATACAGGCACAACCTGGTCACTCAAAGGCGTAACATACGGTTTTGCAGTGACTGTACATGTTTTCCAACCGGATATAGGACAATGCACTTCAAAAAAGAAAGGGCTCAAAATGAAAGACGCGGTGAAACCACACCAACCAGTCACATGAGGAGAATGCAGTGGCTTAGTGAGGTAGTCACGAGGGTTTGACGTCGCCCAAATATAACTGTTTTGCGTATTGACATCACCATGCAGTGAAAAGTGGGCTTCATCCGTCCACATGACATTCAACAACCATTGTGGGTCACGTTCCATTTGTGCCAGCGCCCATGTAGCAAATTTTTGTCTTTCATCTGTATCTGCCGGTAATAACTGGTGAAGTGCCTGTATTTTGTACGGATACAGATTCAAGATTCCGTGCAGGATATGTCAAATCGATGATTCCGGAATCCCCATTATTCTCCCAGCTTCACGAGCACTGCTACTCCCCGTTGATGTCTTGGCTCCCAATTCTTCCATGACACTTTGTACAACATGGATGCGGTCCACGCTCAAGGATGGTCTGCCACTTTGTGGATGATCCTTCAAACTCCCCATTTCCTCAAAACGTCGTACTAAATTCAGTATCCCATTCAATGAAATAGGGCTTTTTTGCGCCTTCAGTCTGTTCTCCGTGCGAAACTTTCGCAATGCAATAGTTGTGGGTTCACCATTCTTGTAGAAAAGTTTAACCACCAACGCTCGATCTGGTAACGATAGCATGTTGCCGACATCGAATAACGAATCCATTTCCAGCCAGGTGTTTTATTTCTAGCCTGATTTGCATAAAACGTCTCGGTATAACGTATGAGCTTCCTCTTTCGGCTACTTTTAGAATCATTTTTTTTATACTTGGAAAAAAATCTAATGTCCCTCTGATCATATTTGCACAAACCGAATTTTTTTTCCGAACATTACTTCTTTTATTATGAATTTTTGAAGTTTACACGAATTTATGACGCAGCCTGTATATACAGGGTGAGTTCAATCCACCGCACCCACGAAACATTTTTGAAATAGCCATATGTTCACTGATTGGACTAATTTCACCAATAGGCGCTAACGAGTAACTGCTGGGTTGTTTATTTTTCCGAGGTAGGGTTTTCATTGGTTCTATACTATCAGCAAAAGGGTAAGCCCAATTTGGCGACTTTGCCAGCTCTCTTCACCGTGTTACGAACAACAAAAGTAAAATTTATAGTATTCTTACGCTCGGTGATAAACAGTTTATTAGAATTGGCGGCCTATCGCTATTTCTTAAATCTCTTCCTAATTAATAAATATAAAAAACCTCAGTTTTTAAATATTATGCACTAGAGAACATTTAGACATCGTCCCATTTGCCTATCCTGCAAATCTGCAAATTTGCTTATCTTGCTTGTGAAGTGCTATGATGGTTTGACCTCCATCTTCTAGGTTTTAGCTTGCATTTTTTTAACATGGTTAATATTCTGGATTGTGGGTTGAAATAAACCTCACCCCCTTCCACTTTCTAGTAATACTTATGCACCGTTCTGTAAATTTTTAATTCAGTGACGTTTTTCCCTAATACAGTGTTTATAATTGTTATTATCTGATTGATGATATTACAACTAATCAATGGTTCCGAAGCTCATCAATTAATTTTATTTTTTTTGTGGGTAGAGGGTAGGCAAGCCGTGCTCTAATCAGCTTCTTTCATAAAATTATTACAAAGTTGTAAAGTAAGTTCATGCGCACTTTTTGTACAACCTATCAGTAGTAGTATTTTTATCTTTTTGTGTTTAAAAACTGTTTGGTT
>QLNU02015360.1:15703907-15714798 GCA_006491805.2 Dysdera silvatica
TTGCTTTTTATACATTTTTACAATTTTCCCTTCCACGTGAATTCCTAATTCAGATGCGTTTTTTAGACGATCTGGATCATTCTTTTGTAAAAAATAATTTTTTAATTTACTAATGCATTAAATGGCTTCTTTCTTAGACACTATTTTCATAATATTTTCTTCGCTTTCAGCAATTTCTAGCTCCTTATCCAGTTCTGTATTGTAGTTTCTGACATCATCAACATTAGTGGATTGATTTTCAGTTGATAATTGTTCACCTATTAACGTGTAATCTTCATAAGATTCAAGGAAGATTTTCATAATGTCATCATCAACAGTTTCTGTAGTGGCTTTGTTGGTGATGGAAATTCCTGCTTTTATAAAACAAGGACCCATAGTTGCAGCTGCGATTTTTTACTGAAGAGCAAATCCACAATATTGCGTCTAAGATACTTACACTGCTTGAAAGAGAGCTTGGTGATTTAGTGTCTTCCATTTTTGCTAAAAGGTGTCTTACAATGCACTGACGGTAGTAAGTTTTGAAGCATTTAATTATGCCTTGGTCCAAGAGCTGGCCAACAGAAGTCGTGTTTGGAGGAAGAAAAATTAATTTGACATTTTCCAAAGCAATGTCAGGATGAGAAGAAGCATTATCTAAAATTAAAATCACTTTTCCTTTTTCTCGCTGCATTTTTCTATCAAAGCCTAACAACCACTCAATCATTAAATCTTTGTTCATCCGCGATTTTTTATTTGCCCGACATTGTACGTCCAATGCATTAACATTAACCCTTTAAAACATCGTGGTTTCATAGCTTTACCTATGATCAGAAGTCTTTCAAATTCGCCTATCATATTCACACATAACATAACAGTTAGCCTTTCTTTGGAAATCTTTCCTCCACTGCATTTTTCGCCTTTGAGACTCATACTTTTGTCTGGAAGAGCTCGAAAGAAGAGGCCAGATTCATCACAGTTGAAAATGTTCTTATCATCATAACCTTTGAAAAGATCCTTAACTTTCATTTTCCAGTCAAAAACAATTTCGTTTTCAACAGACGAGTTTTCACCGCATACATTTTTATAAGAAATAATGTGTCGGGCTCGAAATTTATCTAGCTAGCCACCCGAAGCCTTGAAATCAGAAAGTCCCTTTCTTTGAGCAGTTTCTAGTGCTTTCTCTAGAATTAAAGTTCCAGACAAAGGAATGCTCTTCAACCTAGCACGGCTAAACCATTCAAATGTTAAGGTATCCACAGCTAATCCTTCTGTTTTAGGGAAAGCTCTTTTGGTCTCTTGGTTACCATTTTCGGCCCAACATTTTAAAAGTTCATCATTCCGTTTTAAAATTCCACATACTTGAGTTTTCCCAATGCCCAACATTTCCGCTAAATCACGCGCACTTAATTTTTCAGCTTCTTTTAAATTTATAACATCGATTTCTCTCTGTATTAAAGATAAGTGTTTACGTTTTTGCGACATTTTTTCCTCAAATGAAAACAGCGAACCCCACTACAACCGGCATATGCAAATTCTAAAGGACTTCTGCAGAAAGCTGCATACAGACGTCGGCGTCACTTAGACTGTTAGACTAGATTCTCGCTTCTTCAGTCTTGATGTTTTAAATGAGAGGGGGAGGGGAGTGCTCTTATCTATTGAAAGACAGCATTATTGAAAGTGCCTATTGCTCAGGAAAATGGTTATCTGTGAATCACAAATTTCTAGCAAATGTTGTTGCTCGACTTCATGGAAATCATTTCTTTTAAAACGGAACCCACCCGCCTCCTTTTGTAAATTGGAAAAATGAAAAGGGTACTTCGAAATGTTCTGCGCTCCCCACCACCCCCACGGCGGCAACTCATTCGTTGTGTTTTAATGATCTACACTATCTGTTTACAATTTAAAGCATAAAAATACATTTTTTGCATTGTCAGCTAACTTTAATATTTTAGTGTCCGCGTCCGTTATTTAGAATGTCCGCTATTTAGAAGTAAAACGTCCATATGATTCGAACGTAAATTTGCCGGGGAATTGAAAAGTGTCCGTTATTAAAAGACGTCCGCTATTCAGAAGTGTCCGTTAAGAGAAATTTCACTGTACTAATTTGGCTCAACAAATGAAATATAGCGCCAAGTGGGTGTGTAATCTTAAAAAGAAAGTTGGGGCCCTACCAGGACCGGAGCGTATACGGGTGCAACGTGTGCAACGCACACGGGCGGCCTAATATTGGGGCAGCCAAATATTAGAAACAAACATGATGAAAAAGAAATTTATATTTAACATTAAAAAAAAAAAAGGTTTAAGGGGTCTTACGACCTTCAACAAGTATAAAATCTGTCTTTTTACATGAACGTTAAGTTTTTTTTCCATTTCAACTCCTTTTAAAGATGAATGATTCCGGTTGTATGCAAAATTTTTTAATGCTGTTTCTTTTAAATTATTCGTAAGGACATGGACTATTAATAAAAACATAAATTAAAAATGAGATTTTTGGAAAGTTTAAATGTCGTAAGGCCCCTTAAAACATTGATGTTTTTAAAGGACTGTAGCTTCTATAGAAGTTACAGTTCAAACTTAAACTTCACTCAAGGCTTCATTTGACTCGCAGGTCGCCGCACCGTTTTAAGTGAGCAAATCGAGCCATTTCTCTAGATCAGTGGTTCCCAACTCAATTTAAGCCGCGGACCACTTTGAAAAATTCTCACGCGTTCAGGGGCAGATTTAGGGGTCGGGGGTGGCGATCACCCGCTCCTTGAATGAAAATTTAACATTGAAAAGATACAAGGTAAAGGTCCAATGAGGTATCATTTTCAAAAATCAAGTCATTAATCGCCACCCTTGAATGACCTTTAAATACGTTCCTGCACGAGCTGACCCTAAGATCTTAATAAAAAAGGGAGCCTGGTCTTTTTCGAGGGAAAGATGTAGATATATAGAAGTAAACAAAGCAGTGTTGCCAACAGTAAAGCCAAACAAAACAGTGCTGTCAAGGTGAAATCCCTAGTGGCAGCAATAGAAAGTCTCTACATTTCAGGAAGTCCCTACGTATAAGAGCGCAGCCAGCTTTTTCATTAAGAAGGGGCAAAATACTGCCAAATATGCCATCAGTTTCATTTTCATATTTAATATTTAATAATAATAATTTTTATAAGTATTTTTTTTCAAAGTTTTTTTTTTTTTAAATAATGACCCGTCTCGAGGGCAATTTGGGACTCCTTCGCGGACCGCCAGTGGCTCACGGACCACCAATTGGGAACCACTGATCTGGACCTTCGTGAACTCACGTATCGAACAAAGCAGTCCTTTCCCTCTGGCCCTAATGAGTGTACATGTGTATAATATATATGAGATGGGGCTGCCTCTCATTTCAGAATGACCTTCTCTACGTCGTTTGCTGTCACTTTCATGATCCATGTACTGTAGACCAACTCCAGCTAATGCTGGTAGCTTCAAAGACAGAGAGGAGCTTTCCCCACTACTTTAACTCGCATTTGTAAAAGGCAAGTTTAAACGTGCAAGATATCATTCAGACATACCTATTATTTTATGAAAAGCATGACCATTGAACAGTAAGCAGATAAGCTTTTTTTGCCCATTATTATCTTACACATTTATTAATATATTATTTCATATAAATATACATGCATAGAGAAAGGCTATTACTATAACTAAACAACTGCAAAAAGATTGACTAGGGTCTACCATGACGCAAATGTTATTAGATATGGAACATAACAAGAGAAGAAAAAAACAAAAGAAATATTTAAAAACAAATATAAAATCAATTTCCCAAAACCTAAGCCATAAGTTACCTTTCGTATTTCAGGCATTAGCAATAGAAGCAGGGCTGGATTATCGCATAAATAAGACAAATGTCTAGGGCCTGGCGTGATGAAGACAATGCTTAAATGCGTAACTTGAAAGTTGAATCTAGCATAAACTGTGTTGGGGAGGGAAAAAAAATTCTGCATTTTTTAAAGAAAAAAAAGGGGGAGTGTCCCCATCCCCAGGTTACACTTACGTCAATGCTAATTTAAACATTGAAGAAATGGTTTTCAAAAGAAAATTTTAGATATTAACCCAAGGACCTTTTTTGTGCCATGTGCTTCACACAGTTTGAATCTTCTTATAAATGACGAAGCAAAAGTCATTCTAGAAACTGCAGTTTTTTAACATCGTTCAAGAGCTTTATATATTTTTTTCTGCGTCTACAGAAAGGTGGAACATTCTAAAAAGATATCGAAAGTATCACCTCGAAACCCGTCTCTGAAACAAGATGGGAAAATAGAATAGATGCCATCAAATAGTTAAAGTTTGAAATATAAGAAATATGTGCTAGTCTTATTGAATTATTAAATAAGTCAAATGTAGATGTAATTACCCGTTATTTAGCCAAATGCATCATTTCAAAAATTCAGGATTTTAAATGTATCTATTCCGTCATCGTGTTGTACGACATTTTATCTAAGGTTAATATTGTTAGTGAATTACTGCAAAAACCAAAATTAAACATAAAGACTTGCACTGATCTTTTGAAAAATTTAATAAATTTCATTCAAGAAAAATGCTCTGATGCAGAATTTGAAGATTACATGAACCTAAGTAAAGAGTTAGCTCTGAGTATTGACGTAAAAATGAATTTTCTAGATATACTGTTCATATAAGAAAAAAAGCAGACAATTTGGTTATGAACATGCCAATGAACCCATTCAAACTCTGCATAAAAATTTCAAAACAAATTTTTATTTTTCCATTGTAGACAGCTCTTCTATCATTAAGTGAAAGGTTTGTAGTTCTTCAGAAACATAATTATTTGATTTTTTGCATAATTTTTCGTATCTAAAATACATTAGCAAACAGGAAAAAATAAAATGTTATGAGTATCTATAAACAAAACCTTCTAATAAAGAGGAAAGCGATATTGATACAATTGATTTGATGAATGAAACGTATATTTTAAAAGGTATGCTGCCTTCAAATATGATGCTGTTCAAAATTTTAAACTATTTATTAAAAGATGACTTGCATAATGTATTCCCCAAATATGTTCATAGCATTACAAATATTGTTGACTTTACCAGTATCAGTTGCTGGAGGTGAGAGGTCATTTTCTAAATTAAAAATTATAAAAAATTTCCTCAGATCAACAATGAGCCAAGAAAGACTTAGTAATTTAGCAACCATTTCCATTGAACACAAGATAGCTGATAAACATTGACAGACATTCATCAATTAGTTAAAAAAAATTCTGAATTAAAGGCCAGACGTGTAAATTTTATGTGAAAATTGGAGAATTTTTTACAGCAAATAATAATAGTGAGCCACTTATTTTTTTCTGTATATGGCCTTTTCTTTTCAAATTCCTATAGATATGTTATGTTTTCACATTTAATGAATTTACATAATGACAAATTTTCATAATTTGCACATATGTATGTTTCTAAAGTATGAGTGTGTTCTTATACTACTAGACTGCTAAATAAATTTATTAAACATTATGTATTCCACTATATGTTATTTGGTTTTATTTTAACACAGAAAAATTGTTTCATGTAATGCTGAGAAAATGACCTTATACTATTTTAACCTTACTTATTATATATATATATATATATATATATATATATATATGGCCTGCAAAAGGGTTGCTGGTATCTAACTGGAAGGAGACCCACACGCTGAACGTATGTGACGATGTGTGGAACCGGCCAGGCCAGTAACCTAGTGTCCTACCCCGCCTTCAAGTGGTGCAGGCTGAGCTTTCTATTTATGTGGCAAATTAATATTTGCTACACGGATAGAAAGGCGGAAGGGGAGGGCTAATTCACCAACCCGTCTAGCCAGCGTGGTGAAATTATGGCTAATTCCTCCATTATGTTGACACACCAGAAACCATGGCCCCTAGTCTCCAGGTGCTGGAGTGCTCCTGATCAAGGCAGCGGTCAGTGTGGCATGAAAGCAGGGGGTGCTAAGAATCACTGGAATGGCCCAGGCTGCCGTTTGTTATTGACCTTGGCTACGTTTAATGGACGATCCCTTGCTTCTGAAGCAAAACTTCAGGAATTGGAAGAAGAACTTGACAAGATCAAATGGGACATTGTAGGACTCAGTGAAGTTAGAAGAAAAGGTGAAGAGTTGGTGGAACTTAAAAGTGGACATTTGTTTTATTATAGAGGAACGGAAACTGGAAGAACAAGTGGTGTTGGCTTCTTAATCAACAAAAGAATTAAAGACTACCTTCTTGAAGTCGAAAGCACGTCAGATCGAGCAGCGAGGCTCGTTGTTCAACTAACCCAGCGATACCAACTTCAAATAGTACAGGTATATGCACCAACATCAAGCCATACCGACGAAGAGGTTGAAGAATTTTATGAAGAAATCAAAGAGTTACACACCAAAGGGAAACAACATATCAAGCTCATCATGGGGGATTTCAATGCAAGAATTGGACAACAGGAACAAGGAGAGACATCGGTTGGTAAATACGGATATGGGGAAAGGAATGAACGTGGCGATCAACTCATCGAATTTGCAGAAGCTGAAAATCTTAGCATCATGAATTCATTTTTTAAGAAGAAACCGCAAAGAAAATGGACATGGAAACACCCAAATGGGGGAACTAGTGAAATTGACTATATCCTGGCAAACAAGAAATCAATTATTGAAGATTGCAGTGTACTGAACAGATTTAATACTGGAAGTGATCATCGAATGGTGAGATGTAAAGTGCACTTAAATACTAAATTAGAACGACAGAAGCTCATTAGGAAACAAGTAAGTAAGAGGGTGGATCTAATGAAACTGAAAGTAAATACCGAGGCATTCAAGTTGGAATTAAAAAATCGCTTTTCTGCACTGGAAGGACTTATTGATGAAAGTGATATCTCAGAAGCAAATGAAAACATTGTTAAGACAATAGTTGAAACTGCTGGGGAAATTGGTGGTGTAACCTGTAAAAAGCACAATAGCAAATTATCTGAGAAGACGAAACAGCTCATGAAAAGGCGAAGAGATATGAAGGTGGACAATCGAAATACCAGTTCCAGGATTGAGTACATAGAACTTTGTAAAACTCTGCGCAAAAGCATGAAAGAAGACATAAGAAAATTCAACTGTGAGCTAGTAAGGAAAGCCATTGAAAATAACAAGAGCCTTAGGGTTGTTAAAGGAAGTTTATCTGTTGGGAAGAAACACATCATTGCATTAAAAGGAGAGGATGGCACCGTAACAAGAAATAGGGAAGAAATACTTAGAAGAGTTGAAGAATTCTACAAAAATCTATACGAAAGTAACAGTGGATTAAACGAAGACATTGAAATAGTCGAAGGAACAGCTCCTAAAATCTTAAAAGAAGAAGTTTCATTTGCAATAAAAAATATGAAGAAAGGAAGAGCCCCTGGTGATGATGGTATTACATTAGATATCCTAAAAGAAGCTGGAGAATATGTAGAAGACATACTTGCAAAATTCTTTACCAAATGTCTTAACAGCGGTAACATACCAAACCAATGGGATTCTGCAACAGTAATTCTTTTGCATAAAAAAGGTGATAAAGAGGATTTGAAAAATTACCGACCAATTAGCTTGTTACCTGCTATTTATAAAATCTTCACAAAAGTGCTAACACATCGCCTGCAGAAAAAATTAGATGCAGCTCAACCAAGAGAACAAGCTGGATTTCGAAGTGGATTCAGTACAGTGGACCATATTCAAGTATTAAGAGAATTAATTGAAAGAACACATGAATATGAACTTCCATTGTGTGTGGCATTTATTGACTATGAGAAGGCCTTTGACTCTATTAAAACATCAGCAGTCATCAACTCTTTAAGATCAACAGACATTGAGGATGTGTACATTGACATGGTGAAACGTGTGTATAAAAATGCAAGTGCAAAATTTCGGTTACATAAAGATACCAAAACTATCAAAATTGGTAAAGGTGTGAGGCAGGGAGATACCATTTCTCCAAAACTTTTTACTTCAGCTTTACAGATGATTTTTCAGCAGATAAATTGGAATAACAAGGGAATAAAAATAAATGGTGAATATTTAAATCATTTGCGGTTTGCTGATGACATTGTTATTTTTTCAACGAACCCATTAGAACTCCAAGACATGGTACAGGAGCTCTCAACTAGAAGTGAAGAAGTTGGACTCAAGATGAACCTACAAAAAACTAAGATCATGTTCAATAATTTTGTAGAGGAAACAAAAATACAAGTTGACAACATTGAGCTAGAAATTGCTGATTCATATATTTACCTTGGCCAGCTGATTTCAATGGATGGCAACATTATGAAAGAACTCAACAGACGTATTAAACTTGGCTGGAGTGCATTTGGAAGAAACAGTTTTATCCTGAAGGGGAAATTGCCTTTGTGTCTAAAAAGAAAAGTCTTCAACCAGTGTGTATTGCCAGTCCTCTCTTATGGATCAGAGACATGGAGTCTAACAGTTGGAGCAATACGAAAGTTACAGACAACGCAAAGGAGCATGGAGAGGTGCATGCTTGGAATAACTAGGAGAGATCGAAAAAGAAACACTTGGGTGAGAGAGCAAACTAGAGTAGAGGACATCATTGTTAAAGTAAAAGGACTGAAATGGCGATGGGCTGGGCATATTGCAAGAAGAACTGATCAACGATGGACAACAGAAATTCTGAACTGGATTCCAAGAGACCACCGAAGACCTAGAAAACGTCCTCAAACTAGATGGGTGGATGAAATAAGAAAAGAGGTTGGGGTGACGTGGAAACGAATGGCCCAGGATAGACTTGTGTGGAAAGCATTTGGAGAGACCTTCATCCAGCAGTGGATAGATAATGGTTGAATATGATGATGATATATATATATAGCAAAATTGTAGTATGATTGTGACATGTAGTACCTTCTAATACAATATACATGAATACACATATCTAAATGTATATTAACTTGGACAAAGTTAAAGTTGTAAAGTAATATCACACAAGGTAGTAAACCCAAGTAAATTTAAGTAGTAGAAACATCTCAGAATAAAAATTGACATGTAGTAGTAAAAGGTGAAGAGGAGTAAAAGATTAAACAATACCAAGAATTTTGTTCTTCATCAAGGACCGCACAAAATCCCTGTTATTGGTTTGCTTTTTCTGACTACAACAATTAAGATTAGTGATTAATACTGAATAAACCAGCATTGACCAAAACTTAGCTAAAAACAGTATAAACCCAGAATATAATTAGTTTAACAATATTTTAGTAATTTAGAAGGGTCTCTTTATTAATACTGAGAACAATCTCAATTGTTGTAAGCGGCCCTATATATATATATATATATATATATATATATATATATATATATATATATATATATATATATAGATATAGATATATATAGAATTCTAGGTCTTCGGTGGTCTCTTGGAATCCGGTTCGGAATTTCTGTAGTCCATCGTTGATCTGTTCCTCTTGCAATATGCTTAGCCCATAGCTATTTCAGACCTTTGACTTGAACAATGATGTCCTCTACTCTAGTTTGCTCTCTCATCCAAGTGTTTCTTTTTCGATCTCTCCTAGTTATTCCAGGCATACACCTCTCCATGCTTCTTTGCATTGTCTGTAACTTTCGTATTGCTCCAACTGTTAGATTCCATGTTTCTGATCCATAAGAGAGGACTGGTAATATACACTGGTTGAAAACCTTTCTTTTGCAGGAATTAAAAGCTAATGATTGATTAATAATAAAGAAAGCACAATTATTGGTAACAATCCCAAATTTACAATTGACGGAGAAATGACTTTTTAATGAATGAGCCTACTAATAACGAAGGCAAATATGACAAAATGTCCACATTAAATTCTAAGGAAAAGTTAATTCTTATTTTTTTTTTAACATTCTCTTAATTCTCATTCTTAAAAAAAAATCCCAAATCCACAATCTTAGCTAACTATTCTAGCATAAAAATTTTCTAATCTAATTGGATTATTGACTGAACAATTTGACACCCGTTTGAGAATTACATTAGACAAGCAAAATCAATAATTTACACATAAAATCATAAATTTATGTACAGTATTTGCATTGGATTGTTTATGAAATTTATAATGAAAGAATCTTCCACATTTAAGTTAACAGTCGACTTCTCAGAAAATTTGAATCTTTTTTATTGAAATTTTATGTTCATTTAAACATATTTTCTGGTTTTTGTTGTAAAACTATTTCCATTTTTGCATCACTGCTATCATTTGACAGACAGCTCATAACGTCGCGCAGACATATAAAATGAACGCAGTTCATCCGCGATAAAGTGGGTAGGGGCATATATTTTAGTTTAACATTGCAATCGAACTTATCGTCTACAAATCGGACAGTGGTTTTCATTGGGAAAATGCAGTGAAAGTGTATGTATCGAAAGCAAGCTAGTGGGGACATACACTGCAGGTTTGCTGTTCAAAAGCACTAGAAGATTAGTGTGCAGTTGTACACTGTTCAAGCGGGGCGTTAATCCCACTAAAGCTGCATTAACGCGGCTTTTAAGTCTAATCTCCACTAAGTGTCCATTCGTTTACAATAGCGACCAGATGGAGGCAGCACACTTCGTACCGCTTTACTTTCCGTTTCATTAACTGTTACGCTGCGATCGAGAGGATCGTTTGGAATCTATACTCTTTGAAACATTCGCCGCACTATTTGCGATATCAATCTAAGAAGGGTATTTGTCTCTGTTCATTGGAATAGGCCATTTGCTTGGAATTCAATACTTCCCTGAGATAGTTCTTTAGGTGGGAAAGAGCAAAAGAGAAACCCCTGAAAATGTGGTGCATTTTTTGATTGAAGTACAATTAATGTTCTTATGTAAGTCACATGACTTTAGAAAAATATTGCTTTATGGTTTTAATATAAGCGATAATTTTTAAATAAAACATGTTGG
>QLNU02015360.1:15719445-15742614 GCA_006491805.2 Dysdera silvatica
AGATGCTTTCCCCATCCTGGATTCGAACCAGGGTCCCTCCGTTTAGCCCGGAGTGTCTTGGACCGCTAGACGAATGAGGACAGGAAACAACGCTCTCTTTCTCCGTATGTAAAGGTGTTAAGGTATTATTACCCTCCGCAGGGATAACACAATTGCCAAATATGGTCAACACAAGAAAGCCTTTCTTGTGTTGACCATATTGGCTGACCAATATCCGCGAATATGCAACAACTGCCCACATACAAGCGTTAATGTCTCATTAATCTATGATCAAACTACTCCCTTCGCTGGAAAGGTTTCAATTCGAAATCAAGATAAACCCATCTCTTGCTCAAAAGTACACAAGCTCTAGTTTGGAGCTGTAATTCAAACGTGGAGTGGCAAAAAAAAAAAATTATGCTATAGTACATATATTGAATATATATATGAATGTACATATATCGAATATATACAAATATATCGGATTATTTTCAAAACAGTTGATATCGTAATTAACACACACTTTGGGATTCTTGTTGCTATTAATATTGTAGTTTAGTAATATGCAATTATAAATGTATATTTAAATTTATGTTATGGTTTTTTTGCACCTATATAATTGAAAACTGAAATTCCGGATCATCCGAAATTTCGCTTATACGAAATCAGGCTCGCCTCTTTATTTCGGATAAGCGGGTTCTGTTGTGCTCATCAATTTAATTGAGGAGACTGGAGGCTTTCAAATTTCGAAAAAATCGTCTTTATTTTATTATTAAATTTTAAAGACGCAAAATTCTCAGGATTATTTTATAAAAAACCGCATTCAAATATTCAAAAAATTACGAATGTAGTGACATAATACATGATACTTATTTATCCATGTTCATGACTCATTTCTAAACTTCAATTACGTCACCCAAAACTCGAATTTTCTGCGTTGTACATGGAATATCTTTTTAATTAATAACTATGTTAACACCAAGTTTTATGCTCTACTTTATTTTATACTGTAATTTAACTCCCTGTCAATACGGGTAAAATATGTATTGTTACGGTTAAAATATGTATATTCATTACACTGGTGTGGGCTGTAATCTTCATAATATATGACGTCGTTTGGGTGATACATAAAAAATAAACAAGAAATGCATTTTTTATAATGGTTTTTAAATGTAGGGAAAGTAGTGAACTCATATCATTTTCATTAGAGAATCATTTTCGTTAGAGTGAAAATTATCTTCTTTTTTTTTTTGTGTGTGTATGTGTGTGTGGATATTATTTTGCGCGCAAACGTAAAGTTCTATGGTAAATGCTTTACGTTTTACAGTAAAACCTCTCTACAACAATATTATACGGACCGAGAAAAATTATCGTTGTAGACAGAGTTATTATTATAGGGAGGGTTCATTATACAGTAAAACCTCTCTACAACACTATTATACGGACCGAGAAAAATTATCGTTGTAGAGGGATTTATCGTTATATCGGACATCGTTGTAGGGAGGTTTTACTGTATATCAATACTTATTTAATTAAAAATTATGAAGTAGACCACCATTTTTATCGACATTGAAATATCTAGAATATAATCTTTCTGTACTGCAAAAATCATATGATTTGAAGCTTTATTGACTATGACATGGGATATTAAATATTAATGGGTGCATTTCGTAGAAAATATGCTCTTAAAATTTCTGAGCCCCCTCAATTAAGTATAGTATATTTTCTTATCGCATATAATAGGTTATAATAGGTTTTAAAAACAAATACCCAAATATCACCTTTTCCCATTTTCAACGTCGAACTTTTTCCTACAGCAGTTTTGCTTGCCATGTATAATTAATTAGTTATGCATGCTATTATGTGTTAACACGTGTAAACAACTACAGTAAAACTTCCTTTAACGACCACCTCCCTTAACAACCATTTTTTTTCTGGGAACGGATTTTCTTCCTACCCCATAGACCTAGTATATGTAATGCACCCATTATGTAAGTTGTTTTAATAATTATCTCTATATTATTAGACACTACCTTAAAAGTACGAAGTACTTTTAAGTTCTTTTTAAAATTCTACTATATTATTTAACTTCTTTAACTAATATAGCATTTCATTCCAATATTTAGAACCTATGTAATTTATATTGCATTTCCGTATTTATGTTCTTATTATTGGTAATATTAATCAATTACAATTTCGACATCTACTCCTTCTTATCCCTTTCATCTAATTTACTCCTTATAAGATCTGTATGCCTATTTTCTCTCATCATTTCGTGCACCTTAATCAATATACATTATTTATGAAGCAGTTCAATTCGCAGTGTATTGAAGTTCATTATATAAAAAGTTCCTTAAGTATAATCTATTATTTTTATTAATTAGTTTGATTGATTAATTTTGCAACTTTTTAATTATACATTTGTTAATAATACCCAAATTACCTCAAACGCTATTAAAATATAAAGGAATCACAATGAGAGAGAAAATCAGACGTGGCAATGGTGATTTTTAAGGCGACCTGAAAGTAAAAATGTCGTTTTTTTTAAACTATCAAATCAAATTTCCTTTACTGTTTAGCGAAAAAAAATTTAAATCCGTCCATTTTTAAAGCGTCCAGAAGAGGATGTAATTTTAATAAGTAAAATTTAATTATGGAAAAATTCAATAGTTTTTGTATATTTTCTCAAATGCATTTGACTTTTCTTTGTTATCACGGAAATGCTCTTTGCCACGAAAATGTTATCCAGTTTTCATAAAAATTTTATGCTTTGTTAACATAATGTGGATAAATAAACTAGCGTCAGGATTTTGGTCACATATTTTAATTAATATTTAATTTTTGAATTTTAATTTTTTCATATATATTGACATAATATACATATATTTTTATGTAAGTTACAATAAATATATATACTAATCCTTACAAGATCTTATTACCACTATCAAAATACCATTTTCAAAAATTTTTTAAGTTCTTAGTGAAAAAAATGCATCGTGTAGAATAATTTTAGCGAATGATAATATAAATACTTAAAAAATAGCAAAAAAAAAAAAAAATTGGAAAAAATTATAATGATATCAATTTCAAATTTGGTGTGATATTTTGTTATATAGAACTATATTTTACATAAAATTTTCAGCAAGTTCTATGAAAAACTGAAGTAGTTGAAATTTCTACTTTTAGATCGCCTTAATATGTGCTTTAGTTTTATAGCACTCCGAATCAGCTATACAAATTACCAGGAAACGCAGTTCTTGCGTACACGGGTGTCTAGTGTCGTCCTATTTGCGTACATCCCAAATGCCTACATGTCAAAATTTGTCCCAAATGCGTACAAGATGAGAAAATGAGCTCATAGTTATGGTTACTAACATTTGGCTACCAATTTGGTCACCATTTGGCAACACACAAACATAATCCCTTATTTCTATACTGTATTTTTGTATAAATGAAAATTTTTACAATTATTTTCCGTCACACTTTTATCCAGGCTTCGGACTGGCAGTTTATTGCTATTTAAACACAGATACTACTCAATACAGTCGAACCTCGTTAAGACGAGCACGCTTAAGACGAATTACTTTTAATACGAACCGTTTTCTGAAGTCCCGTCAGATTGTATAGCATACTATGCTTTCTGGATAAGACGAATTACTGTTAATGAAAACAGATTTTCTGTTCCCCTTGGTGTTCGTCTTAACGAGGTTCGACTGTATACAGTATATTATACATTTATAAGGAAAAATTACAAAGTAAAATTACAAGCTCCAACATTTTGACGCGATTTTCGCTTGACAATTCACATTTATGTTATTTATTTATTATAATAAAAATAAATGCATTTCAATGAAATTTCTAAAATTTATGAAACTTGTAATTCAAAATTATATATTTTTATTTTGTATTCCCTTTAATAGCAAATAGCGAATTTATAATTTGGAAGGCATGCTGCTCACAATTAGCACATGTTGAATAAACGCCCCTAATTAATCAATCAATCAATCAATCAATCAATCTATCTATCTATCTATCTATCTATCTATCTATCTATCTATCTATCTATCTATCTATCTATCTATCTATCTATCTATCTATCTATCTATCTATCTATCTATCTATCTATCTATCTATCTATCTATCTATCTATCTATCTATCTATCTATCTATCTATCTATCTATCTATCTATCTATCTATCTATCTATCTATCTATCTATCTATCTATCTATCTATCTATCTATCTATCTATCTATCTATCTATCTATCTGTCTGTCTGTCTGTCTGTCTGTACAAAATTTTATTAATTGGGAGTTACAATTCCCATCAACCCCCCTCTGCGTACACCATTGCTTTGTATTAAGTGGTTGATTAAGGTATTATATATTTAACTCATTTGTATTCAAAGTGTTATGCATTTAAAATACTCCTAATTTGTATATTTTTAACAACGCTTTATGTTGTTTTTTGTTTAGAATAGAAACTTTAGCCATCATGTTATTTTCAAACCACATGTAAAACATATTGCTAATTTTTAAGGTAGTTTTAATTAAAAATATATAAAATATATTTTACTAGCCTCAGAATTAAATAAGAAGATAGAAAAGCTATTTAATAAATGCATATGTATCAAAAACCAAGAAAATGTCAAATTGTGATACATTTTGAATGATTAGTTAAGTAGTTGCGTGTTAAAAGAAATATACTTTTATGTAGAAACAGCTTGAAAAACAGCAGACTTTCCTTGAAAGCCTATTATTAATAATAGACACAAAGCTTTCGAAAGGGAAAAGGTAACATTGATGCAAATTCAACAATAGCAAATAAAAAGGAAGAGAGAAAATACGTGTGTGCTTATTTTTATTAATTTTCTTTGAAAATGTTGGAAATAATTTAAATGTGAATTTGCTTTTATAGGAGAGCACACGGAAGATAATTTCATTCGAATTATACGAAAACAAATTATGCTTCTGCTGGCAATAACCAATATTACATATATAAATTCGCAAATTACATATAAACATGAGAGAAAAGAGTATGAGGCCTTCGAGACAAAAATCAGGACCTTCCCTTTACATGTGGAATGCTCTACTAACTAAACTATATTTCCGAGTTCGTATTTCTGTGGTTTCGGACTTTTTTCTTTCATATTTGTATGTGATTTTCGAATTTATATATATATTTACACTTGCGCGTTCCAGGATTTATATCCAGGATACTATTTTTAACTAATTTTTGATCAATATTGGTTCATTCAGTATTAATCATAAATCTCAATTATTGTAGTCAGAAAAAGCAAACCAATAACAGGGATTTTGTGCGAACCCTGATGAAGAACAAAATTCTTGGTATTGTTTAATCTTTTTGCTACTACAGTTTCAGTTTTTATTCAAAGCTGTTTCTACTACTTTAATTTACTTGGTTTGACTACCTAGTGTTATATTACTTTTCTACTTTAACTTTGTCTAAATTAATATATGCTTAAGTGTAGTGTATGTATATTACATTAGAAGGTACATGTCACAATCATACTACAATTTTGCTATATATATATATATATATATATGATACACATGAATATGAACTTCCATTGTGTGTTGCATTTATTGACTATGAGAAGGCCTTTGACTCTATTAAAACATCAGCAGTCATCAACTCTTTAAGATCAACAGACATTGAGGATGTGTACATTGACATGGTGAAACGTGTGTATAAAAATGCAAGTGCAAAATTTCGGTTACATAAAGATACCAAAACTATCAAACTTGGCAAAGGGGTGAGGCAGGGAGATACCATTTCTCCAAAACTTTTTACTTCTGCTTTACAGATGATTTTTCAGCTGATAAATTGGAATAACAAGGGAATAAAAATAAATGGTGAATATTTAAATCATCTGCGGTTTGCTGATGACATTGTTATTTTTTCAACGAACCCATCAGAACTCCAAGACATGGTACAGGAGCTCTCAACTAGAAGTAAAGAAGTTGGACTCAAGATGAACCTACAAAAAACTAAGATCATGTTCAATAATTTCGTAGAGGAAACAAAAATACAAGTTGACAACATTGAGCTAGAAATTGCTGATTCATATATTTACCTTGGCCAGCTGATTTCAATGGATGGCAACATTATGAAAGAACTCAACAGACGTATTAAACTTGGCTGGAGTGCATTTGGAAGAAACAGTTTTATCCTGAAGGGGAAATTGCCTTTGTGTCTAAAAAGAAAGGTCTTCAACCAGTGTGTATTGCCAGTCCTCTCTTATGGATCAGAGACATGGAGTCTAACAGTTGGAGCAATACGAAAGTTACAGACAACGCAAAGGAGCATGGAGAGGTGCATGCTTGGAATAACTAGGAGAGATCGAAAAAGAAACACTTGGGTGAGAGAGCAAACTAGAGTAGAGGACATCATTGTTAAAGTAAAAGGGCTGAAATGGCGATGGGCTGGGCATATTGCAAGAAGAACTGATCAACGATGGACAACAGAAATTCTGAACTGGATTCCAAGAGACCACCGAAGACCTAGAAAACGTCCTCAAACTAGATGGGTGGATGAAATAAGAAAACAGGTTGGGGTGACGTGGAAGCGAATTGCTCAGGATAGACTTGTGTGGAAAGCATTTGGAGAGACCTTCATCCAGCAGTGGATAGATAATGGTTGAATATGATGATGATGATATGTGTATGTGTGTGTTAGTGTTTCATCTAGAAAAAAATTAGGGCAGGGCGCAGGGCCCGGCAAAAGGCCATTTTATTTGGCGCTCTAAATATACAGATCCTCATAATGAATATCCGCGGTTACGTCAGCTTTACTGTTACCAATTCCTTTAAACAACGTCTTAATTTGTTTAGTTCCTATAGTTGCTTTCTTTAAATTGCTTAGTTTTTGTTTGCAGGTAAGCATTTTTTGGAGGATTTTTTTTTTGTTCCGAGTTAAGTATATGCGAAAGGCGAGGGGCCAGTGCGCGTGATTGCAATCTAACGACAGTGTTGCCAGATGGCAAGATTAAAAAATCCCAACTTCATACAAAATAATAATTAAATTAATATAACTATAATTTAGTTAAACAATATCCTATAATATTTCATTTATTCAAATATCCTATACCAGCGGTTCTTCAACTGTTGTCCGTGGAACCCCAGGGGTCCACGAGAGCCTTTCAGTGTTCCACAAAGGTTTGGAAAAATACTGAAACAAGAGCATTTACTCTTTAATGCTAAGAATAAATTATGAGGGGACGAAAAATTCTTTCCTTAAATAGTGAAAATTAGTGATGAAACACTAGAAATAAATACATATGATGCAAATTCCGGGCTTTAAACTTTGAGTTAATTCTTGGGGGTCCGCGAGAGCAAGTGATCTCTGAAGGGGGTCTGCGGTCCAGATAAACTAAAGAACCGCTGTCCTATACTATGACAAGTAAGCTTCATATAATAGGGATTTAACAGGGGCGGACTGGGACCTCTCAAAAGGCGCATACATTGATTTATCAGACGGCGTGAGTCCTATAACCCATGAGGGCGTAACTCCTATCGCCCATGAGGGCGCACGGGGCCGGTTGGCCGGCGGCCTAGTCCGCCCCTGGATGTAAAACATGCTTAGTTTAGAGATATTAAAGACAAACAAATTGATTTTAACAAAAATTTGATCTCAAAAATAGGTGGAACCGCTAACGTTTATCGCAGTAGTCCGTGGTTGAAAATCTGCAAACCTGGCAACAGTGCTTTATTTACAAATATTCGTCAGCAATCTTATTTTACCAAAACCATCAGTGTTATTACAGAAATGAAATACTGGAGTATAAAATTTTTATAAATCAACAAATTTCATCACGCGTTTTGGATTCTAACGTGGGAATTTGAATCATCATCGGGGAAGGATGGTGCGTTATTTTCCGAGGGTTGGGTGGGACATATGGGCACAAGGGCGGACAAGTTGGGGGGCAGGGTGCTAATAGGTTCGGCAGGGCGTTGCGCCCTTCTATTTCGCTTTAGATGAAACATTATATGTATACAGTGAAACTTCTCTTAACGGACACTTCCGAATAGCGGACGTCTCTTAATAACGAGCACTTTTCAATTCCCGACAAATTTACATTGAATCATATGGACGTTTTACTTCTAAATCGCGGACGTTCTAAATAATGGATGCGGACACTAAAAAATTAAAGTGAACGGACAATGCAAAAATGTATTTTTGTACTCTAAATTGTAAATAGATATTGTATATAGATCGTTAAACAATGATGAACGAAAGCTTGCCAAGGGGGCAGAACATTTTCGAAGGGACCGTTTTTTTTTCCATTATAAAAGGAGGTGGGTGGGTTCCGCTTTAAAAGAAATGCTTTCCATGAAGTCGAACAACAACTGCAAGAAATTTGTGATTCATAGATAACCATTCTCCTGAGCAGTAGGCACCTTCAATAATGCTGTCTTTGAATAGATAAGAGCACTCCCCTTCCCCTCTCATTTAAAACGTCAAGACCGAAGAAACGAGAATGTAATCTTAACAGTCTAGTCTAAGTGACCCCGACGTTCGTATGCAGCTTTCTGCAGAAGTCTTTTAGAATTTGCATATGCCGGTTGCAGTAGGGTTCGTTGTTTTCATTTGAGAAAAAATGTCGCAAAAACGTAAATGCTTAACTTTAAGAGAGAAAGTAGATGTTATAAATTTAAGAGAAGATGAAAAATTAAGTGCGCGTGATTTAGCGGAAAAGGTGAGCATTGGGAAAACTCAAGTATGTGAAATCATAAAACTTTTTTATGTGTAGAATTCGCCGCTTCAGGTGCGATTGTATGAATTCTACACATACAATTCCGGTGAATTTAACTGACTTTAAAAAATTGCCGGAGAGAGCCCGACGTCTGTTGACATTAAATAATTTTAAAAATCTTTGAAATGGCGCATTGTAGCCATTTGTGAAAACCTTGAATGTGGTGGATGCAAATACTAAATTCACTGTAGTGCCCGAACGGCTAATTTTTGGAAAAAAATTCACTGAACAAAAAATGTTTATTTTGATGTTCTTCACCTGTTACACATACTTGGCAGTTCCCAACTCTTTTCTAGTGTGTTAAAAAAGGCAGTTTTAGGCTTATTTTCACTACACAGTAACACAGATCAAAATCAGAAAACGGAATTCCGGATTTTTTTGTCTCTGCTGTATTATTAGCTCATTCACTTAAATTATGTATCAAAAATTGCATTTAATTCATGCAATTGGCTACGTAGCAACGTGATGGGCATAAACAGTAGTTACGCTCTACAGCCAAACCGGCCCCTTTGCGGACACGGGGATATGGACAAACATGCCTTATTTGGTGTCCCCTATCACCCCTTAAAGTTTTGCCAGATATTTTCCAAACACCCTGTATTTACTATAGTTAATTAAATCAAGCTTCATAAATGGTAAATTTCAACTGAAAATTTGTACGTATTTTATTTTTTCCCAATAACGGACACTTCTTAAAACATACACTTTTCCGTTCCCGTCAGTGTCCGCTATTGAGAGAGAATTTTCACTGTATATATATATATATATATATAAACGAAGTTCTACCAAAAGGTCCTTTCAAATATGCGTATTAAATTTTCAACTAAAAATAATATAATTTTTCATTAAATAACTTTTGTTTTAATTCTCAGAAAAATCTTGATTTCAAATTAAAGATATTAATAACGATAAATAAATATAATCGCATATTGTCATGACCACAAAAAGTATAATAATCATTCGGAAGTTCACTGAAAAGATCAATGTTTATTTTTAACATAAAAAGCAATGAAATCTGGTTCCTCATTTGCGTACTGAAGTTTTGGTAAATCGGGGAAGTTTTTAACCCCCTCAGATACGTTACCGTGTGTCGCGTGCGGGTGGCCCCTCCCACCACGTGCCAATCCCCGTCATCAAAAGATTTAACAATAACTAACTCCGCCTTCCTCATCTTCTATTCGTCAATTCAGGACTATTGGTTACAAGCACTTCGACGTTATATTAGCGGACCCCCGTTTTTTAGGGGACCCATTGAAACTGTAGTAACGAACAGCAAACGAGCATCGTAGGTTCTATCATGCTCTCGTACCACTATCCTTTATGAATTGGATGCTTTTACTGGATGGTACATCACGTGCAGGGAAGAAACGTTATACGTTCAAGGATATGTTTTGGTTTTTATACTTATGTAGTCCTAATACTAGCGCAATATTATTTATAATTCTAAAAGGGTGAATAAAGACAGTCTTAATTCAGGGTCTTCGGGTAATGTTAAAAGAGACGACACTTCTATTTCTACGTATGGCTCTTTGCGAATGCAGTAAATATTATGATTAGAGTTTACATGCTGTAAACAGTTTTCCGAAGGCCGACCTCTGGAGTAATTTATCTCTAGCTGGCACAAAAAAAGTTTTTGAGGATGATGCATGAGTCTAAGTGCACCAAAAATATTGGGAAGATTATTTGCAACCAAGTGTAATTATATCAAGAACTTCAGGACTTCGCTGAACTACTGAGAACTTCCGGACCCCAGTTGAACTGCAAATAAAAGCAATTTCTGCAATCACTCTTACTAGAAACAATTTCTCCCACCATGTCGAAGTCATTTTTTGTGGAATCATTGTTAAATAAAAACAATGGCTGTGCAGATTCTAAGAAGCAGAAGACGGTTTCTCAGCCTTTGATCAGTCGTAGCAAGAAAGGGTGGTCCACAATTAAAAAACCTGGCCCGATTCTTTCGACACCATTCCGCTATACACCACAGCCAAATTCGGCTCTGTCGATGTCGTACGTATTCGGCAAAGGAATGTACAGTAATGTATCGAACATTTATTATCCTATGCTTGAGGCTCCTTCTGTGCCAAACGAAACTTTATTAAGTTCTCAAGGATCTTTTGTTGCTGCTGCAGAAAAATCTAAACTTCAAACCCAAGACACGCTTCAGCCTGAATACAATGGGTACTTACTACTAGGACCTTCGAAATTAATTCCATCACCAGGCGGAGCAACTTACATGAACAACGGCGCAGGTAAATATTACTTACGTATTAGCAAACCGATGAATAGCAAAGTAATAAAGTTTCTTAATTTGAAAAGTGTAAAACTAGAAAATTGTGCCAAACTTGTGAATGTTTGCTAGAAAGTAAGCTATCTAAAGTTTAATTGCTAGAAAAGTAATAACAATAATAATTTATTCAACCTGAGATACATATTTAAATTTGCATATGGTAAGTTTATATATGAATTACATACGAGGACGATGATGATACGTTACTGATACAATGATTAGATTAGAAATGGAGGATAATGGAAAGCAATAGCTTGTTACAAGATTCTCCTCCAGAGTTATCAAATATAAGTAATTTATATTTAAACTTAAAACACATACACACGCCCAAATTTTTTCCAAATAAAAAAATTTAACAGAATTTCTCAGATAATTCAATTTAATGAAGTGCTTTTTTCTCACATGTTATATGAAAAAGGGTAAACGGAGTTTATACTGAATTTAAAATCTTTTATTGTGGTACCATGTGCTACATTTACACGATAAAAATGGTTCTTTAAATAGGTATATTTTAGTAAAAATAAATTACGAATGTTTGAATGGAGGGATGCTTGAACTTCTTTTTGATCAAGCAAATGATTTCATTACACAAACGATTCTACTTTTATAAAATATTATTAGTTTATACCTAATGATTTGGATAGAATAATAATAAAAGCTCTATTTTTAGTTCGTAGACATGCCTTATAAAAGGTTAAATCCGAATAACACTCTGGGGACGGGTGATATTTTTTATAACTTTTTTTTTTCCAATTTTAGATAAATTATCCAAAGTTTTTGAACACATCGCCATTTTTTATTTATTAGTTCAGTTATACACTTTGCTTAAAAGTGAAAT
This sequence comes from Dysdera silvatica, assembly GCA_006491805.2. Classification (NCBI taxonomy): domain Eukaryota; kingdom Metazoa; phylum Arthropoda; class Arachnida; order Araneae; family Dysderidae; genus Dysdera; species Dysdera silvatica. The sequence continues at coordinate 15,731,324 of QLNU02015360.1, forward strand.
ACTGATATTATTAAATTAAAAGTTAATGAACGTTTTTAGTTTGGAAAATTGCAAGTTTTGTAATTACGTAACTACACGCTATTACAGCTCTTTTTTTTTTTTATATAAATTTTAGATCATATATATTCATGCTTCTAACCCAAAGTTTAATGTTCGTTCACGGCCGGGGTCGTAGTTAGGGGGACTCAGCCCCCTGGAAAATATTTTTTTTTTTTAAAATAGATTATTGGGGAATTTTGTTTTAAATTTTTTGCTTTGTATAAAATTGTGCACGACATTGGAAATTGTTATTTGACGTTAAAATGTACTCAAAGCAGATTTCCACGGTAGTTCTGGTGTACATCATAGTTTTTTACAGACGTTGGAGTCTTCTACTCTATAGTAAGAAGAAGAGAAATTATAAATATTAGTATACCTCTCTAAATTTTCAATGCAAAATTTAGGTTAAGAAATTTATTCATCAATGCTAAACATATTAGTATATTTAGATGTTTAGTATTATTAAGTCTATTGATAAAATACACTAAAAGATCAGTGAATTCTAAGCCCTTGTAGCTTTCTGAGCTGTCCCCCCACCTGTAACAAACGGCTAGTGTCCCGTGTAGAGCAATCTCATTTGTGGCATCTTTTTATAGAATTTTTGCAATACGCATTAAACGATTATCTATCACAATAAAATGCCAATAATTTAAGTCGTAAGTTAAATGCCAGATGCTTAAATGCATACTTATTTTCACAAGCAAGAGCGCCATATTTATTATACATTACTATAGCTATTATATTTTCCTCACTTGTAATTTGTATTTTATATAATTATAAAAATCTTCCTCTCCCTCTTCTTTTATACACCTTTCCTCTCTTTGTACACATTACACACATAATTAATATTATTATGTTTGTGGATAACCAAGTTCATTAATAACAAAAAAAGTTCAAATTATATTTATGGATAAGTGAATAACCCAAGAAAAACGTAAAAAAAAAATCAAAAAACACCAACTAATAGCTTTAGTTACACGCGTACTGTGCATTAGCGCTCAGTTGGCGCGTGATACCGTTAGCAGACGGGTTAGTCCATTGCAGTTTAGGGAAGGCCGTCTTGGAGGAACTGGTTTTTCCCGCGCGAAAAACCAGTTTCGGCAAGACGCCCTTCCCTAAACTGCAATGGACTAACCCGTCTGCTAACGGTATCAGGCGTCAGGTCTGCGCGAACGCACAATATAATATGTTTACGTTGGTATATCAAAGCTTTTTTTGTACATTACGTGAAAATCATTCATAATGATGCCTGTTATAACGATCAACTGCATATAGCGACGAATTTTGTTCTTTGTTCTTTTACATGTTAAACATATCGATAATAACGAAGCTGTATGCCGTATATATACAAGGTGTCCAAGAATATCTGTACCACACTTAATAACCCGAGTTCTTCTCAACGGAAAAAGTTCTTTAATATCACATTTTATAGATTTTTGATTACCCTATCTTTATACACAATGAACAATCCCGTAGAAATATGGACAGTGTGCTAAAAAATACAAAACAAATTTTTTCTTTCTTATTTCAAATTGCGCCCTATATATTTTTTACATAGAAAAAAAGTTTATATAATTATGGTTCTAACAAGACCAAAAGGGATTTTCTCAGATAAACAGAACAGGAGTTATTATGACTTGAAATTTAGCATACGCGTTAAATCATTTGAGAACTACTAACAATTATATATATTATTAAGAATTGTGGTTGTTGTACTAAAAAACTGCGTCTCCTTCAAAAGTCAATAATATAAGAAAGAAAAAGCTTCACAATTTCATACTCTGCCAGTGGCAATATCCTGAGGCGAGGGCACCACACTATGAGTTAGGTCTCAAACGAGATCGAAACGTATTTTCTACGGAGAACAGAACTGGAGATACTACGAGTTGAAGTTTAATAAAGGTATAGTAGAGTAACGTAGCTTCCTTAGGTGAAAAACAAAAAATTAAATTTCTGAGAAAGGTTACTAATTAGAAGATAAACGATAAAACACAAAACAATTTTATTTACTTTAGACATTTCCGTAAATACCGAAGTTTAATATCAGTCTAGTTGTATTCGCGGAAAATTCGCTTTGGTCTCGTTAAAGCCATAAATCATAGTGCAGTGCCTTGGCCTCAACGTATTGCAACTAATAGAGTATGAAATTGACACCTTTCTTCCTTGTATTATTGACTTTTGAAGGAAACATAATTTTTAGTGGCAACAGCCACAATATTTAATATTGTAATTGCTAGTAGTCCTGTAGTGAATTGACGCATATGTTAAATTTCAACTCATAATATCTTTAGTTTTATTCGCATTAGAAAATCTATTTTGGTTTTGTTGAAACTACAACTGGATAAGCTTTGTAAGGTGCGATTTGAAATAAGAAAACTGTGTTTTGTATTTTTTTTAACACACTGTCCATATTTCTACGGAATTCTTCGTTGTATAAAAAGATAGCGCATTCAAAAATTTATAAAATGAGAAATAAACGAACTTTTTTTGTTGAGAAGAACTATAGTTTTTAAGTGTGGTACGGATATTCTGGAACACCCTGTATAACGTCGATAATTTTTAAAATCACAATTTTTTCTTATAAAAATTTTAGTAATCAATTATACTGTCTTAACCGGCCACCAGAATCAAATAGACAGATGTCTGCCTTCTCTGGGCAATACTCTAATCACATTCTGGTTCAAAAAGTATTTCTTTCTTACATTTCCCGCAGAAAGAACAAATATGTTTAAAAATAAGTTTAGCATGAACAAGCACAAAAATATATCACCCCACACACATGCCATGATTAAAAAAGAACCCAAAAAACTAATATAACAACTATCGGTGATAATGACTCCGAATTTGTGGTCGAAATCGGAAATAACGATCGAATTTAGAGGTTGTTATAAACGAGTTTCACTGTACATAATACTATTTTTAAAGTTATTAATGCCCTTAGAATCAATAACAAAATATGAATATTAGCTATCAAATACTGTTCGACAACAAAAGTATCGTCGCAGATTTGTATCGGTTGGTTGGTTTTTTTTATGGTGAAAGCAGATTTGTATTGAAGGATCTTAATTTAAAACTATAGTTTTTCGCAATTGCGATGATATTGTTAACTGAAACTTATCTTATATTTGCATCTCCATTAATTTTAAAAGATCGAATTAAATTATTTGAATCTCTCCACCTTTTCACACGTTCGGTTTCCTTAAATATCATGGCATTTTGTGGCTTTACCATGAAAGATATAAAACGAATCTTATTAAATGAATTAACCCTGGAAATTAATGATACGTATTATGAGGATTAAAAATAAGAATTTTAATTGTTATTTTGTTTATTTAACAGCTAAAATTTCTTCCTCCAAAAACATTACGCACAATTATTTACTAATTTTATCTATTTTCAGTGAATAAAACTGCCTATAGTCATTTTTATCTTCATGCAGTTTTAAATAGCTCTCCTACCTTTACAAGGTTTTCCTATTCACGTTTTAATTAATTAATATAAATTGTCACTAGTATGAAAAATTTAAAATTAATTAGATTGTCTGATAATTAAATTTAATATGATGTTAATAATGTGTAACGTTGTTATAATCAGAGCTTGATAAACGCGTTCGATACTGACGACTATATTTTTGCACTTGGCGAGTAGGAATTTTTTTTCCTTCTATAGTCCGTTCGCGGAAAATTGACTAGTGGTACCCTTAGAATTCACGGGAGCTGACGTCACAAACGGGTTGGTTCATTACAGTAGAGGGAAGGGCGTCATTTCATAACTGGTTTTTCGCGCACGTTTGTCTGAGCCTGTTGTCCGTGAATTCTAACAGTACCACTGGTCAATATTCCGCGAACGGACTATATGTTTATTTTTATTGAGGCGGACGAGTGCCTTCCTTGTTTGGAGAGTGTGGTTTGCCGCCATTTGTCGAGCTCTAGTCGCATGTATATACAATAGGAACGGAAGCAAACAAAGGGCATTATTATTATTATTATCACTTATAAATGAAATGAAATTTCAGCACCAATGCGTGGTGGCCTAAACTAGAATTCTATGACCCATATATTGCAAATTAGGATACGATTGCCCGTCCCATAATTACCACAAACGTGATCGGGAATTGACAATGAATGGTTTAACAAACGTTGTCTCTACGGGAGCTTTTATGGTGAGGGTTGGAAAGGAAAGAAAAAAAGTCTCGTCTCTCAGGCTGAGCTCGATCCGCAGTCCCTTAGTTTAGTTAGAACCTAAGTGACTTGCCAGCTGGACTACTGAGACGCAACTGACACGGCTTTATCTTTATCTTTATAAATTTAGATCTTACGCTCTTCAAAGTGTGCGTTCGCGGAGAAATTAGTGAAATTAAATTTCAACGTCCGCGGTTTATAGTTCAAACTGGATCCCATTTTTTAGGTGCAAATTAGATCCCTTTGATCCATATATTGTACATTATAATATTGTTACCTTTCCTGTGGTCAGTCAGCCTATAGTACACAATAATTAGTATGCAATAAGCTTATTACTTATATTCCAACTTCAAGAAAGGCAAACTTTGTTATGAAGTACGTAAGTGAAATAGATACAAATATCGGTTTAAATATCAGGCTAAAATTATATTTTCCATTAAAATGCTACCTTTTGTTTGAAGTTAGATAGGGACTGGACTAGGGAATTGTCTGGAGATAATTTATAATGTAAAGAAATTTTTTAACGCCTTTTATGCAGTACAGTAAAACCCTGATTATCCGAAATAAAGAGGGAGGACCAGATTATGTATTTATATAAATCGAACACTACGCAGATTAAATTAAACAACAATGTCAATCAATCAACGTTTATTGGCGTAGTGATACCAACGCCGATGGTATGGCGTGATTAGATGGTGAAACGTTCGAAAGAAAATAAATATTTCTGCCTTCGGTGGGACCTGAACCCACGACCTTCCACTTGCCGGAAGAGATTATATATTGTCCTTCGTAGCTCAGTGGGTAGAGCCTCCGCCCGGCAAGTGGAAGGTCGTGGGTTCAGGTCCCACCGAAGGCAGAAATATTTATTTTCTTTCGAACGTTTCACCATCTAATCACGCCATACCATCGGCGTTGGTATCACTACGCCAATAAACGTTGATTGATATTGTTGTTTGACAGATTAAGTATAATTAAAATTCTCACCATGGGAAGTATGGGCTTTGTCAGACATATTAGTGTTTACCCATTACTGCCCAGATGAGTCAAGTTAATTTTCAAATAATTATATGTTGGATTCTTTATTTATCTTTGTATTTTATTCACCTGAATAAAGAATTTGATTTGATTTAGATTTTGGGCAATTCGGACCCTTTTGACAATTTTCGGCAATTTTGACCCTTTAATTTTCAGTGTGAAGATGCAAAGAAACATAACAGTTATCCAAAACAAGGTGGATTACTATACTACTGTAAAGTGAAAAACTCGCAAAGTACATGTAAATAATAATTAAGATTGTAACTGCTCTGTTTTGGAAAGAGTCTTGCATCATTACATATATCGGATATTATAGAAAACAGATATATATCTTTGTACATGCCGATATCCATTATTTCTATTGTTTTCTCTCTTAAATCTACTGAAAACAAATGAGCTTTTTTTTTGCCGAAAACATTGAACGAGGGTCTACTAAAATATAATAAGTGAAGCAGGCTATTTGGATTAAGCAAATTTCGGAGATAATTAATGTTCCACAGTATCTTCTTTCAGAAGTATTTAATGTCTTTAATTGAAAGCTATTATCTTAGATATGAAATATTTCACAAATTGAAACGATCAGCCATCAGTGTACGCAGAAAATTAAAAAGTGAGAAGTGGGTTACAGAGCTACAATTCTATATATTCATATGTATAATGAAACTTCTCTAAACAGCCACTAAATAGTCAGTACCGAATAAAAAGGCCTAGAAATAATGTAAACATCACCCCTATTCTGCAGCAACCTCTCACCCCGGACAACGGACAGTACCACACGGCTGGTTTCATTAGCAAATAATGTCATGCATTGTTGCAATTTTATCACTAAAAAAATAAAATTGTGTCTCGTTTTCCTTTCCTATTTCACAGATATCCCTACTCTTCTAGGCTTTATTGACAGTTTCTTGCACTCAGTTAAGTAATTTCTCTTATTTATCATTATCATTAATATGGACCATTTTTATTTATCGGCCGCTATGGTGAACGAGAGGTGGTGGGGGAGGCAGGCACACAAATATTGGGTCAGCACAAACTGGCCGAATGTAAATTTTACCCACCTTTTTTTTTTTAATCTGTGTATGGAGGGTAGATTCTTTGAAGATAGCTTACCTACTTTTGTATTAAAAAGAAACTCATTGGTGTAAGTCTAAATTCCAAACAAGACTCTTGTCTATCTGATTCATTTGATGGAGAAATGGAAGATGCTGATTATCATTAGAGGAAAATTATTCAGCATTAAGTAGAATGAAACTTTTATTTTTGGAAATGAATGACACACATCCTGGTCAAATAACGTAGAGCTATATGAAAGACTTTTACATAATGTAGGAAAACCAAATTGTAAACGTAGAAGGTCTCTACATTAAAACAGAAAAAAAAAATCAATAAATATTTTAAGTGATGTCCGGATGCACTCTCTATACTCAGGAGATAAGAAAGTACATTTTGACATTTTTTTATATTTCTTATTGCATTTATTTTTTAATGCTTTGGGGATATCGGGAAATTTTAAATTTAACAGCTTTTAAAAGTTTTTTTATCGGCATCCCCTCTGCAGCTGTCACCCCTCGAAACGGACAGTTTTCCTGAAGAGCCGATGGTGACCGCCTTAGAGAAGTTTCACTGTAATATACAAAATTGCGTTATAATGGTGGCTCTGATCCCATCAATCCCCAGCGTATGCCAGTGCGATCAGCATTCACTCTTATGCAAGGTAACTTAACGTAGTACTATGTAGAAAAGATTTATAATCAGAAAACAACGTTATAATCAATCAATCAATCAATCAATCAGAATTTATTTATGCATAACATCTATAAAAATGAAATACATTGGATACAAGTTAAAAATAAGACTATTTAAAACACTTGCAACCATGGCACTTTGTTTAATTGACGCTCCAAAATATATTCTTTTAATTTGGTTTTAAATTTACTTTTTGGTTTAATTTCTTTAATTGTTGGCGGGATATTGTTCCATATGTCTATTCCATAATAATTAATATTATTTTTACATATGTTGATTCTTATTTTTGTTTTATTTAATTCTTTTTTGTTTCTTATATTATAATTATGTTTATTTTCACTTATTTTAATCAAAATTAGGTGCTTATTTTCGTATAATCTTTCGTAAATATATAATGCTACTTTTAAAATATGTATATTAGTTATGTTTAATATTTTGTTTTCGTAAATCAATTTATCTTTATGCTTACCTGTTTTGAAACATAATTTTTGATATGTTTTATCAAGTAGTTTATTGAGTTTAGTTAAATTTGTTTGGGATAAATTTCCCCATACTATATTTCCGTAATTTATATGACTAAATATTAATGCGTAGTACAAAATTTTTGTATTTAATATTAGTAATGAATTAAGTTTTGTTAGAATTCCATTAGATCTAATTTTTTTCTCAATATCAAACATTTTTAGGTTGCAATTTACTTGATCTTCGATTGTTAATCCAAGAAATTTAATTGAGTTAACTCTCTCTAGGATGTTATCGTTGAATTTTATTTTGTTAGGTTGATTAGTAAATTTTTTATTTTTAGTATGGAAGATTATATATTTTGTTTTATTTGTATTTATTATTAAGTTGTTGTCATTAAACCCCTGTTCACAACCACCAGCGTAGGTAAAGTATAAAAAGTGCGAGTCGACGTACTGTACGTTCACAAAAAGAAGTCCGGATTAAAAGCCTGAAGCAACAGGTCTCGACGCCCTAAAACCGGCTTTTCCACCGGACTTCTTCTTGTGAACGGACAGTACGCTTCACGTGGTGTTGGTCGCCTGAAACGCACCGTATTGAGCTTAATTATTATTATACCAAACAAAATCCATGTTTTTCTTTTGATGTCCGGAAACTTACTAAATGCGGGCTCTTCATAAAGGGGGCCTTATTGTATTTTACATTCCCCCCACTCAAAATTCCTCTCTAGATCCGTCTGTGGTTAAATCAAAGGTTTATTTTATTTCCATATTCCGAGAAACCTGTTTTTTAATAGCTATCAGTAGGTTTTTCCCCCCCCCATTGCCTTTGATTATCTCAGACCTTTTTCCATTTGCAGCATTCACGGAACTGCGCCGCAAAACGCTATATTTACCCTTTTCAGAATTTGTATGGTTAATTTCATAAGATATACTGGCGAAAAAATATTCAATAACTGATTTTTATACTAGTGCCAGTTCCGCATTTTTTAAAGTGGAAGTTCGCGGGAATATAAATGGAATTAGATAAAGCGGGAGCGCTGTAAAACCTATTTAAATTTTTTCCTAATGTCGATAATTCTTTTTCGCGCCTTTATGCTAAATAGAACTTTTATATTTTGGGTTATTTCCGTCGAAAATATTAAATATGTACTCTAAAATTTTGGATGTCTGATTTTTTGATTTTGCAGTAAATGGTTGTTGGTTACAAATGTAGATTAAAACAAGAAAATCTTTCTAGGTATGAGATAACGGCAAGGAAAGCACACGATTTTTGATATTCTTAAAATGGCTGGAATTACTATGGTAATCCAAGCACATAGACATCGTAATTTTCATAGACATACATAAATTTAATATAGGCTCTGGAAACACATACCTGTCGCAGCTTAACATATTATGCAAGCCTTACATATCAGGCATGGTGCATGCACACATATATATTTCATTTCTTTTATAATTAATTACTTTTTAAGAAATAGAGCATCTATATAACCAAAAGAAATCATACAGCGGGAGATTTATACACTCCATTGTGAACTTCGAAGTTGAATCTTATAAAAAAAATAGTCAGAGCTAGCTTACTTTTATTTTTAATGGCTTGCGTATTTGTATATAAAGATATAATAATATTATATAACAGCGATTGAAAGTTATTAAAACGAATTTTTTTTTACTATTAGCCGATGATGTGGCAACAATAGATGTTAAATTACTCGTAAAGAAAAGAATGATTTTCCGGCACCTGGTCGGACCCGAACTCACGACCTCCTGATTGCCAGTCAGTACTCTACCTACTAAGCTACAGGCGTCAATCATTTCCTCCCTTACGAGCATATATAAGGCTTTCTATGAAAAGGCTCGCTCGCACTGCTCACTGCGGACCGGGGTTTGGTTCCCTAGGCCTTAAGAGGTTCGGATTCCTCGGAAAACTATAGGTCCAAGAAATTCGGATTCCTCGGGAAATTGTAGGTCCAGAGGTTTGGGATTCCTCGAAAAACAGTAAGTCCCGGCGAAGCATGACCCCTGTAGTCCTCGAGCCGTAAAACAAACAAACAAACAAACAAACAAACAAGCAAGCAATCAAGCAAGCAAGCAAACAAATAAACAAACAAAGTTCACTATTAGTGTGGCAGTACCGTCACTATTCTGTAACCAAACGACATATCAAAGAAGCAAGAATGTCTGATAGGACGAATTAAAATATTATTAAATCAACAACTTTTTTATTCCTCGTAAGGGAGGAAATGATTGACGTCTGTAGCTCAGTTGGATGAGCACTTGACTTGCAATCAAGGTATCGTGGGTTCGGGTCCCACCAGGCGCCGGAAAATCATTCTTTTCTTTACGAGTAATTTAACATCTACTGTTGCCACATCATCGGCTAATATGAAAAAAAAAAATCGTTGATTTAATATTATTAATTCTAGTTTGTCCTATCGGATATTCTTGTTTCTTTGACTTGTCGCTTTGATTACAAAGTAGTCACAACACTGCCAATCGAATAGCGAACTTGTCCATAGAAAGTTTTACATTTGCTCGGAAGGAAGGAAATGATTGACGCCTGTAGCTTAGCTGGTAGAACACTTGATCGGCAATCAAGAGGTCGTGGGTTTGGGTCTCACCAGGCGTCGGAAAATCATTTTTTTCTTACGAGTAATTTAACAGCCATTAAAATTAATGCCGGGAAAGGTATTTTTTGAGGCTGAGCAATGGTAGTACGTTCACCAAACTTGCCGTTAATCCGGGTTTGATTTCCAGCGATACAACAACAACAACAACAACAACAAAAATCGCTTACTGTAGTCCGGGTGTTGGTTCATTGGCCCTTAAGATTTTTGAATTTCTCTGAAAGACGCTTGCATAACATACGGTGAAAAGTTCTAATAAACATCGTAACAAACATTTACGCTTTTGCAATACGCGCACTTTAACAAATTATGTGCTTACTTAGCAGCTTACTTACTCTTTTAAACCAGGACATTGCTGGTCAACTTTTGATCGTTACCACTTATTACAAAATGTTATCTTATACTCCAGTATTTATATTTGAAGGTGGCGTAGTTGACCTGCTTAAACTGGCTCTCCACAGAATAAATAAATAAATAAATAAATAAATAAATAAATAAGGAAGGAAGGAAGGAAGGAAAAGAAAAGAAAAAAGAAGAGCCATATCTCGGTCTGCTCTCGATTCAGTGAGCCCCAGTATGAGCAGAGAACGTAGGTGTCAAAATTTACTTTCCCAAATTCCTAAAAATTAATCCCCGTTCCCTCGAACCTCTGCTGTAAAAAACGCGAATTTAACATTGACAGACCTAAGTATGAAATGTTGAGGGGTCGTGACTTGGGTCATTCAGAGGGCAGAATGCTAGGATATTATGCTTAGAGATCGTAGGACCGATTCCGGCCAATGATGAAGTTTCTTTTCCCTTTTTTTTCCGACCTTTGCTATACACTGCTCCTTAAATGTTCTTGCATTGTATCATTCGTCGTCATTTGACAACTACATTCGTGGTAATCGCAGTAACTCTAAGAAGAGCAACCATATCCGACTTTGTGACATGTAGGTCAGTGACCTCTAGTTTGAGCTGAAAATGTTTCGCCACTTAATTTCCTTAAAAATACAACTACTACATTATAATACTACTGCATTATTTTTCAAAGTAAATATATATAAACCGATAATACTGTAAAAATTCAATGCTATTTAAATGCTAATGATCATATTTCAAAACGCAAGGGATTCATACAACCACTTTTTACGTTACCACCTGTTTAAACACATTAGTTTCCTGCATATATTTAATAGAAAATGGAAGGAAACATCGTA
>QLNU02015360.1:15745535-15757834 GCA_006491805.2 Dysdera silvatica
ATAACTATAAACAATGGACACTATACCGAATCTGAACTCAGATGAATGTGCATTTGTTAACTACCGAGGATTTTCATTTACAAAAGCTACTTCGTTATCACCACCCATTTCCCCTCTATCTATAGCGTCGTCAATACATGATTGTTTGTATAAGGAAAAACACTCATTTATTCGATTGTTTTTAACAGTTTAAGAATATTAGCTTTTTTCGTGTGTTTCATGCAGTTGTGAGGCTTTACATGCAACTCAATACCATTGAACTTTTTCCCACATTTAAGGATTGGACGCCGAGAATACTGAGTAGTTGTTTTAATATCATCGCCGCGTTTTGTAATTTTTATCACTTTTGCTTCGATGTCAGAAAGGTGTGCTTACTCTTTAAGTGTTTATGGTTGTATTTTTTCCAATCCATGCTGTCTCGATCTTTTGTATACTGTAATAGAGTTTCAACTTTGGAAAAATATTTAAAATATTCAATTGGATGCAATATCGTTTCCACCTTCTTAAGGTGGGTTTCCACACGCCAAAAAGCCCGATCGCTGGCAAGTATGAATGGCCTCGAACTGGATAGTAGTAAGTGAAAGTAATATCACGCTTTACAGCTACGACTAACAACATTGCCAAAACCGTATAATTTTTGTTTTGGCTTTCACGTGCATCACTAAACTAGCGCACATTTTTTTTACGTTGTTAGGAACCTTCTTCATTATGAAGTGGTACAACGCACTTGCGATTTCATTGGGGGCCACGACCACCTCATGCTCAGCCCATGTGTAAAAATATATGTCATCTTTCGTTTGTTCGGCATTCTTTCCATGATGAATAACCACACCAAAGAAATATTAAGTGAGTAATACGCTGTTGTAATTGGTATTTTTGGTAACTCCTGATTCTGCATCAAGTCAAAGCAAATAGTCATTGTGTTTTCGTCATCTGCAAACTTTGCTAATAATGAATAAAATTTTCTGCTCCGATGTTTGTGCAGTAAATATTCAGTTACTAAAACTTTCCTTTTTTTTTTGGTTTGTCTTTTTCAATTTTCATTTGAATTTTCATTTTTATGCCCATAATGGCTTGATCGGCAACCAAAGCTACGGATATGTTTTCGAATGTTGATATTTGTTTTTCGATTTTTTCATGTACGCAAACTCCTCTTCTGCATTCCGATCTTGAATGTTTATTAATAAACCAATATTCAGCAAAATTATTAACTCATTTCCGCCACACAAAAGACAGAAAGAAATGTTGAAGCATAAACTGGAATGTCACACATACCTGATACTGAAATATAGTATTTTACACTCACATTCCGATTTCTTGTTTTTCCCTTTCTTGGCCGTTACGATGGTGGAGGCCTAATTTTCATTTACGCACAAAGAAAGGCATCTTGCTTTGTTTTATTACTGTCCTTATATAGTTCGTTCACGAAAAGTAGTCCGATGGTACCGTTAGAAATAACGGGAGTTGACATCACAAACGGCCTAGCCGATTACAGCAGAGGGGAGGACGTCATTTCAGAACTGGTTTTTGGCGCAGACAAACGTTCACTAAAAAACAGTTCTGAAATGACGTCCTCCCCTCTGCTGGAATCGGCTAGGCCCTTTGTGACATCAGCTCCCGTTATTTTCTAACGGTACCATCGGACTACTTTTCGTAAACGAACTACAGATAATGTCGAAAACTTTTTGCATACTGACAGTAGTAAGACGTTTTGCTTTGCAATAACTATCACACTTGTGCTTATACGCCACTGTTTGGCGTTTTCCATTAAGTAGAATGCAATTTTACGTTTTTAAAATTGTTGCCATTTAGTTGAATCACGCTTACGTTTCCGCGGGTTTTCTGAAGTCGTCGAAACAAGCTGCGTATCGCTACAACTTTCCATACCGCAGCACACACGCATTTCGCTTGCATTCCTGTACTACCCTTTCTTTTTATTCGTAGAATATAATTTGCCTATTACGAACCAAAATATGACGTAAAATACTTATTTTACGCATGCGTCAATAATACTATGCTTCAGTTGGTTTGCCGAAATACATAGGTATGCGAAAAGGGGTAAAAGGGTTTAATAACAAAATAAAATTGATCCATTGAAATAAAATGGTATCCAGCTGTGGCAAACTCATTACGCGTATTTACTTTAGCTGTTTTCATTGCCTTTAAAATTGAACTCAACATCCGAAAATTATAAAATCTAGACGAGTTTTGAAGCTATAGTATATTTAGTAGCTGTAGTATATTTAGAAGCTGTAGTATATTATAGTAGCCTTGCGCCAAAACCCTACCTCATGAAACGGTGACTAATAGACATGTGTTCTGTTTAAAATATTGGAATGCGTCGCCGGTTAATTTCTTATAGAAGACACAACATCACATATATAAATTAATTGAAAAGGCAACAAATTAACACAGTTGAATAAAGTTAAATCATTTACAGCTGTTTCAATAGGCCTGGGCTATTTTCGTCAGAACGGCCAATGATAACACAATGTGTAATGACAAAGACGTGTAACGCAACACGTATCCACGAAATAAGTATTATTACAATGATTTTACAATTTTAGTCCATCTTTTCACTCCCACATCTTTCCTCCAGAAATCCGTAGATAATGAGAGTCACTTCTATATACATTCGGGGAAAATTAAGTTTAATTGTATTTTTTTTTTTACAGGGGAGCCACTAAAATTAATTTAGAGACCATAGAAGCCTTGAATCTTGAAAATGACTACTCTATTGCATGGCGAAATTATTTTTTTTTCTATCCTGAGTGAAATGAACATTTTTCGAGCTGTGTCAATTTTACTGCGGAGCACCGATCACTTTTTGTAGCGATTCCTTGTCTAATGTCAGTTGGAAAAGTTTCACACAAGTTGGAGGCTTTGATGATAAAGATATTGTATTTTGTTATTTCTTTAATACGATAAAACTTGAAATTTTATTTTGGTTTGCTCACAAGATTGAAGTTTAGGAAATTGCATGCAATTAACTGCTCTTTATAAGTAAGCACATAGATGAAAAACTTCAAAGGCATAAATATTCACGAGTTTAAAATGCTACGCGAGACCCCATGCACTTTCTTGACTCGCCTTATCCTAAAGACGTCTCCACTTTTGCTCATTAAGTCTTTAAAATTATTATATTATGACAATGTATACCGCTACAATTAAGTAATTACTTATAGTATAATTGGCGGACAAACTGATTTACATATTTCAAGACAAAAATTTCTATTTTATTTAGTTTCGCTTCATTTATTTATTTAATTAATTTATTTTTATTTATTTTAAAATATATTTTAGAAAAATGATCGCATAAAATATTAACTTGGTAAATTTAAATAATTGCATGCTGACTAGGGTTTAATTAGAGAGAAATAGAAACTGGAACGGCGTGTGTGTGTGTGTGTGTATATATATATATATAACTATCATTAAATGTGATTTACGATGAATTGTTTGTTTTAGTTTTTATGGTGCAAGGTTTTCGTTGCGCCGGGATTTACGGTTTTCCGAGGAATCCAAACATCTTACAGCTTACGAAACTAACCCCTGAAATACAGTGAAGAGCTAGTCGGTAAACGTTCATTTGTTTGGCACCGCTGGTGAGTTGAGCGCAGTAGTGACACTTGCGTACCGGTTAAAATATCGGTCAAATATTAATTACAGTCTGCATATTTACCATATTTATATTAACTATTATAACATTGTTTTTCAAAGCAGTGTGTTAATCAACACCAAAATGTTTTAATGAAACTTTTGAAAGTCGTGAATAACATGTCGAAAGCTTTCAAATTTACAAGTGTAATTATATTATAATAAAATTGCGACGTCCTCACTCTCTTTTGTCCTTTATGTATGGTTGAGGATGGCACTTACAAAAAACCGCCAATGGCGAGTAAGACCTTGCTCGTTGCGCCAAAAAAACGCCAAATTGAAAATGCATTCTCCTATTTTACTACTTCTGTTATAACTTGCGAGTAATGCAAGGAAGTTGCATTTCAGTGTAATTATTGTTTTTTGGTTTGTTTGTTTGTGGTTTTACGGCTCAAGGACTACAGTGGTCATGCTGCGCCGGAACCTACTGTTTTCCGAGGAATCCGAACCTCTGGACCTTAAAATTTCCAAAGAATCCGAACCTCTTGGAACAACAGATTTTCCAGGAATCCGAACCTCTTGGACCTACAGTTTTCCGAGGAATCCGAACCTCTTAAGGTCTAGGGAACCAAACCCCGGACTACAGTCAGCAGTGCGAGTGTAATTATTGAAATTTTAAATATTCACAAAAATTCGAAAATTGAGTTTTGCGGACTAATACTTTCGATTTCTATCATTATTCATATAAACATTTCATATGACATATATCCCGATTCAAGATGCGACTAGCACTTGGGACACTTCCTTTGTTAGGGGGTGTAACTTAAAAATTTGTGTAAATGAGATTCAACATCATTGACCATCGATAATATTGCGAGTATTTGCTGTGCTTTACGGCTCAAGGACAACAAAATTCGTGCTGCCCCGTCATCAACAGATTTCCGATGAATCTCTATTGCCTAGTGAACCGAACTCCGTACCACGGTATGCAAGAACAGCACACGCTCTACGGTATCATTGAAATCGAACCAGAGTTAACGACGAACTTTTATATATCGAAATTCTCCATGTATCGAGGTTTTGGTAAAGCCCATGATTTGAGCTCCCCGTTTGTTGTATAAGAAAGCTTTTCTACATATATCAAAATTTCTATATATAGAATTTTCCTTACGGAACCTTCTCCTTCAATATATGGAGGTTCTACTGTAGCCAAGTGGTTTTTTGTGACCTGTATGCAAACTTAAAATAATCCGGATGCAACAAGAGAGTCATCGATTCTGTCGCAGATGACGTGGACCAATCTTCGGACGAAGAAAAAAGGGCATTTCTACTAAGCATTTTCATAGTTGCAACATTTAATACTTAAGAACGTTTTTTGGATATTCATATAACTTTATTATTTAAGTGCTGATACTTAAATTTGGATGATACATAAATTCATATTATTCAATTGATCATTTTTTGTCTTTAACGGCAAAAGTTCTGTATTCAATTTAAATGTTGATACATTTTAATATACAGTGATCACCACCTCCATTTACGACCTTCAAGATACCTAGAATAAACGTCACTGCACCAAGAGGGCGGTTAATCAAAATGATGTGCTGAGTAAGGGCCCACTAATATTTTAGTGGATCTCTTTTTCACACTTGCAAACTGGGGACTCTCAATATATTTGATCTATCCATTGGCTTGCTTAGAAATCCTTTTTTGGCTATTATTTATCTTAGTTACATTTTCTCCACATGCACTTTTCAAACTAAGCTATTAACTTTCCTTGAACTTGGATAACCAACTCGCGAGAAACTTGGAAATTTCCAATTCAAAATTTAGTCACTAGATATGGAAATCTTTTTTTAAGTAATGCACCAGAATTTGGGATGCTGGATGCCCTTGCTTCATTAAACCATTATAGAGGGGATTTGTCAAATTTTTCTGCTTAAGAACAATGAATTTTCCATCGTTTATACGATGATGATCCGTACTTTTGTAGTTTCTCGTATCTTCTGGTGACTTGCTAAAATACCTTTAAGAGTGGACCATGGCAGCTTAAATCGTTCAGACAACTCTAGTTTATCTTATCCATAATTATTTCTCCCCTCTTTAATAATTTTTACCTTTTCTTGAAGCATGAGATACTTTTCTGTTGGCAGCCATTTGTCAACCATCAGTAAATTTAAACTCAAAGAAAAAGCTCTGCTGAACCTCTTTCCGTTATATGTATCTTTACACACAAAGGAAACCTTACCAGTTCGGACAACCAATTTAGGTACTTGAATTCAGTGGGGAAGATCAAGTCCAGACGCCGGTAAATAGAAACAAGCCGTTAATCAGAATAATCGGAAATACAGCCTCACCTCCCAATAAGGGACACCCACAGGATCGGACATTTTGTTCCTTAAATAGAAGTGTCCCTTCTTCGGAGATACGTGTGTTGATACATACAGATACTTGGAGCCAGAAATATCGTCCCTTAAACAGGGGCGCCCCTAATTCGGAGGTGCCCCATACAGGAGGTAATAGCTATAGATTATTTCTATGAAGCATTTTGTGGGGCCTGCAAAATAGTGGGAGTAAACGGAAATACAGTGTTCCCTCCCGTAAGGAACACTTCCGAATATGGGACACTTCTATTTAAGGGACGATTCCTCTGGCCCCTAGTATATGTATGTACCAGCACCCGTACCTCCGAAGAAGGGGCAGCTCAATTTAAGGAACAAAATGTCCGGTCCCGTGGGTGCCCCTTATTGGGAGGTAACGCTGTATCGTTAATTAAAACGACGTTACCGAGAGAATTTAATTACATTATTTCTACGAAGTTTTGCAGGGATCGCAAAGTAATGTCATTCAATGGAAATAATCGTGAATTCGAACCATTATTAAGAGAGGTCACTGTATACATACCGAATGTTAATTATACTGAGATTACTATCCAAATATTTTTAATTTGCGTTTTTTTATTTTCTTTTCCCCCTCCCCTCTACATTTAATTAAAAACTTTATTTAAATAACCTTTGAATACAGAGATCTCGCACAACACACCCCTCACTGACTTGGGCTTTCTCCAATACATAGGCCACCTCTATCACTGAGTTAACATAATAGTTGCATTTTGGCACTGCCACGCTCTAGGGATTAAACTCTTTGCTTGGTCACTTCCATTGATACTGGTGTGGATTTGTTATGTTCACACGGTCAAGAGAAGTCCGAAGCCATATCCGATAGATTCACTATATCTAAAGGGTAAAGTACGTGTGCCCTGATGAATGCCTAAAAGCAAATAATCTCGTCTGATTTAATCTCACACAATAGGAGAACTTTACGAAAAATCGAGTGCATTCAAATGACGCCACGTTCGATATGATTATTGTTTAGATCGCCTTCAATAAACTTAACTAAATAAAATACGATGAGCAGGTATTTTAAATTTAACGCATTTCTAAATTTCTCAGAAATAATATATTACTGAGTGTTTTATCGCATACGTGCTTACGTTTACGCTATGGAAACTTCATAGAGTTGAGATTTTCAAATTTTATCGATCTTCTTGACTCGTTGTTTGGGCTATAACTTAAAGATGTTCAGGGACGTGGAAGCGGAGGGCAAATCAGGAATGGAAACAAATCTTTAATTCGATAAACATAAAGTAAATAAAAACGCTTGCCTATCGAGAATACATCATGGATACGTTTATAAATGCGCCGTTCTGCAACTTCATAAATATTTTCATTATTTTTAAAAAGAATTTGTCGTTTAGTCTACTTATGGAAAACTAATTACCTTTGCCTTTAAAAATTAATCTTTTATATTACTTTTCCATATCGTATTTTCCACATGTATGATTAAAACTAACAAAATGCAATTTAGGAAACAACATAGAACGTCATTTATAATTAGTAATTATTAACCATTGTCGAGGACAGATGTGAAAGATTTCTTCTTTTAGGCTGAAGGTCTTCAATATTGGAATTCAATTATTTTCATGGACTTGGGGTTACATAAACAGCAGCATTATATCGTTACACACTCATAGAATCAAACAATGGGCCAGGCGGTTCATTTGAGTACGAAAAGGCAGGAGGGGTTGGTTATTCCTGCAAACTTTTGTCCGTGAAAATTTCAGCCAACATTATAATAGGCGGGGGAGGAGAGAAAGCCAAGTGATCGGAGGACAGCCAAATGATGGATGATCTGGAATTGTAGGGAATGGTGGAGTCGGGGAGGAAATCCTAACGTGTTTAAGTCACCAATTTGTTGACAAACAAGGCACCAATTGATCCCGTTCTATGTCTCATGATCAATAACGAACAGTGGGTGAATTTAAAGGGCACCCTCTGCCCCGCTGTGCCACCTTTTCTTTGGCAACAGAGTATCGAGAATATGCTATGAGCTGAGCAGCTGGGGTGTGTGCCTTTCGGTTTTTACCAGTTACTTCCTCCCCCGCCTTCTGAATGACCAACAATCCCTGGAATATACGAGGGGTCGCGCGACCTACAGTGAATCTAAATAGAGTGATTTCCGCTTTGCTACATATAAAAAAAGAAAGAAGAAATATACAACGCGTGTGAGAGATGACGATAAATGTTTCTTCAGAACCTTAAAAATCGTACAATTGTTGGCAAGAAAACCAATTCGGGCTTATTTTGGAACGATGAGTAGGGGGCGGGTGTTGGTCAAAAATCTATACACGTTAAACGCCCCTATGGTCCCTTTATTTCTTTATGAACTGACAGTAAATCATTTTAGTAGTGTAGCAATGTTTACCGGAAGGAACAGATGAAGCTCTATATGTTTTTCAAAAGTAGTTTTTGGTAGCCCATAGATTTCTTTGTGAAACAAATTAATTCATCAAAATAAGTGTATTTGACGAGAGGGGTGTTCCTGCACCTGTTGGGAATTTTTATGCACGCGAAGAGTGTGATTTTAAAAGCGGGTGCAATGAGATTTATAATCCTCTGGTTTGAAATAGCGTTATTTGCATTTGTAGGTGCAGTTACACGTACAGACAGACATTTTGTTTACTTCCTCTGCAAGTATATTTTCCTACGTCGGTAGTAGAAATGTGGTGGACTGATATTAAATATTACAATAATTGTTTTTCAAATTTGAAAGAAATTTCATAGTATATTGAAATTAAAAATATATAAATTCATTAAGAAATCACAAAAGGTTAATATATCTTTTTCTCTGCGTGTGCCGATTTTTAAGCTTTGCGTTTAGCATATTGATATACTTTAAATGAAGATATGGGTTATAGTTAATATCGAAGAAATTACTGAAAAGAAAAGTTCCTCTTCCTCCATACTTTAATTGGATAATTTTTATTCAAAATCTATACTGTTGAAATTCTGAGATATTCTAGTTTTACCCTATCTGTGAGAATATTCGGAAACAAAATCGCAATTTTTCAATTTCTTAAATCCAGATGAATTTACACTCCAGACTTGTCCACCTGATAAAACAATATCAATGCAATATAAGGTTAAAGGTAGGTTTAAATCGTTTGGCGGATGGTAATTCAGCTAATAAAATAAAATGCAATAAACAATAAAATTGAATATCAAGAAACAATAAAAACATTATTAAAATTTTGTGGTTGTAAACATTTTCAGGAACTACAGCGGGCACAAAATCCAAATATTCTGTAATATTTTGGAACACAAATCAGCAAATATCCTAGACGTTTGGAATACTACCAAAAATGCAGGAAACAACCGAAAATCCATAACAAAGAAGCTTTTTGTTGGTAGATACACAATAGAATTACGAAGGAAAGAAGTGGTCAAAATGTAGTAAGAAACTAAAACAAGTAGCTAAAACATGGAACCATTAAAGAGGAAACTCGAAACAAAGAAAAGTCGCGATCTATAATAATGAAACGTCCCGAAGGCTATTCTTATATGTTTATATTTTTGTTTTCAAAAAGTTGAACTTCTCACTTTTCTATGTATTTCTCTTACAGTTTTCTTTATTATTTTAACGTAATTTTTTCGAGTTTTAAGTCTACTTTAATTTTCTTGCTTCTCATTTTACTTTCGGAAAAATTCAATTTTTTTTTATTTCTTATAAAATAAGAAAATCTACATAATTTGCAAAAATAAAAGCATCTTTGCAAGAATGAAAGCATCGCTATTATCGTGTACTCTCTATCACATCTTGTACCCACCATCTACCAAATTTGCATTATCATTTTGATCCAAGAGATTTTTCACATCCAAGCACCCATAATGTTGGATTTTGAATTTTGTAACACGTTATGAAAATATTTCCGTTAAAATAGAAATTTCTACATTGCTTGTGTTTTATATTTTACAAAATACCGATTTTCCATTTTTCAGAGCAAATTCAAGCGTTTTTTGTTCTTTTTATAATAATATTTGCTTCTTGTCAACATCTTTATTAACATGGCTACCATTTTTTTTTTATCTAATAAAAACATCTTATACAAAATTTCGTTCAATTTCAATCGGATGTAAAATTGGCATTTTTCTATGTGATTCATACGTAGATGCAAACTGATAACAGATTCTGTCATGAATGATGGATCGCGGTTCAGCTGTTATAAAACATTTTGCGTCACTGTACAGGTTGGTGCAGTTGGCATACACCGCCCCTTAGCCAAGTTTCTCGTTTTGAGTCTTGTTCTATGAAAGCTTTGACGTCGATCGATCTGCAATGTTTCCACGCGAAAGGAGTCCAAGCTTTCTCTGCATACTCTCTATTCTCTAAGCAATGAAAAAGAGATTAAAAAAGCGGGAAAAAAATAAAGAATACCTTCCTTTTTTTTTAAGCATGAAAAACCCCAAATTTTTAAAATAAAAAAAAAATAAAAATAGGATTGAGGGCGGGGAGCATTATTATTCGGGCCATCAACGAAAAACTCCGAACTGAGAAAAAAAATAAAGAAACAAATGTGGATTCATAAAAGATGAAGATTCAAAGAGTGATTCAAAAAATATTGCAAGGTAAAGAAAATACAATTTGAAAAACGCTACCTTTTTAGTCTAGAAAAATAACTTTCGGTTCCTTTGAAATGGCTTCTCTTTGTAATTACACTTCCTTGCAAAAATATGTGACAAATTATGTTTTATAAATACTCAGAAGTTTATTATATTCCATACGTTTTAAATAAAATAAATATTTAACATATAAACTATGACAACAATGGATAGATTTAAAGCAGTTTAAAATAATAAATAGATAACCAGTAAGCGATAAAAGTGTATAAGTCTGGAATAGCGTTGGTCCAAATGTGGCGCAGAGGTAATGTGTTCGTTTACTGTGCAGGAAACCGGGTTTCGATCCCCGATTGTACTGAACGTTCGTCTGCTTCTCCGTAGTCCGGACTTTAATTTTCGGGACAACAGAAGTTCAAATTTCTCGGGAAAACTTTAAGTCCTTGAGAAGTATGGTTTTAGCTATCCTTTCGCCACAAAGTGCAAATATACAATTAGCCTTCTATTATTAAACACGGAGAAACTGTTATATAGAAGAAGTTTGAGATTAAAAAATACAGCGGACTTAAGTTTTTACGAACTATTGTACTAATCCTATTGGTTAGATTTCTTCTATTATATTTCTCAATTATAATACTATTGATGAAATTTCTACTATTATAATGGTTAATTTTCTACTATTATATTAATTAAGTTTCCACTATTATATTAATTAAATTTCTACTAATAAAATGACTAATTTTCTACTATTATATTAATTAAATTTCTACTAATAAAATGACTAATTTTCTACTATTATATTAATTAAATTTCTACTATTAAAATGACTAATGTTCCACTATTATATTAATTAAATTTCTGCATTATATTGATTAAATTTCTATATTATATTCATTAATTTTCTACTATTATATTGATTAAATTTCTACTATTATATTGATTGAATTTCTGATAGAACTAACATTGATTAATATTTAAGGACTTTCAATATTAGGAAGTTTTTTCAGGTCCTTGCGAGTTTGTGAAATCTGCAGTCCTCTTTATAATAAACATGCGCAAAAGGAGAAGTTTATCATCACGCAACGCATGATGATAAACTTTTTTTCTTTTTTCTTTTAGTCGAGTGTTTAATGAAATGCAATTTAGTGATTTTCTTATAATATTTTTTTCTGAAATCTATATTTGAAAGTGGAGTTCTATATGCGGTGTGATAGATTATGGAATATCACAGTGCTATCAAGATACATTTTATTTATACGCTACATTAAAGTTTACGAACGGATTATGTAATATATTGTTTATAAATTAAATAGTGTTTACAATTTTTTGGTATGTTTAACTCTCTTGAATGTTATTGAGGGTGAATTTTAAGTAGCATTTAACTATAGGAATTAAATCAATAAAACAACTACGCTTATACAAACGAAAGCCTAAAAGTGCGTGTCATTTAAATAATGACGAATTTCTATTGTGAACTTTGTAAATAATAATGTTAAAAATGTATAGTGGGATGTGTATATGATGTGATGATAAAAGAGTGGAGAGATTCAACACTAATGTGTGTCTTTGGAAAGTGCAAAGGGAAACTGGTTTTATTTCCTTTTTCGTTACAAGCATAACCTATTACATATCTTTAATCCTCTAAGCTCAGGTGACAAGATACTGAGAATCGAAATCGCCCAAAAAAGCAATCTTGTGGATAGGTTCCATTAATATCTACTGGTCTCAGAGCGTTGCCATGGACAA
>QLNU02015360.1:15757934-15797812 GCA_006491805.2 Dysdera silvatica
CCTAAAACGATTTTGAAAGTTAAAATATAACATTTACTCAGTTGACAAGCCATATAGGTGTAAATAAAGAAAAGTCATGAAACGAAAGTAAATTAATAAATAATGGAATTAGCAACGAAACACCTCTTAACGCATTACCGAGTCGTATCTCCAAACTGAGATGGCTTTCGCTGATAGTATAACATGGTTCAATTCAGTGAATAACCATGGAGTAGCGCATGCTCATTGACGTTTCTCTCCCTTCAAAGGAATCTTAGGTGAGGGAGAGGGCTTGAGGACTCCATTCTGCTGTTTTTGCACGATTGAAACGGTTGCAAACAGCTTTTTAAACATACCTAAGCTCTATGAGCGAATTTTTCTCCGGAAAGTTGTGAAAAATTTTCCAAATTAAAAAAAAAAAAATAGTTGGTCCAATAAATAGTCCTACTACGATTACGCAGATCCTTTTGAATGTACGCCAGTAATTTGTGGGTGAGGGAATAAAAAATAATATTTATTTTCTCGTGTAATTTTTCATTTTTTCTAATAAGAAACACGCTTGCAAAACGAATTGCATTAGACATTATAAGATTAGATTTTACTTTTGCTTATCTCAAATTTAATCAAGATTTTGGGATTATAAAATTCATTGGTTTTGCATGAAGTTATTGTTCTTGTATGAGATGCTGTATTTTTATTAACCCTTTTTATACGGTTACTGTGTACTGTATAATTTTATACTGTATATTTTTTACAGCACTATATAAAGACGTTAATTTTGACTTACATAGCTTAAAAGACTTAAACTTATATTTAATGTTTTAAAAACTAAGATACTAAAAAGAAAAGAGTATAACTTTGCGTCTTTTCACAAGTTTCAATTTTTGTTAACATACATTCGCATTATAAAATCTGTGAGCTATATTAGGATATTGATGGTAAAAAAAATACAAAGAAAGATTGAAAGAAATAAGGTAATAAAGATTTATTAAATATTCAAAAAGTGAACATTCTTTTAAAGTCCTTTTTCTTTTATACACACCAAAACCATTTATACATGAATTATTTAATACTGATTGGTTCCAGGAATATGTAACAAAAGCAACCAAAACAAAAACCTTTTGGAAATAAATATTTTTTTTTATTCGAAGGATGCGTGAAGATAAGTGCCAAGAAGTCATAAAAGATGGCCAAGAGCCAAATCTTAGAACGCTATTTGATATAAAATCCTTTTCGGGGTTTCTCTCTTCAAAAAGGAAAGGCATTTAACATTTGTAGCGAATACGGAAGAACACCTAGCGTACAGAATATTACATACTCCTTTATACTACAGCAGTAAGTACGCTTATTTGCTAATTAATATATACATGTTTTAATTTGTATATGTATAAGATAATCTTTGCCAAAATTTCTACATAGATTTCAAGGACAAAGGCGTCATCGGAAAAAAAAAATTGGGAATTGATGTGCCTATGAAAGACTATCTTCAGTTATATGAGCAGCACGTTTTAGTTTATTAAAATATTTATTTACCTATTAATATTTATGTATTTACTTAGTTAAATATGTAAATATGGCTTCGTTTTATTTCATATATTAAATTTTGGTAAGTTTGAATGAAAATATTGCAAAATTGAGATCAGAAGGAATTGTACATAGCAAACAAATTTTAACATTAAAACTAGTTTATTAGTTAGAAATGTAATTGTCATATGATGTTTATTAGAAAACGATATCAAAGTACTTAATATTCGCAGATGTGGTTTTAACACATAATTATAAAAGCGTATTCAATTATTTTCTTTTTTCTTCATTGTATTCATAAATTTTTTTTATTTCTTAATAAGTAAATAATCAAGGGCGAAATTAAGTTTTATTTTATTTCCAACATAATATGTGAAAATATTTTTAATATTATGAAATTATAAGCCAGTTTGTGATGACCCTGCGGTGGGCTCAGTGTGGTAACGCGTTCGCTGGTGCGCCTTTATATATATATATATGTACACACACACACACACACACACTCTCTCTCTCTCTCTCTCTCTCTCTCAACCATTATCTATCCACTGTGGATGAAAGTCTCTCCAAATGCTTTCCACACGTCTATCCTGAGCAATTCTCTTCCACGTTCCACGTCACCCCAACCTGTTTTCTTATTTCATCCACCCATCGACTTTGAGGACATTTTCTGAGTCTTCGGTGGTCTCTTGGAATTCAGTTGAGAATTTCCGTTATCCGTCGTTGATCAGTTCTTCTTGCAATATGCCCAGCCCATCGCCATTTCAGCCCTTTTACTTTAACAATGATGTCCTCTACTCTAGCTTGCTTTCTCACCCAAACTAGAGTAGAGAACATCATTGTTAAAGTAAAAGGGCTATCATAATTTTCTCAAATGACACTAATACCTTTTATCCATCAATTCGTAAAAATGACACTCAGTCTATTCTTAAGTTATTACAAGGTTTTCCATGTCCTTCTGCTAAAGATATACAAAACCTGGAATTTGTAACACAAGCATAATTCAGAATCATAAATATCTACACTTTCCTTTTTTTGTCAACATCACCGCATTCTGGAGGAGAATCCCGTAACAAGCTTCGGCTTTATATTCTCTTCCATTTCTAACCTCAAAACTTAAAATAATTTAATATAGATCTTCTCTTACATTCCTTTAATTTTTATACTGCTCAAGCTATGTAAAAATGCACATCGGGTTGAATAAATTATTATTATTATTAACCAGCAAAGCCTGATGGAAACCTACATTGTAATTAATTTGTTTAGTATGCAAATATAATGTTGCTTTAAAGTTCTTATTTATATTGCGTAGTTTCGGCAGAATACACTTATTTGTCAGAACACATTCATCTTAACATTTCGCCACAGGCTGTGCTGAACATCATCCAAAGAACGATTGTTCTCGGAACAAGAAGGAAACTGGTCGTTCTTTTCACGATGTTTTGAACATCCTAGAATGAAAAATTAATTAAAGAAAAGCGGCATATTCCATGAAGTTCAATTGAAAATAGCTGCGCCAATGAACTTCCCGAAAATATTTACAAAAAAAAATAAATAAATAAATAATGTATTTACTGTCAAAACCAAAATTAAATAACGTAATTACTTTTGATTATAAGTAATGATATAAAATCTTATTCATAGTTTTTAATATCATTATTTATAATCGAAAATCTTAATGAATAATTATATAAAGCAATTTTTCATTTTAGGAGCATTTAAGGAAAGGGAATTTATGAGAAAGCAGCAGCTCTGATTGGGCTCTTCTATCGCCACATTTTCTAAGAAATAAACGATTTAGCCTTTGAAAGAAAATTATATTTCCGAACTGTGTTATTTTGTAACTGGTTTTCAAGTTCTCTGGGGAAGTAATAATTTATAGTGACGTTTTTTAAATTGCTTTTAAAGCTGTGAGATAAACGCTCCATTGGTATTTGAAATACAATAGACTTTATAAAAAGAAATTACATTTGTGGTATTTCTGAAAAGCCAAGTTCAAGCCCGTGGACTGCCACTCATTGTTTTAAGCCACGAATTCGGTCCCTAATTTTTTTATCCTAGTAATGGACTGTGTATTTAGTTATTATAACAGTTGAAAGCTCAATAAAAGCAGACGAAGATATAAAAAGTTTTATTTGAAGAAGTAATAATATAGCAAAAGTATATAAATAAGACATGAAATAACATTTTACAGCTCTTACACGCAGTGAAAAACTTAAATTAGATGATTTAGAGTTGGTTTTTAATGTTACCCTAAATAAGATAAAATAGATAAAGAAGTTACGTATCTTAACATTATTTAATAAAACGTCACGCTTCTCAATTCTATCTCAAAGTGCCTCTCATAGAGACCCCTTTTGGCATAAAAGATGCGTGACGAACGAGAGTCTTGTGGGACCCTGGTTTGGGACATCTGCTGACAGTGCGAGACCAATCTTGCTCTCACCTACAAAACTCGTCTAAAGGCTAAAAAATGAAAAACATTTCCCCTTGTATTGAAGAGGGCAGGCATGACCAAATGGATTTGTCCGATAAAACGTCATTTTATGTCACGCGCCCCTTAATTGGCGTGAGGCAGTTTAGAGATTGAAATATGGCCCCCCTCTGTTATACAATGGTTGGGCAATTTCAACCGATTGACACTGATCGCCTTTAGGTCCTTTACCATGAATTTTTTCCGTCGAATCCCCGCGCGTAATGGGTTTTACAATAATGACATTTCTGTGCATACCGTTATAACATATCGTGAACGGGAATAACGTTTGGAATAGTGTTAAATAATAGCAACGAAAAATTTATATTATAATAGCCTTAGGAGTATAAACAGAAAACAATTTAAATTCTTCTATAAAATGAGCACCATATTACAGAGATTGGATGTATTGTTATAATACTTTTTAATGTGCTCTCTCGTATATTAAAAATGTTGATTTAGATATTTAAAGATAACAAAAAAAATTAGTAATTAAAAAAAAAGGAGAATTAAAAAATGTAAAAGAATTAATAAAAGATAAGATAGCGAGAGAGAAATAGGATAAAGAAACAGTAAGAGAATGAAAAAAAAAGATAAAATACAAACAAATAAAGAAAGAAGACAACAATGTGGAAAGACAAAAGATGATTTGAAAACAGTTTAAAAGAAGTTCAAAGATAATTTAAAATAAATTTAGAGACAATTTAAAAGAAATTTAAAGACAATTTAAAATTTTTTTAAGAACAATTAAAAAGTTCTTTATATTTATTTGTAGGAAATATTTAGCAAAATATAACACGTTAATTCGATGAAAATAAATTGTTTAATCCTGTAAAGGTTTTCCATATCAAAAATTTCCTGTTATATATGAAAATTTCTCTTTTCTCAGTGGACTAGACATATAAGAATATGGCAATATTTTTCATCGTTCGTTTTTAAGAAAACAATCCCTTAGTTAATAGCCATTATTGTATGTTACTCGTCAAGCTAACGATTCAATTGCAATATTATTTAATGAATTCCTTTATAAAATGGATAATTCATTTTTTATAGCTATATGATTGATTGTTTTACAGCGAGGACTGTTTTGGCCATATTCAGCTAACTTTGGTAAATTGCAGTTATCCTGCGGGTGTTTGTCCGCTATACTCTACATATAAAGTTATTATCCTAGCTCTGTTAAATATATTTTATTTAACCTTTTTAAGCTTTCGTGAACTATATTTCTGTGCCATCAATAACTTTCTGCAACTAAATCAAGAGGAAGTTTACTCGTCACTTCATATATACTTTCTTTAATTTGTTCTTTTTCTTTCCTCTCGAGTTTTTTGCTTGAATTCTTCGTACCTTCATCTAATTCTTTCAAGCAATTACCCAGATTAATTACCTTGTCCCGTAAGTCAGCTATTAATTTTTGCTTGTTTTGTCCATTTATTTTCGTATTTTGATATTCTTGCTCTTAGAATCTTATCAAGATTGATTGATTGATATTGTGACGCAAGTGTAGGCAAAGTTATGCCGCAATAATATGTTTTAAACCTGTTCAAAGCTTCTTCTTTTTAAGTCGTTCTCTGTCTCACTTAGCGATGGCTTTCTTTCTTGGACGGTTATAATATTAAAATCACCAGTCCCCTGACGTAAAATCTATCCATTTGGCTGAAAAATAAACTGCACATGCGTTTTGCTTTTGAAATTAAATTACTAATTAAACTGCTTAGTGTACAACCCCCCCGTGCAGAAACAAGTTTTCTGTAATTCGTCTTAAACTAACCAGCGAAGGTGTTAACAGATGCAGACAGCTGGCTCATTGGTCGGACGTTTTTTGGCGATTATCACAAAAAGTCTTGACCTGTCACCAAAATGAAGGCCACTTTTATATCTCAAAATTGTCTCAGAAACACAGCTGTGTGGTTATTACCCGAGGATTGCTGAACACCCTGTATATTACGAGAACTACTTTCTTTAGGGGATCCATTCTATCCTTCCAGCCTAGGGCCCATTAAAACCCTAATCCGACACTTCTATTCCGTGTTTTAAATAGAAAGAAAATAGGAGCAGAATATTTCCTCTTTAAAGGTCATACTCTTTTCATATACATTCAGAAAGCTGTACTGTATTTATGACATAATTTTAATAAATGGTAAATGCCATTATTATGACAATCAAAAGGGTTTGTCTGATTGTATGTGATAACCTTTTATTTGTGGAACTATATAAACTGGTTTAATTAAGTCCCTTAAAGTATCGAAAATACTGTGCTATTTACTATATACTATTTCTTGCTGCTTTTGCACCACTCGTTCTGCGCATGAGCTCGCACCCAGGTGTAGAAAGGCGGGGCGTATCCCGATGATGGATTGCCTACCTCTCTTACAAAGGACTATTGGGCTTCTGTTTTTGGGGAAGTGATGAGGCGAACGTACCATTCGCCAGATCGGAAGTGATTTGCTTACAAGAGATGTCAAAACTCTTCAACGGAGAGAGAATAAAAAAAATCGAACTTAGGAGTATCAGCGGGGGAAAATTCAATGATTTTCACGATGTGCAGTCGAAATTTTCTCCCCTCCCATAAACTGCAGAAAACCTTTGCCATGTTCAGTTGCAATTTACATTATTTCAATGGCGAATATGCTGCACAAAATTTTTTGTTACATTATATGAATCACAAGTGAAAAAGCATTAAATGAGGATTAAACTACATATGAGTAAAGTCGACCCCGCTTAAACAAATATTGAGGGTTCCAGCAGATATTATTTGATTATCCGAGGAAATAAGTAAACAACAACATTTATTTTCAAACAACTTAGTACACTAGTACACACATAATAAACACGAAATAGTATTGAAAGGATAATATTATATAGTAAAAAACTAATGCTATATGTACCCATTTATTTTTTAATGAAAGAAAAATTTTACACTGGAATACACTTGCAGTTTTACTTGTGCGGAGTTCGAAGCTCATTTAATTTTGACACTTGCGCGTTTTTGTTCTTTAATTGTCTCTAAAACTTTTAGTTTATCGCATATACTAAAGGTTCATCTGAAAGTCTTCCACAACGTAACAAAGCGATGATTAGTGACCAATGATTGGGGTCAGACTAATTGTTCAGAAATGAAACGACCCCAATTCTAAGAAAATATAGGGGACTACGAACGTATATTTACAATTTAGTATACGTCTTGGCAAGACCGTAGCCAGGATTTAATTTCAAGGGGGGGTTCATAAATTTTTACAGCATGTATCGATACAATCACAGCATGCAAGGCCGTAGCCAAGTCCCATTAAAAATTTAATTTCGGGGGGAACCGGTCCCTAAGGTCCCCCTCTGGATACGGGCATGGGTCTTGGGTCACAATAAGGAGACCTTGAAAATCCTTCACGCAATTAGGTTCGAGCTGGAGGACGTTTGCAAAGACAAATTTTCCTTTACATACTTTTTTCCTCTTGTTTTAGCACTGATTTTAATGCTAAAATTGCCGTCATCATTCATTCATTCATTCATTCATTGGAGGATAGCCAGCAAAGATTATTCATTAATCCGGGGAAATTTAACGTAGATCCGATGGGATTTAGTTTATGCTTATGGTCAATAGCATGTGCAAAAAAAAAAAAAAAAAATTATAAAGAGGAGGGGTTTGATTAACTTCTATATATATATATATATATATATATATATATGCATATATATCGTATAATCATATATATCGATAGTGTAGTTTCAGCAATCAAAACGTAATGGGGTTACTCTCCTCCCATCAATCCCTGCGTACGCCATTGCTTATAGCGTATACAGTCAATATTAGTATGATGGGGCTGGTCTATTAATTTGCTTGAACCGATTTTTAAAAATATTTTGAAATTACCACCGATCATAAACTTTTTACTATTGATGATAGAAGTATGCGAAGTTTCCGCAAACTATCTGTTAAAAATTTTGCAGCTGATCACCGCATATAACGAAAATAAACAAAATTTGAGAAGCATATTCACTCTATATATTTTTTTACTGCAGATAATTTAACAAAACAAAATAAACTGCAGACGACAAATCACCAGTCATATCATAGAACAGTATTAGTATGTTAAATAGATTTAACTTTGATATTTAAGAGTATGCTTGTCGCGTTTTAAAAATAATTCGTTATGTTATAGGATTGAAACAATATCCACAAAAATTACAAAGTATATGAAATTATGAAACAATATATTCTCAATTCAAGTGTTAATGCAATCAAATTATCTAATGAAAAATTAATGAATAAATAATGCAGGAGTTATACCTTCAACAGCATGGCAAATGATGAGTGATAAATTTTATTACTTGAAAAATCGCCTACCTCTTTGCTACTCTGAAGATAATAGTTCTGAACGCTTTTTGAAGATCTTTGTAAACTTTCGATTACACAGCTATTGACGACCAAAAACGAGAACTGGCTAACACAGTCGTTTTAAATCGAATAAGTCATACGTTAAACTTTTGCTGTAACCATAACTTAAAGGCAAAAGTTTACTTAATCGATCTAATCACGAAACGACGTTCTAACATACATGTCAACATATGAATTTAAGAGAGAGAGATCCAGGTGAAATTTAAATACTTAATATATACAAAACATATACAAAATAATATATAAAAGAAAAGATACAAAAAATAAAATAATATTACGAGTGCAAAATTTTTTGCACTCGTAATATTATTTGAAAAACTTTAAAGGATTTCTTATAAAAAAAATATTACGTATCCATGATACATCAAAAAGTTCATCGATTTTTTTTTTGTAAAACAAGCGATAAAGATCGCTTCTTTTTTTATCGTCTTGAAGATCACCATACTGATGAAGCATCATGGGAGAACGCTTCGAAGCAATACACCAATACACCAATAAACTGAATATTTATCAAGTTTTAAAAAAATTGAACTTTTATTCGTATCAGTTGTTGAATATGTTGCGGCGAAATCTTTCAACACCGTTTTCCATTGTTGGGCCTCGTGTCAAACTACCCTTGTAGCACAGTGCACCTCCCCATCAAAACCGCCTTCTTTGATAAAAAAAAATACTACAATAGAAATCAGGGGACTTGAGAATACGTAATAAGCTCGGGCTACCCCCCAAATTATCGCCTTCGAGTGAGAAGTTTTAAAAACCGTGGTATTTTTTTTAAAACCTAGTACCTTTTTACGCGTTGCAACCTTTTCATAAGTCCAGCAGGGCATGGGAACTGCTGGAGGCCCTGTACTTGTTGTAGTGAGCTTACCCTCCCAGGGTTTTTCTCAATAGTAGCTGAATAGCTAATACATGTCAAATAACTGTTTGGTTTCTTCCTGGATTGTAACCCAATGCAGCATAAAACTCATAGCTGAAGTAGCTATAGAATCATAATGCAGTTTCGAAGCGCTTTCAACTTCACTGACAGAAAGAGTTAAGAAGCAGACGATTCTGTGTGCTTATGAAATGCAGAAAACGTTATAAAAAAAGAATGCAAACAGTGCAGCGTTTAGATTTCATTAATAAAATATTCCGCTCTTCATTCATTCTTATTAAATTTGTTTGCTAATATCAGAATCAAACATCTACTAACGCCAAATATTTCCACGTATCTACTAACGCGTTTCGAATAATTAAGATGATTTTGCAATTAAAGTTATTATTGTGTGTTACATGTCTTTCAATTTTATTAATTTTTTGATTTAAGAACTAGATTTAACTAATTTTTCGAAGGTAAGCAAATCACTTTCTATTTGATTTCATGCATTAATCTATCAATCAATCAATCAAAAATATTCTACAAAAAATTTGAATTGATAGAAGCGAATTAAAAAAACCACTTTGGGTATAAAACTTTGTAGTGAATTTGTATCAAAAGACCAAATTTAAAATTCTTTTACGTATCTAAATGTAATCGTTAATTTTTTTTATCTATTGCAAAATATTAAAAATTATCGATGAGGTTTATAGTGCTAAAACAATTAATCGATCAACCGACATTGATAACTATTTGATATTGCATTAACTTCAGTTTGTCAATTAAGATTATAGTAAATAATAGTCATTCTCGTATTGTAAAATAATAGTTAGAAATATGAAATGTCCGATTAAAATAACGCCTCACTTATCACTACCCTTGCGGTAGAGTAATAGTGATACGATTGTATAATACCATACGAAAAACCCGAGTTTGATTTCCAATGATGTTCAGTGCTTTCCGGTTTTCAATACCGATCCGCAGATCGGGATTTGATTCTCTACGGGACAGAGGTTAAGATTTTTCGGAAAATTGGGAATCCTGGCGCCGCATAATCTCAGCTGGCCTTGCGCCATAAAGCAAACCTTTATCATTATTTAAAGTGATTTCAATTTGTCAAAGAAATCTTATTTGACGAAGATGATGATTATCAATTGTATCATCTGGGCGTTGACCTCTTTCACGAACTTTTGGACGTATCTGTTTCGTATGGCTTCCTTTGAAATTACTTTAAGCTCTTTTTATTTCCTCTGTTCGTTTTATCTTAGCACGTATGTTGGATTTACTGATGTGTTAGTATTTACTAAACAAGGGTTCCTTAAGTAAATTAAGGTGGGTGAGGAAAAAGTAACCATTTATCGGCTAAGTTTGACGCTCTATTTTTAACCCGCGAACAGGCGCGCCGATTAGAGGAATGCGAGAATCAGATATATATAATGCTATATAATCAGATGGGGTGCTTTGCACCCCATCTGATTATATAGCATTATTTCATTAAAAACGTCCAATTTTACAGGGAACAATAAGTGGAATTTTCTCTTTGTCACCCTACCCCAAAGATTGTGACTTTGAAGGCAACAGGAAAGAGTTTGGCCAGTTTCAGAAGCAAGGGTGGACGGTTCTTTCCACAAGATGTGGGTGTGAAACACCCCGCGCGCCGACTAGCGAGTTAACTCGCGAGTTAAGGTCCACATTAGAACGTACCTGCCTTATAGTGGTTAAAGGAAAGGAAATCTTTCGCTTTCTTTTTGGTTTTACGGCTCAAAGACTACAGTGGTCATGCTGCGCCGGGACCTACTGTTTTCCGAGGAATCCGAACCTCTTAAGGCCTAGGGAACCAAACCCCGGACTACAGTGAGCAGTGCGATCTTTATGAGATCTCTGAGTAAGCGTTCTTTTTGCACTGCTGGGAGTCGAACCCGGATTAGCGGCGCACTAGGAGAACGCGTTACCACACTGCGCCACCGCAGGGCCGAACGGAAATCTATGACGCACTTAAAACCTTAAGTGTCACTTATTTTTTTAAGTAAACCATGCAAAAATTAACTATTTTTTTTATTTAACAAATAAAAATGTTAACAAATTTGTAAATGAGATATGACGACAAAAAGTAACTAAATCAATGCTTTCGCACTATTTATTATATAGCTTCTAAAACATTTTAAAGCCTGGCAATATCACGGGAGCAACAAATATGGATCGATACCGCAGCCCGTCATATTAACGGGAGCGGGACTTAAGGGGTTAAAATGGACTTGGAAAGCGGTCCTTGGGTTATTGGTTCGAGTTCAGCTGAAATACGTGGCTATTATGGACTACAAAAGATATTCTAGGATAAGCCTTAACGTGGAGCGTCAAATGTGATCGCAGAGCCGTAGCGAGCTTGGGGCTAAAGGACCCAGAGTTTCCCCGGAAATGTTATCACCTCCCACACCGAAAATAGTGGGTTTTTCAAAATAAATTATTTTAGAATTTTATTTTTAAATTTATTTTGTATAACATTCTGTATAACAATAGAAACTGTTCTTTGACGTAAAAAGTTTATTCAAAATGGATTTCTACCGCAGATCTTGTGTATATCATTTTTTTTTACAGAGGTTTGAGTGCTCATTTATTCGGTAATAAGGATAAGAAAAATTGTAAACATTTTGGTATACCACTATGAGTTTTCATTGCAAAATTTAAGTTAAGAAATTTATTCATTAATGTTAAATATATTAATAAAATACATCCAAACATTAACGAATTTTACCCCTCCCCCCTTGTAACAAGCGTCTAGCTACAGGCTTGCATTATCGTAATGTATTAATACTGCTAAAACAATTCTGTTACTGTTGTATTTTGTTTGGATTTTTATGGCGCAAGAGCATCTGGGCTATACTGCGCCAAACATGGTAAAATCAAAGACTGTTGTAAAAGCCAGTTCTCTGTAAAAAGTTAAAGACGTGTGTGTTACTGTTGTACTTAAATCACAAACAGTTTCCCGTGCCTCATGCTCAACTGTCATCACCATAGATTTTGGCTTATCGATGCATAGTTCTTTTGCGGAAAATTGGCGGCCAGGTTCCGTTAGATCAAGGGAGTTGAAGTAACAGACGGGTTGTTTCATTGCAGTAGAGGGTAAAACGTCTTCCAGAGCTCGTTTTTCGAGCACGAAAAATGAGCTATGGAGGCGCTACTCTTTACTGAAATGAAATAACCTGTCTCTGACGTCAGCTCCCTTGGTTTAACGGGACCTGGCCGCCAATTTTCCGCGAACGGACTATAGTTTTTAGTCTATACAATTCCTTCTTCTAACTAATGGCATAAATAATGAATTGGAGGGTTGAAGTGTACAAAATCTGCCAGCATAGGAAGCCAGTGATTTAAGTATCATAGATTTTGAAACTTCCTGTGACTACTTGGACATCCTTTCTTTGCGAGTTTTGTTTTATTTCATTTGTATTTTTTATGTCTGAAGATTGCATGAAGAGTTCGTTATTTAGGATGGAACCGAGGTCTTAACGGGACCTCAGAATCACAACACATTTAGAATTATAGAATACGCAACCAAGCATACTGTTCGTTCACGAAAAGAAACCCGATCGAACAATTGGAAATAACGGGAGGTGACGTCACAAACCAGCCAGCCGCTTACAACAATGCATTCACAAATGAAATATATACTGACTGTTGGCACCGACAAACGTTTGACAAAAACAAGTCCTGAAATTGGAGTCCTACTCTGCTATACGCCTAACTCCAATTTCAAGACTTGTTTTCGGCGAACGTTGGTCGATGCCAACCATCAGTATCTGGCTGGTTTGTGACGTCACCTCCCGTTATTTCTAACTGTTCCACCGGACTTCTTTCGTGAAAAGACAGTACTGAGAATTGGGCCTTGAGGAATGGGCACAGAGGCTGTGATAGTGGACAAATCATTGTTTTGTGGGTTTTGAATGGAGCCTAGTCCCTATGTCGTTGTTTTCTCTCAACATGATGTCTTTTTTTTTAATCCTTCTAAATTATTTTAAGGTTACGCTATGCCATTTCATTCACCTTATTTCTGTCAAGGTTTGTTGAAAGATACGAAGCCAGTTTTGCAAAGTACTGTTGACGAAAGCAGTAAACCTCTCCCCCACTTCTTTTTATTTATCGTAAGAAGTTAAAAAATTTTTTGAACCATCTCCCTTATTTTCTTCAGCTTGCTTGACTTAAACCTCTTATATATTTGTAGTAAAAATTTAGAAGAAGAATATTTTTTTTTTATAACTTTACGGCAGAAGTACAGTAAAGGTCACACTGCTCCGTAGAACTCATTACGCTATCGTGGAGCAGTGGACCTACATTTTGTCGGGGAATTAGAAGGCCTAGGAAACCAATCCACGAATTACACTGTAGCAGTTAGTGGGCAGGCATTTTTTCCCCATCGTTGAAAGTCGAACCCGGATAAACGAGACGCTAGAGGAACGCATTACCACTGCACTGCAGCTTAGTCAGAAACATAGTATATATCTTTGCATTTTTGTAATCCAGGATTTTTTTTTTTCTGTTTCACACTATTCCATGATACTATTAATTTAGGCTACTTTTTATTATCCTGCAGATTAGAAACTTAGAAAAAAAAATTCAATATTATTTTCAACTGATTTCGAAATATTTAATATAACTTTCCGCTATAAAATTTTTCTTTTCTTTCACTAATCACATTAATTCCCTTAGTCGTCTTTCTTTAGTAAATATGTTACTTAAATTTCTTTCGTTTTAGAACTGGTTTATACTAACCGAACTAATCGAACTAAAACTCGAATAGTCCACCTTTATTACTAAATATTCATTCAAGAGTCTTTGATGTCCTTTCTTTTAGATTTGTATGTTCACTCTTTACCCTATTTCCTTCTTTTTCTAAGTACTCCTAAACTGACTTTGAAGTTCTTTAAATCTTCTCTAAAATTAAAGAAGAGTATCGCTCGAAGATAGTATCATTCAATTGCCTTGTAGAACATATTCGGCGTGATGGTCTTTGTATAGCTTAAAATGACTTATAACATCGCATTTACACTAATATGTTTTTAAGAACTCAAATTTATAGTCTCTATCAAAAGATTTACACACAAAAATGAAATGGTATCTCTAATAAGGATACTAAATTAATTTGTATCTGCTTATATAGTTAGCCACATGACTACGCTATAGGTCAACTGGAACAAGACGGATACCCTCGAACCACGGTGCATTTATACACAATAAGAGAGAGAAACATCAGTCAGAAACATTGGGCCGCCAAGTTTCCAAGTATATTAGAGAAGGAGAGAGAGAGAATGAATTAGGTAAGACAGGGAGTTGTGTGGAGTTTCCAAGTACTGTAGTTGTATATTGTATACACCATCCAACGGCTTAGTAATTGAATTTTCAGGCTTTGAGAGTCATGGGATGGCGCTCAGACGTCAATAAATTTGAATATTTTTAAATATGTATGACGTGGTTTGGAAACCATCCCAGAACGAAGCATCAACACAAACTACTGAATAATGGAAATAAATGAGCATAACGATTGAAAATGCGTAGTCTGTTCATTAAAACGTAAAGTGTTTTAACGTGTAAGGAATATATAACCGTGTATTTTTCGGATCTATATTATTAGCAAAGAAATGACTCATTAAATCTAGAAAAATACCTCTTTTATACACAGCATTCATACCACAACGAAATGGAATTTGAAATACCATGGGAAAACTTTTCAACGGCAATGAATTTTAATATTCGTCCGCTGTTTAGCCCTTTCTGTGCTGTGGACGGGAACAACTCTTTTACCGGAGGACCGTAATTTACGTTCCATTTGAACACGGGACCGCGGACTTTGAAATATATTTCCCTTTCTTTATAGATGTTCCTAGATCCCTAATATGGGTCTAGCGCCCATTTTCTAACTAATGTGCTCGTTCGGAATTATTGAAGCAGGTGCTTCCCCCTTTGTCACGCCTCCCCGATTCAGCCCCTTTGACACCCCTATGAGGAGAAACCCCTTTTAACAATTTATTTAAAACTGAGAAAAAAAATTATTGCTTATTTTGAATACTGAGCGAGTATTCTGGCTCAGTAGAAAATCAAGGTCGGTCATCTCTTCCTGGGAATATACTTTTTAAGTTTTCCGGTTCATGGTTGTTATTACCTTATAACCTTTTTCTCCGCGTCTTATAAATTTATTGTTATTCTAAGTGCGTAAGGTAAAACGTTTAGTTTTGTAGTTTGTGTATCCAAGTTTCATGAAAAGTATCTTTGATATTATTAATTATGACAAAAAACTTTTCCTTTTATCTTTTGCATATTATGTAATGATAATACAATTATTATTTATTTATTTTATTTATTATGCACTATTATTATAGTAAGTATGTTACATAATATTATAAGATTACAGGATATTGCGTAAATTCGTTTGATACCATTCATTCCGATTTAAGGATACATCAATTTTGTTTTTAAAATTAGGAAAACGGTGTGCTGGTATATTTTATAACGAGTGTTGTCTTTATATTATATGTAAAATCTCATATATGATCGATCGCAGTAGTACATGCTTAGACTCATATACGGTTTTAGGGGAGGGGCCCGAGGGACCCGAGCCTCCCATTGAAAAAAAAAGATAAGAAAGGAAAAGCCAAAACTATCGTAAAAATTTCATATATCACATAAAATATTAATTTAAATTTTGAAAATATTAAAATTTAAAAAAAAAATAATAAAATTATATAATATTATATTGTACATTTTAGTTAGCATATTATAGGTTGTCACTTTTGCAAACAAATTTTTTTGAACTAAAATAAATACTAAGTATTTATTTTCAATTTTCTCTTTTTTTTTTTTCGAATTTCATTTAGTCCCACGGTTACGAAATCGCATGAGTGTGTATCGACTTGTTGGATTAGCACTTCTTAACATTCACAGGGAAATATTACTCATCTGTGATGAAATTTTTAATTGTTTTGCTAAGCAGCATTCCAGGAGATTATAATTTCTAAACGTTATTAGCGAATGATAAGAGTATTATACTTCATTTAAATCACAAGTTTATTCCGCTTCCTTAACCTTTATACTTCAACATGTTTTAAAATTTATATTGCTAAAAGAGTCAGGGATCGAATATTGTTTATATTTACTTAAGTACACTGGGTATATTTTGTGAAATGTTGATGCTCTGCTTTCCACCTCTGGAAAATTGGTTGTTTTCAAGTTGGTTGGTTTGAGCTTGAATGGTTGATGGATCTTGTATACATATATAAATCATCATATTCAACCATTATTTATCCACTGCTGGATGAAAGTCTCTCCAAATGCTTTAAACACTAATCTATCCTCAGCAATTCGCTTCCACTTTTACAACACCCTAACCTGTTTTCTTATTTCATCCACCCATCTAGTTTGAGGAAGTTTTCTAGCTATTCGGTGGTTTCTTGGAATCCAGCTGAGAATTTGCGTTGTCCATCGTTGATCAGTTCTTCTTGCGATATGCCCAGCCCATCGCCATTTCAGTCTTTTTACTTTAACAATAATATCCTCTACTCCAGTTTGCTCTCTCACCCAAGTGTTTCCTTTTCGATTTCTCCTAGTTATTCCGAGCATACATCTTTCCATGCTCCTTTGGGTTATCTGTAATTCCGTATTGCTGCAATCGTTAGACTCCATGTCTCTGATCCATAAGAGAGGACTGGTAATACACATTGGTTGAAAACTTTTCTTTTTAGACACAAAAAGGCAATTTTACTTTCAGGGTAAAACTGTTTCGTCCGAATGCACTCCAGCCAAGTTTAATATGCCTGTTGAGTTCTTTCACAATGCTGCCTTCCATTAAAATCAGTTGTCCAAGGTAAATATATGAATCAGCAATTTCGAACTCAATATTATCAACTTTTATTTTTGTTTTCTCTACGAAATTATTAAATATGATTTTAGTTTTTTGTAGGTTCGTCTTGAGTTCAACCTCTCTGTTTCTAGTTGAAAGCCTCTGTATCATGTCTTGAGGCTCTGATGCGTCCGTTGAAAAAATAACAATGTCATCAGCAAATCGCAGATGATTTAAATATTCACCATTTATTTTTATTCCTTTTTCATTCCAGTTTATCAGCTGAAAAATCATCTAAAAATTGAGGTAAAAATTTCGGAGAAATGGTATCTCCCTGTCTCACACCTTTACCAATCTTGATAGTTTTGGTATCTTTATGTAACCGAAATTTTGCACTTGCATTTTTATTTACACGTTTCACCATGTCAATGTACACATCCTCGATGTCTGTTGATCTTAAAGAGTTGATGACTGCTGACATTCTAATAGAGTCAAGGGCCTTCTCATAGTCAATAAATGCAACACACAATGGAATGTCATACTCATGTGTTCTTTTAATTAGTTCTCTTAATACTTGGATATGGTCCACTGTACTGGATCCACTTCGAAATCTAGCTTGTTCTCTTGGTTGAGCTGTATTCTAATTTTTCCTCCAGGCGATGTGTTAGCACTTTATATATATAACCGGAGTTGAGCCCCTCCCCCCACCCCTTTAACAAATTCCTAAACTCGTCTTAGCTTAGACTTATTTTTGTAAATAATCTTTTTCCAGTAATGCATATTCTCCAATACGGTAACTGTCTTATTTGTAACGTGGTTTTATAATTTAAGAGAATTTTTGGAATAATATGGTCGACGATTGTTAATTAATTAGGGCGAGTAATTCTAATAATATCGCATATTAGCTCTTTAAGGTCAGACGAAAGTTACTGATGTTTTGGGAGTCAGCATAGGCGTAACCTGGTGTGGGCAAGGGGGCACTTGCCCTCCCCAGTTTTTCTAGAAAAGAGGCAAAATCATTCTTTTTCTCATACAATTTTGTATTTTTTTTTTTGCCCCCCAGTTTACGCTTTATTTAAATCCCAAATTACGCCTATAGGAGTTAGTGCTGCCAATTTTAACTAAGTTGAACTAACAATAAACTTCACATCATATTTTGCATTCGTGAGTTAATTATTAAATGTCAAAAAGCCAAAATATAGTACACTAAGAATCTCAGTTCCTGTATTTACAGTAAAATCCTGATTATTCGAATTTTGCTTAACTGCAATCGGGTTAACCGAAATGTTTTGCTGATTTTCTGTTTACA
Organism: Dysdera silvatica; assembly: GCA_006491805.2. Taxonomy (NCBI): domain Eukaryota; kingdom Metazoa; phylum Arthropoda; class Arachnida; order Araneae; family Dysderidae; genus Dysdera; species Dysdera silvatica. The sequence continues at coordinate 15,776,291 of QLNU02015360.1, forward strand.
GAGTCTCTATAATATTATCACAGATAATTTGTCGTTTTTTACTCGTGCTTTCATCAACACGGTAGTTTAGTAATATGGTATATTACTAAATTTAGTAATTATGGTATATTACTAAATTTAGTAATTATGGTATATTACTAAATTTAGTAATACGGTATATTAGTAATTTTTTTTTTTTTTTTGGATATACATGTTTCAGTTTCTTTGCACCTTTACACTGAAAATTGAATTTCCAGATCGTTCGAAATTTTTCTTATCCGAAACCGGGTTCCTCTATTTCCTTTTATTCTGGATAATCGAGGTGCGACTGTATTTTGTCTGTAAAAATTATTTATAATGCTAAAAGCAAACAAGTTCGCCATTTTGAATTGTTCGCTCTTCGTATTTTCCGGTACATCGTATGTTACATAGATCATTGCTCTTGAAGCATTCCATAGGAAGAGTATTAAGGAAGGGACCGCGCATTTTAAACTCTGCGAATAAATAAACTTATTTCATACATTGTCTTGGAAGATTGGCAGGGTTTAAAATCGCAACTTACTCAAACTTTCTTAATCACTCCACGCGTGCTTTGATATCCCAATGTTGAATTATTTTCCACATAGGCTTAAAACTGGGAAATCGATATATATATATAAAATTTAAGAGAAATAACACATTACTCGGCAGTTTTAAAATTAATGAAGTTTTTGTATTGGAGTAAAATGCCGTGGACGCTAGACAATTTCCATGAAACTGAACTCTTGTTCCTCGTTTTGTTAACACGCATCAGTAGTAACCAGGACAATTTTATCTTCAGTAGATAGTATTGATTTCCATGTTTTAAATGCAATAATCATCAGAAAGAGGACTAGTTCAGGTTCAAATATATAGATCAGTTTGATAATTGTCTAACCTTGACATTTTACCATTCACCTTGGAAACTCCAAACCGGCACGTGCGACCACACGGAAAAACGGCGTTCCGCACCATACAATCAAGGGCGAGGAAGTAATGGCCGGGATCCAAATAAAAATGATCCTCCGAAAAAAAATTTTTAGTAGGTGATCCTATTTTCCAGGACAGTCCGACCATGTAACCGGTTATCTGCTTGTCCTCGGTGACGGCCTTTGAACGACCTCGCTTTCCAAAATCCATTAAATTTACTTTCATCAAACAGTACATTTCCCGTGCACGTTATTCGAGGGAAAGTATTTCAACCAACCGAACGATTTTTGTGACGTGTTTTTTTCTCCAAAATACTGTTTTTTATTCCACTTTTTTAATGGGTTATTAGGATACCAATTATATCGACACCCGATACCTTGTCAATCCATTTGCGTTCCAGTTTTATCGTTGGTCGAGTGTCACTTGGTGTGTTGTAGCTTGGAATAGTCCGTTAAACTGTCGTCAACGTGGGTGGGAGAAGCTATTGAACTTTGATGGGAGGTGGTGAGGAGAGATCGTTCTCATAGTATATAAATTTTCATTTTATATACCGCAAAAGAAGTTTCTCTTGGCCTTCGGAAAGGACATTACTAGCGATGGAAAACCCCACCTTCATTATTTCTCTAAAAGTAGATTCGCCCAGATCCATCTGAATGACGCCTTCCTCAGTAATGGAGAGCTATAAGCAGGCAGGATGACAGCAATAGAGCGTACATGAAACTATTTCATTCAAGGGGGTAGCGATTAAAAAATTATGGTGGATCAAGTAGATTTAAAGAAAAAATTCAGTGATCCGGCTTTAATTAGAACCATGTACTTCGTAATTCGATTGGGCTCCCTGAGCCCCTCCCTTTCTTACGCCACTGATCTCATTAGCTGATTGAATGTTTACCGCAATGACGATCGTTCCTGTGTGTGTCTGTGAGAGAGAGAGCATAGTTTTATAGGTATTATTTTTAGAATGAAATTTTCTTACCTGTTTAAAAAAAATCGTTTGAATTTGAAAAATCGCAATATATAACGAATTAACACTTTGTGGGGTCCGAATACATTAGCTCGATAGCGTAAACTAAAAAGGATATTTTTTCCTTCAATTTTGCTTTTAAATGTCCATCTTACCATCACTCATAAAACTAGATGATTGTACATTCCTTAGAAAAAAAATCGACTTCTTTGCATTTAAGTGGGGATGGGACCTTTAAGGTGTTGAAATTTCAATGATTGGATTCTCATTTTCATTAGCCTATAATTTATTAACTATAATATATAGCTTAATAATTTTTCTTTTAATTTTTTAATCAGATACTTGTGCAATATATAACAGAAAAGGCAGGAGATTTGTTGCCTTAATAAAATCTCTATACGATAATAATTAATACACTGAAAATATATTATTATAATGTATATTCGGGCTTGCGCGCACCTAAAATGAAAAATGTTCATATTTATTAATTGTTTATACCTTGTATGTTTTAAAATAGTTGTAGTTTTAACATGAAAGCAAAAATTATAGATAAAATTGCACATTTTATTAAAAAAATTTTTTTATGAAAAATGTAAATTTCGAAGACGTACTGAGCTATGAAATAGACAACTTAAACGGTTGGTTTATTGTTTAAAGAAATATTCCGCTTTGATATTTTGTAGCACGTGAGTTAAGCAAAAATGAAAATCACTTATTGAAATGATTATTAAAGTACTGATTTTATTACAAACATATCATTATTAAATAAGTATTTGATATATAAAATATACATAAATTTTATATATAACTTTTACCTACTTTTTAAAAATAAAGTACTTATCCGCAATTATTGTTTAATTAGAGGAAATAAAAATAATTTAAATATACTCGTACATATGTAAAACAAAAATTCCTCCATGCACATTATCATTATTTCGCAACTTAGAATTAAGACCTATTTCCCAACGCCATATATTAATTATTATTATTGTATCCATAATTTAACTGGATTATTTAGCCGCTGGACATAATGGCAAATTACGTTTCGATATTTGTTCTGTTTGATATTGAGCAGGAAAAGGTAGCATTGTAGTTTAGAAGCAAAAGGAGTGAACTAAAATCAGATGGTGTTTTCTAAGTGAAGGTTAACTATTGAAAATATTAGAAATTATGTGTATAATTAGCATTATATTATTCCATTATACGTTATTGTAATTAAACAGTTACGAAGCTTTTTGCTCTCTAGTTAAAAATACTTTAAAACAATATATAGGACGGGACAATTTTTAAATAAAAATATAAATAAAAATATATAATCAATCAAATATAATAAAGTTCAATAATATTAATATAGAAAGTTAACTCAATAAAATTTCTAGAGATAATAATACAAGAATACTTAAATTGGAATTATCAAATATTTGAAACTGAGAAGAAAATCAGAAGACCAAATGGAATTTTGACAAAATTATGCAAATACTGCCATTAATTATAAAAATCAATTTATTCTATACAATAATACTTAGTTGCATAAATTATGGAAAATTGTATGGGGGAAATCTATCACAAACTGAAAAAAAATAAACAAATTACTTGATAAAACAATTCAAAAATGACGCCAAAATACAGGAAAATCAAGATAAGAAATTATATAGGAAAATAAAATCCTGAAATAGTAAATTATGTGAATACTATTATTTATTAATTATGATGATCTATTATTTATTATTTATTATTTATAAATTATGGGAAGACATGGTGTAGTTCTTCAAAAAGATGAAAAGAGAAAATAAATTAATAAGGTAGCAAGAGAATAGAACTCTCAAAATTGTAAAACTTCACGCAGGGGTATTTAATTATGTAAAAAAAAAAGGTTTCAGTACAATATTTCTCTCAATAAAATTGTTATAATTAACGTGACTCTTTCTGTTTAAAGGCGGTATTTTTCCGTCAGGGCAAATGCTTTATGGCATTACAGATATTTTAACTAGCATCTTTTTCTATTCAACGATATTTTTCCACCATCTCCTGAAAGCCGTTACTAGAAAATAACTATAGTCAGGGAAAGCAAGACGCTAAGCGCAAAAGAGCCATGAAAGTTTTACGATATTCATTTGCGTATTAGAAAGCAACAGATCATCGTACTGAAACGCGATGGTTTCGGGGATAAAAGAATTGAATACAAAGAATTATACGCGGAAAATTGTATATTACTTCCGTGTAGGACGGTAATAGTGTATAAAATATATTAGACAAAAACTGTTTTAAACGATAAATCTATATAGTTTTCCTCGTATTATATTACTTGTTCTAGCCAAAAAACGACGACTATTTTGCAATTTGCATTCGTGGATGCTATTGAGGCATTTTTTTCCAACCCTTTTTCCCTTTCGCTCACCTATAGGTATAAAAACTGATATCAGTTCAGCTGTTGCATCATGGATTCCGTGACAACGAACGCAAATGGAAAAGTAATTTTATATACTATAACGACGAACGATGAAGCGTTTGATAGAGAAAAAACCTAATCTTGGCCCTTTTATAATGGTCGATAGTGGAAAACGGAAGCAACCTTGTCAAGTAGAAAAGAAAAAAAAGGACGAATTCAAATGAAAAGATTTCATTGCCAACAACTCTTTCACTCCCCAAGCATTTGAAGCGTAAAACTAGAAACCGGAAAAGGAAGGGTGAAAAGGAGGGAAAAGGTGTTATGATAGGGTTAAAAGAAATGCGGATAGGAGATTTTCCGTCAAAGAGTTAATTGCTTCGATTCTGGAGTTGGTTAACGCCATCTTGTGGACTTTGTGGTTAGAGATCATTTAGCTGTTGGGGACTGTTTCGTTTTCCCATCGGAGCCCCTGACATTTCCAGGTGAAGTGGATTCTCGCCCGTTGTCCATGCTGAAGGGGTTAACTTGGTAAGCCGCTTATAGCTTTGGTACTGTTTGACTGCTACTTCATGATCCAAACGACCCAGAACGTAGGGCTTTCTCTCTGTTTTTTTTTTTTTTCGTAAACAGGGGCATTGGATTAGCTGCAAATGCTGGAGATTTTTTAGGGCTATTGTGAGAGGTTAGTTTTCGAATTTTCCCCACGAGCGCCAGTGTTGGAAAAGAAGTTAAAATTGTATATTTAAATTATTGTTACAATGCCACAAAATAATGGTTACTGTATCGCTCATGTAAACGAAAAATGCTTCTTCTTCATATTTTGATTGAAATATAGTTAGAGGGTATACTGCAATTTCATCGAGTGTTAGAGGTATATAAGTCATGTAGACGCCATATGAGCGATAAGTATGTTTTCTTAAAAGAGAGAACGCATATTTACCTTACATGAGTGGCCAAAATGTTTGTCATACTTCTGTATACAGTGCGTATTTTCCGAGCAATAAAAAACATTAACATTTGTTTTTCAAAATAAATATTTTGTGCCTCAACTCATTTATTTATTTTTTGTATTAGAATTTTCGATCTAATTATACACCTTCGGCACTTTGAATGCCAAATATCTGTTTCAAATAACGAAGCCAGAAAAAGTAAAACTTATCTGATCGAATAAGCAATTTACTTGCATAGTAGCCAAGTTTCACGACATGCTCACTTATTACCCCAATTTCCAGAACTTATGCTTTTCGTCACGCACTGTTTTCATTAAAAAGGGAAAGGCGAACTGGGTCTACCGTATTGATGTTGATGGCCACAAAATAGCTAAAAAATAATAGCTAGAAAACATTTCTGCCAAACATTTTTGTAAGCAACGTCCTGTTTTGTAACATACAATAAAATTCTAGCGGAACTGGTTGAAATAAGTGTAACAATCTATTTAACAGGCATTTAATACACGTTAACAATATTATTGTGTTATCTAAAATAAACTCTACTTGTTATTTGTAATTTTAATATACTACAGAGGAAGAGGAAAAATTATTAACGTAAAATTATTAATTGTATTAAAGCATTTTTTTTATTTGTGACTCTGTCACTATGCATTAATTTCTATTCAAAACGATATAAGAACAACAAAACTAATCATAATGAACAAACTACTAAAAAATTCTAATTAAAGTACTTAAAACAGATAAAATCACACCACACATAACGGGCCAAGTACCTGAAAAAGTAGATAGAACAGCATATATAATATACATAGCTGTACCATTATTAATAGCATACAAATAACATAAAAATATTAACCACGCTTTAAAATCTTCGATATACAGGGTGTCCATAAAGTCTTTCACTGATTAAGAAATTAATGATGTAGAAACTAAGCAAATTAGAAACGTAATTAGTTTAATAAAAAATACATTAACTAAAATTTTTTTAAACATATTAATACGTTTCAACATGGGCTCCTGTTGTTGTACGGATGACATTTAATGGGTACTCAATTCCTTTCCATGTTTTCCCCAGTATCCCATAATTAACTGATACTAAAGCTTGAGCTATCCTTACTTTTGAACCTTATATGCATACAAATGAAGCCGCTATCCTAAAACTTTGCGGATTGTACTTCTAGGTATTTTTAGTTCACTTGAGGCACTTCGGGTTGACTTCCTTGAATTATGTCTGAAAGCATCACTCACGACATCGATAGTCTTTTCACTCACGGAAAGTCTACCAGTTCTTAGAAGATCCGTTACACTTTCTGTCTCTTTAAATATTTTATACCAATTTTTGATACATTTAAGCTCGTCTATACTCATTTCTAAATTTTCGTTGAACTGGAATTGCAGATTTTGTTTTATGGAAACACTATATGCATTGAACTTCCTTCTTCACGAAGACCATTTTAAACAGTTACGATCGGATCCGTTAGTAAGTAGCAGACACATAGCACTATCGATCCGCTACAAAGTTTAAAGAAATTTCTAGCATTTGGTCTATTTAATGCAAAAAATAGCTCGTTTCTAATTTGCTTAGTTCCTACGTCATTCATTTTCTTAATCAGGAAAAGACTTCATGGACACCCTGTACAAGTAAAGAAATATGATGCATGGAAAGTATTTTAACATTATTCTTCCAAGTCCATCAACAAGGTTCAATACAAAATTCATTAGAAACGATATTATTAACCCGAACGCCTATATAGAGATACAGAAGGCAACAATTCAAAATATATTTCGGATTGTTAGAAAGCTTTTGGAAATAATTTATAACATATATAGGGGAGAGTTCAAGTATTACGTAAGCACCTTTGGGGAGAGAGGGCATTGCTGTTGTGCTTATTTTCCTGTTAGCCCATGTTAATTTTTGCTTAGGAGGGAGAGGGGTATAAAATGGCCAAAATATTGCTTATGTAATACTTGAACACTTCCTAGATAGAAGATGCCAGTTTTAGCCAGACTATTTCTCACCAGAATATGCAGAAAATATGCAAGATTACATAGTTTTTCTGGCGATCAGGAATATTTTCTGTAGATTCCTGTGCATTCGCGTATAGACTGCAAAAATGTTTGTGTGTGCTGTTTCGTTTGATGACGTTTTGCCATAGCTACACTGGAATGCTTAGTCGTCGTGATTACGTAAATTATTGTATTAGATTATATTACATAGTGGTGTACATGTACTTATCTCTTGTGTATAAGCACTAACCTGTGCAATAGTGTACATATCAGAAAGATATAATCATCGGATATGCAATTGGTCTAGTTGCCACTGATTAGAATAAGTAAAATATGCTTAGCATCTTGTATGTATTTATGTATTGAAAGGTTATTTTTATAAGCATGATGAAAAGCAAGTAGCCTTGAAAGTAAATATAGTGTGTTCCCCACATGACTTTATCATCAGAGGCGGAGTGATGCACATTCGAATTGGGAAAACCTGGACAACTTCGGCTCCGTCAGATGTAAAAGTCTTTTCCCAATGCTGTCCAGACAGAATATGTATATATGATGGTGATTTTTTTTTTCTTATATTTTCTCTTTCATTTTATATATCTCATTTTACATAATTTAATTTTATATATTTTCCTTTGTATTTTTCACTTTGTATATTAACAAAATTAATAATTCAATTGGCCACCAAAAAACTCAGCCCCGCCTGTGCAAACTTCTCAGTAGAAAACTTTTAATCGAAAATTTGCCGCTGGAAGTTTCAGCTTACTTAGCCTAGTAGTAAATCCGCTACTGCGTATTATTAGGTTTTTAATAGTGCTTGAGTAGAGATTAGGCGATTATATCGCAGTACTCGGATAAGCCACTAGCATGCAATATATAACAAAATATAATAATATATAAATATTATAAATATTATATATATAAATATTATAAATATTATATATATAAATATTATAAATTATATATATAAATATTATAAATATTATATATATAAATGTTATAAATATTATATATAAATATTATAAATATTATATATAAATGTTATAAATATTATATATAAATGTTATAAATATTATATATAAATATTATAAATATTATATATATAACTATTATATATATATAAATATTATATAACAAAAATTACCCCAACATACAAAAAAAAAAAAATATTAAAGGCAAACACTTCTCAGTATAGTCGATGATGTAGTAATATTAGTTGATAAATTACTCGCTAAGTACAGAATGATTTTTTTAACGCCTATAGCTTAATGTAAGAGCACTTGATTGGTTATTAACAGTTTGTGGGTTCGGTCAGCACCAGGCGCCGAGAAATCATTCTTTTCTTTGCGAGTAATATATCTTCTAAAAAAACTAGTTTCTGCAAATTATGAATTATTGAATAGTGGAGAGAAAACGAGAAAATATGTGTGGATATGTTAGTTCAAGGAGGGATTTTTGATCTTATTTTATATATTTTACGTCCCAAGACGATCACATGAGTCATAGGGGATGGGACCGACGACGCTCCCAACGCAGTCGAATTCATACAAAATCACGTTTACTGAAAGACCAATCCAGCTCAGAAAACTCGGGCCGCATCTTACGACTGTTTTTTAAATAATAATAATACCGTTTAAATTACTATATAAGATATAAAGTTTAATTTATATATTTTTATTTTGAATAAATGTCAAAATCCTTTCAATGAAACAATCACATAGTAGAAATAAAAGTCCCCCTTTTTACGCCAAGGACAGCCAGGTTCATACTGCGCCGAGAATTGCAGTTTTCTGGGAGACCCTGTTCTCTGTTACCTAGTAAACAAACCCGGGAATACGGGTCGATAAAAAGCTTTCGATACCAGCGAAATTTAAACCTTGATTTTCTGCAGAGTACACAAATGCTTTACCTCTGTGTCGCTGTACGGCACAGAGTCAACAATTTTAAGAAAATTAAGTAAAATCGTAAAACTTCTCACATATAAATGTGTAAATTACTTTTGATAAAGTAAGGACGGATAGGATCCTGCTGCTCCAAGACCAATTTTTCGGAACCAAACCACGCCTACGGTGGGTAAAAAGGACGGAATGCACTTTACGGTACCTTTGACATCGAACCCTGGTTAGCCGCCCGATGGATGAATGCGTTACCACAACGCCACCGTAGGGCAGAACAGTACAAAACTATCCGGATACGAACCCGGAACCTTTTGCGAATAACTAAACGCGGAAAATTTACTGAAAAAGGTAAAGAAAAACAAATCAACATCACACATATTGAAAAAATATAGCAGTGGTGTATTGTTTTCTAATTCTAAAAATTATATATCTATTATTTGCATCTTGCGTATAATATAATCATGTTGAAACTCTTGATTTCTCATACTTAAATATTTTTATTAAAATATTTTAAAGTTATAGAATGACCGGTATTAAAATACTTTGTAAACGTTTCTTTTTTTAATTTTTTTTTTTTTTTAGAACGGATTTCCCTCAACGGGGAGAAGACGCACAAAACCTTGAACCGTCTGCCGTAAGTGCTTTTCTGTTCAACTTTTCATACTTCGGTCAATACTGAGGAGACCCATAATAAGAATGAATGGCACATAATATAGGCGCCGAAATCCCTTATACACACAAACACGGGAAACGCATCTGTATAGGATCTGATTCGCAAGTTGCGGCAAAAGGTGTTTCAAATTTTAAACCAAAGGATTGAGCTCTTTCTCAAACGTTGATGATTAAATATTGATGTTTGGTTTTTCATAAAACCGTCAAAATTTTTTTAAAAAAAGCTCCCACCAGAAAATGAGTTCTGTATATGCTTAAAAAGGATTAAGTTCAGCATTAACCCATTACCATATTTTTCCCCTTTTCTCAACGCATGAATTGAAGTCTGAAATATATTGTGCAGCGCTATTTTTTTTTTTAAAATTAGAACTTTCACTGAGTGTAATTTTTAGGTCTAAATTTTTTGCACTTTGGCTATAAAGTATTTCTTAATAACAAAATTATTTATATTAAATGATGAAGTAACGTTGTAAATTGATAAAGCGATGTTTAGATTATAGATGAAGCATAGATTTTTTTATAAGCTTCAATTATAAATATGTTTTCTAATGGTAAACGGTTTATATGTGTTAACTAGATGCTTCTGATTTTAACACATCATGTACTTTAAACATTTTATTTCTAGAATGCCCCAGTCTGTTTTATAGAGCATGGTGATATATTTTAGTCAATATGTGCTTACATTGTTTGTTTTCTATTCCATAAGGAAGAAACAAGAAGTAAAGAGAATCTGAATTGAGAAATCTAAATTATGAGAATTTATATTTCTTAATATTTTGCGATTTTAAAAATTAAGAGATGAGAATATTTTAGATTTGCATGTTCAAAGCAATGTATTTGGTTTCGATAGGTATATGACAAGACGTAGGACTTCAAATACGAGGTCGTGAAAATCCTGGTTTTCTCTTTTTGTAAAATTCGAGCTATTTTGAAATCTCTTAGCAAAGCAGCTGTGTTTTATAATATCATTTTCACGAAAAACTTCCCATATACCTCATTTATTTTGGAGCTATTATTTATTTTGGAGAGTGTCTTTGATTTAAAAATATTTTTAAGCAGTAGAAAAAAAGGAATGGTCATTTTTTGCTGAGTAATTTCAATGTTATAATCTTTTCAAGATGATTAGGGTAAACAATCATTGGTAATAAATCTGAGTTTTCCTTATAAGATTTTTAACCGATACTTCTACACAGAGAAATTAATTTTACATGTATCAGATGCAGGCTGTAGATGATGTTAAAATGAGAGAACTCGTGTTGTTTTAAGAAAGGCCTTCACCATAGATAGAACGACAAAAAGTACAGATCTCACAACAGTAAGGTAGCAATTCAAAACTCATGAGAGGGAGCTCAAGTGGCTTTAAATTAGATCATATAATAACAATAATATTTTATTCAGACAGAAGTGTCAGACAATACAAATTAAGTTCTCCGTTTCTCGGGCTGAATATTTGACATGGTACTGATTACAGCCTTAGATCTGGAAAAATAAGGTGTGTTTAATATCCAATGGGGGCTTGAGCCCCACCTCTCTACGCAATTGGCTCACAACACAGCGCAAGTGCAGATTCTTATATTTCCCCTTTCTATGGCGATTCTGTATTTTACGTATACGCTATTTTTCTAAAGATACATTTCATTTGACGCAACATGATCTTCGACGTTTTGTCATGGAACTCAGGCGGTCAATCTATTTTTTTCTAAAAATCCATTTATTGATATTATTTTACTTTTTGGACAGGTGCGACCATATAAGTGAACTAGGCAGCCGTCTAGGGCGGACCACGACAATTTTTTTATAAGATATATAATGCTGCCCAGGATGATTAGATGAACGTGGCAATAAAATATATGAAACTGAGCGGATTACTTTCCATTAAATGCTTCACCAATATTTACTGCTGTTTATATATGTTTCTCTTATCCATTTTTCCATACCTTCAAGCTTGGTTTCTTATAGTAAAAATTTTCTCCTGATAAATTTATGTAATTTTTCATAACGTTTTCCATGACCGCTATGCCTTTCAGGCGAGTTGTACCGCTGCCGCACCGCGAGGTTGGAGGGCGATTTGAATTTTGATATCTTTGTACTTTATTACATACATACACATTGACAATTACAATTTTATCTTCAACAGCAAAATCCCAGATTATTTTTATTGTTTTGGTAATTTATTTGTGCGTTATGAGATAAGCTGTGATTATCGTACTTCATTTTAACCTAAACTATGGTGAGAGGGGTGGAATGTGCCATATTTTCATTTTTTCGATTGTTTCAGATGTATTGGGGTATTGTTTTTACCGAGTGGGGAGACGTACAAGTCATTCGCATAGGGCAGCAAATTTGCTTTGCGCCGGCCCTGCTTTTAGAAATATTTTCGCGGAATAAAGAAAATTACAACCTTGTTCAATTACTCATTAGTATTGTTACATGAAGTATAAAATAGTTACCAGTCAGAATTGTTCATTTTCATTCGTCAAGACACTGATGGATGATAAACGACTGATTTGATATGTTGCAGTATTTCGTAATAATATAAATTAGTTATATTAAACAAATATTAAGAAAAATCTTATACCTAAAATATAGTATATAGAAATAATAAAAAATAATAGAAAGTCTGTTAATTGAATTTGCTTTATATGAGAAATTTATATTATGCATTTTTAAAATAATTTCTTGCACAGTAAGAGCTGAAAATTTAAATTTTTTATTTTTATAGTTAACTTTAATACAATGGTCTCATGATAGATGCTCAGCTACTACTTGGAATTACGTATTTCCGATATATACAGAACGTTTGTAATTTTGCGTCCACACGACTGAACTATGAACTATTTGAGATTGACTGATATTGTTTGGGTGTGATATCTGAATCCATGATATATATATATATATATATATATACAACTACACCCTGCAACGGCAATTGAACGGCAAACACTACCCCGGGAAGAAGGAGGACGCGGACAAGCGGACCTCAAAGACTTACATGACAAGCAGATCCAGAGCATGAGGCAATACTTCCAGTTGAAGAGTCCCCGATCGCCACTCATCCAAGCCATAATACAAGCAGATGCAAATTACACGCCACTAAACCTGTGTAGTACCGAAGAGCGTGTCCTCGAAACAGCCAACGAACAGAAACTGAGAACTTGGGCCGGAAAACCATTACATGGCAGGCACTACAATGACCTGCAACAACCACACGTTGACAAAAAGGCATCAAATTCTTGGCTGGCCAAAGGCACTCTCCAGCCAGAGACAGAAGGATTCATGCTAGCCATCCAAGACCAAGTGATCGCAACAAGGAACAATCAGAAATTCATCCAGAGAAAAGACATAGAAAGCGACAAATGCAGACACTGTCATGCGGCATCGGAGACAATCCAACACGTGATGGCAGGATGCAAGATCCTTGCGCAGTCAGACTACAAACATAGACACGATCAAGTAGCGAAAATAGTCCACCAGAAATTGGCAGCGAATGCTGGCTTTCTGACAGAAAAATGCCCGTACTACAAATATGAGCCAGAGACCGTGCATGAGAACGAAACACACAAGCTTTACTGGGATAGAGCAATCATAACAGACAAGACAGTCCCACATAACCGTCCTGACATAACCCTCGTCGATAAATCGAATAAGACCACGTACTTAATCGACATAGCAGTACCCAACACCAATAACATACAGACAACCTACACAACGAAAATCACCAAGTACCAAGATCTCAGACATGAAGTACGAGATATATGGGGTATGGAAAAGATCCTCATCATCCCGTTAGTCATCTCAGCAACAGGGATAGTACCAAAAACGCTTGCGACGAATTTGGAGATACTCAACATTGACCCAAACACCTACATTGAAATACAAAAAGCCACAATCCTAAACACGTGTCACATTGTCAGGAAGTTTCTAGACATGGCACATTAAGAAGTGATGTAAAAAGAGGCTTGGGAACATGGCGCTCTGCCCGTCCCAAAGCCTGTTTCCGCCAAGAATGGGCGAGGAAAACTTTTATATATGTCATCATCATCATCATCATATTCAACCATTATCTATCCACTGCTGGATGAAGGTCTCTCCAAATGCTTTCCACACAAGTCTATCCTGAGCAATTCGCTTCCACGTCAACCCAACCTCTTTTCTTATTTCATCCACCCATCTAGTTTGAGGACGTTTTCTAGGTCTTCGGTGGTCTCTTGGAATCCAGTTCAGAATTTCAGTTGTCCATCGTTGATCAGTTCTTCTTGCAATATGCCCAGCCCATCGCCATTTCAGTCCTTTTACTTTAACAATGATGCCCTTTTCTCTAGTTTGCTCTCTTACCCAAGTGTTTATTTTTCAATCTTTCTCCTGGTTATTCCAAGCATGCACCTCTCCATGCTCCTTTGCGTTGTCTGTAACTTTCGTATTGCTCCAACCTGTTAGACTCCATGTCTCTGATCCATAAGAGAGACTGGCAATACACACTGGTTGAAGACCTTTCTTTTAGACAAAGGTAATTTTCCTTCAGGATAAAACTATTTCTTCCAAATGCACTCCAGCAAAGTTTAATACGTCTGAGTTCTTTCATAATGTTGCCATCCACTGAAATCAGCTGGCCAAGGTTAATATATGAATCAGCAATTTCTAGCTCCATGTTATCAACTTGTATTTTTGTTTCTCTACGAAATATTGACATGATCTTAGTTTTTTGTGGGTTCATCTTGAGTCCAACTTCTTACTTCTAGTTGAGAGCTCCTGTACCATGTTTTGGTTGTTATGGTTCGTTGAAAAATAACAATGTCATAAGCAAACCGCAGATGATTTAAATATTCACCATTTATTTTCATTCCCTTGTCATTCAAATTTATCTGCTGAAAAATCATCTGTAAAGCTGAAGTAAAAAGTTTTGGAGAAATGGTATCTCCCTGCCTCACACCTTTACCAATTTTGATAGCTTCGGTATCTTTATGTAACCGAAATTTTGCACTTGCATTTTTATACACACATTTCACCATGTCAATGTACACATCCTCGACGTCTGTTGATCTTAAAGAGTTGATGACTGCTGACGTATTAATAGAGTCCAAGGCCTTCTCATAGTCAATAAATGCCACAAAATGGAAGTTCATATTCATATGTTCTTTTAATTTATTCTCTTAATACTTGAATATGGTCCATTGTGCTGAATACACTTCGAAATCCAGCTTGTTCTCTTTGTTGAGCTGCATCTAATTTTTTCTGCAGGCGATGTTAGCACTTTTGTGGAGATTTTATAAATAACAGATAACAAGCTAATTGGTTGGTAATTTTTCAAATCCTCTTTATCCCCCTTTTTATACAAAAGAATTACTGTTACAGAATCCCATTGGTTTGGTATGTTACCACTGTTAAGGCATTTGGTAAAGAATTTTGCGAGTATGTCTTCTACATGTTCTCCAGCTTCTTTTAAGATATCTAATGTAATGCCATCATCGCCAGGGGATCTTCCTTTCTTCATACTTTTTATTGCAAATGCTACTTCTTCTTTTAAGATTTTAGGAGCTGTTCCTTCGACTATCTCAGAGTCTTCGTTTAATCCACTGTTTCCCTCATACAGCTTTCTGTAGAATTCTTCAACTCTTCTAAGTATTTCTTCCCTATTTCTTGTTACAGTGCCATCCTCTCCTTTTAATGCAATGATGTGTTTCTTCCCAATAGACAAACTCCCTTTAACAACCCTAAGGCTCTTGTTGCTTTCAATGGCCTTCCTTACTAACTCACAATTGAATTTTCTTATATCTTCTTTCATGTTTTTGCGCAAAGTTCTACATACTCGATCTTGCGACTGGTATTTTGATTGTCCACCTTCATAAGTCTTCGCCTTTTCATGAGTTGTTTCGTCTTCTCAGATAATTTGCTATTCTGCTTTTTACATATTACACCACCAATTTCCCCAGCAGTTTCAATTATTGTCTTAACAATGTTTTCATTTGCTTCTGAGATGTCAACTTCTTCAATAAGTCCTTCCAGTGCAGAAAAGCGATTTTTTAATTCCAACTTGAATGCCTCGGTATTTTCTTTTAATTTCTTTAAATCCACCCTCTTACATACTTGTTTCCTAATGAGCTTCTGCCTTTCTAGTTTAGTATTTAAGTGCATTTTACATCTCACCATTTAGTTGCGTTTGCGTTGCGCTGTTGAGCGTCCTGACTGGGATTACAGCCTGCCTCCGGCGTCACCCTTGTGCCCCCTACTCATAAATAAATGGAAAGAAAGAAAGAAAAGAAGAGACCGGTTGCATAACGACCACAGAAAACGACAATAATTTTCTCTCCAAGTCGCCAGAGCATAAGGAGAAGGCTGTTGTCTATAGCGGAAACATATAAACCAATCAAATATGGGATCTTTTTTTTTTTCGTCAATCTTTTCTAGAAACTACATCATTAAACCGACGTAATTGAAACATTCCGCCACGTCTTTGTGTAAAAGGATCAATTTTTTGTAAAAATCGTTAAGTAACATAATTTTGGAATCATTTACGCAAGAGACAGTGAAAACTGAAATAGTTTACTATGAAGCTATATTTGAATATAAAATTGTAAATACTTAGAAATAAAATTATTTGCGCATTTACATTGGAATGCTCGCTCAAAATCTTACCTACGAAGAGTCATCGTTGGCCACTAGTCCTTATATCAATTAAATAAATATAGTGTTTAAAAAATTAAATGACAAAAAATAAAAGTAAAGAAAATATACAAACCCTCCGAATAGCGGACACCTTGAAACTTGAGAATTTGTACGCTATTCGAGAGTGTTATTACATAACAAGGAATGGGAATTCGAAAGGTCTCCGCTAAATAGGTGTTATGGAGATTTTATAATTTCATGATACTGTATTAAAACAAAAGTTGCAGAAACTATATATCGCTACTATTTCGTTCATATTAATATTACACTATTCTTTTTATAATACTATCGTTCTGGAACTATTTAATATATTTAATTACACGGGGAACTTTATATCCAGCATTGAAGAAGAATAAATCACGTGTCTAATCTCGTGAATCATTTAGTTACTATTTTAGGATCGTGGTCATCTCGCCTTTTAGCGAAAATAATGTAAAAATTAGGAGCGATTGTGCTACTTCTGAGTTCACCAGAGCGATTAACCGATAATGTTAACCCCTGACCTTCAACCAGATGGTTTATGTGGGTCACTTTCTCCCGAGCGGCCTTTTTGCTGGAAAGCGTCCACAAAATAATTCGAATAGGCGCCTAAATCGTCTACCTGCCCTCAATCTTTCACACCACTAACGCCAGGGTTGTCACCTATCGCCAATGGAAATTATGGTTCGGTTGGCGATTCAATTTTCTAGCTGAGTGATCCACGTTTAGAGTCGCCACTGACAGACAAATAGCCACGTTAAATTCAAATTAATTTCGCTCAATGTTCACTAATAATATAGTTGTACATTGAGATCAAAAGGCCTTACGCAGATCGAAAAGGAGCTAACCGTGCCAAAACTGGAAATCTGAATTCTGTCGGAGGCTAGCTGCACAATTATTTGATTGATGGGCTTTCTATTTTGGGACCAACCTTTTTGCCGCCTAACGCTTCAGAACTGAACACTATTACCCAATGGAAGTGACCGATACTGCGACGCGAACTCAAAGAAGAAATGCACGAATGAATGAACTGAATTAGTTTTGATGGATGTTTTCAAAGACCGAAAAGAGATCGTTTAGCTTTTAATCAGATGAGATTACTAAGGGATGATAATGCTGCAACGGTCAAATCTATTAGCTGGGGATGTGAGCCTTGTTATTATTTTATAATGGCAGCCTACGTTAGTTTTCTTTAGCAAATAGCATACACTATATTCTAGCCAATTAAAGAAAAGTTTGAACGGCTGTTTTCTTCAAATACTGTCCTTTCCTGGGTCTATCTCTAGGCATATATTTTACCTGTTGGTTTATAATTCCAGATTCTTTTCTGCAATTCTTTTGCGGGCATTCATTCTACATCTTCTTGCCATCATTATGCAATCTAGTTCCATATTCTTCTAATGCTATATATCACGCTCACTCTGCTTCTATCCTCTAATTCTACATTCTAAAATGTATATTCTAAAATCTAAATATTCCAATTCTCCATCCTTACATACTATAGATGTTTAACTCGTTACATATGTCTCCAGTCCATAACTTACCTGAAATTTTGTAACCTCGCTTGGCGTAGACTGACCCTTGCCGTGCTTGCGCCATAAAAATACAACCTACCAACCAACCTTTTGAATTTGCTTGCCTCAAAGAAATTTTGCATTCGTGGTCTATATCCATAGGCGTACGCAGAATGTTCATAATGGGGGGGTTACAGAGCTACAACTCACATATTTCTATGTTAAATATGTTAAAATTTCACTGAAATGGGGAGCGTAACCCCCATCATCACCTCTATGCCAGTGTCTATATCCACTGGTGTAACTAGTCAGAGAAGGCTACAGCCTTCATCCAGTGCTCCATATATAGCATTCATCTGTAATTTTTGTTTTCCGTGTGGGAGGGGTGACTAAAGTTTTTGTTTGGGCGTGTTTTATTACGGTCCAAGGATAGCAAAGGTCATGCTGAGCCGGATCTACAGTTTTCCGAGGAATCCGAGCTTCTTAGGGCCTGGGAAACCAACCTTCGCACTACGGTGAGCAGCCAATCGGTAAGCTTTCATATTTTTGGAGTCGAACCCGCACGCTAGGAAAGTCTGTTACGACTGCTCCACCGCAGAGCCATCTAAGGTTTTTCTTGGGAGGGAAAGCTACCTCTAGTTATGCCAATGGCCATGCTATGATAACGCGTTCGCCTAATCGTGCGTTTATCCTGGGTTCGACTCTCAATTGCGCCAAACAAGGACGTTTACTGACTAACTGCTCCCCGTAGTCCGGGGGTTGGTTTTGTTGAATTTCGGGTTCCTGGGAAAACTGCAGGCCCCGGCGCAGTATGACCAATGTTGTCCTTGCGCCATAAACTCAAACAGTGATGCCAATATCTATATTATATTTTCCTGTTTTTCGTTAATAGCTTATGTTTTACTTCCGTATTCTGCTAATACATGAACATTCATTACGTTGCGAAATATTTTCGTTTATTTTCTCGTTTTATTATCAAGAATTATGCTTATTGTGCTAATATCGTCTGGCATACAGTAACTATATAGTTTATCAGTATTTCGGCCTTTCTTTATTTTACATTTAAAATAAAGCATCAGTTAAAACATTATCAAAGATAGGGGAACATACAGGCAAATAGTGGCCCTGCAGTGGTAACTTGTTCGCACAGGCCCTGCAATGGCGCAGTGTGGTAACGCGTTCGCCTAGTGCGCCGTTAATCCGGGTTCGACTCCCAACAGTGCAAAGAACGCTTACTCAGAGATCTCATAAAGATCGCACTGCTCACTGTAGTCCGGGGTTTGGTTCCCTATGCCTTAAGAGGTTCCGATTCCTCGGAAAACTGTAGGTCCAAGAGGTTCAGATTCCTCGGAAAATTGTAGGTCCAGAGGTTTGGGTCTCTCGAAAAACTGTAGGTCCGAGAGTTTAGGATTCCTCGGAAAATTGTAGGTTCAGAAGTTCGGATTCCTCGGAAAACAGTAGGTCCCGGCGCAGCATGACCATTGTAGTCCTTGAGCCGTAAAACCACAAACAAACAACCAAGCAAGCCAAGCCCATCGTGCTGTTATTCCGGTTCGATTCCCAACTGTGGAGTGGGGAAACACTTACCGACCAATTGCTTGCCGTAGTCCGGTAGTTGGAGCCCTAGACCTTAAGCGTTTCGGTTTCCTCGGAAAACGTAGGTCCGGAGCACGAAACTTGCTGTCCTTGGGCCGTTAAATACACACACACATGAATAGTTTTTTGTTTTTTGGTATTTCTCTTTAAAAAAGTTACTATTTGAAAATGAACATTATGAAGAAAGGCATAAATTTGTAGGTTTTACAACTACAATTTCTTGACTACTTTGATCAATAATAAATAGTTCATAACGCAACAGTTCCTTCATAAAGGGGACAGAGGTGAGACATAAATGGAACTTTTTATAAATCCATACATTTAAAGCGATTATCAGCAAACCAATAATCGTGACTTACTTAATAGTATTTACATTGCATTATTAGATGGTAGAATTTTAACAAATGTTAATATTTTACAAAATCTCATTATTGTATGGGCTTATAATAATTGTTTTAGGCATGTTAAGCGAAGAAATATAAGATATATATATATATATCATTCCCTCTCTCCCTTCTTCTCCTGAAAAAGAAGATGGGTGTTCATTTAACATTCTATAACTTGGTGCTCTTTAATTATTAAAGAGGCCCTGCGGTGGCGCAGTGTGGTAACGCGTTCTCCTAGTGCGCCGCTAATCCGGGTTCGACTCCCAGCAGTGCAAAAAGAACGCTTACTCAGAGATCTCATAAAGATCGCACTGCTCACTGTAGTCCGGGGTTTGGTTCCCTAGGCCTTAAGAGGTTCGGATTCCTCGGAAAACAGTAGGTCCCGGCGCAGCATGACCATTGTAGTCTTTGAGCCGTAAAACCAAAAAGAATTATTAAAGAAAGCGCCTGAGTTACGGAGTTTGCCGAGGTCTTGCTTCTCTCGCTGAGTAAACCTAATGGATAGAATTTCCTGAAATTCTTAAATAATAGGCTAAATAATCATATTATGAGGTGGGGAGACTGTGAAAAGAGAATACAGGAGTAAATAATTTTGAAGATTTCACTCCCATGCAAACCCTAAGGAAGAGGGATATAGACCGCTCAAGAAGTTAACGGTAAAGTCAATAAAGCTTTAATAAGCATACTGTCCTAAAAATTGAACGATGGTGGTTATGAACAGGGTCCGACGCTGTTTCGTTGAAGAACAGGAAGTTTTAATACGCGAATTGGATTCAGTTTATGTGCAAAGATTTCTGCATGTAAGAAATGAAACGCGGATGATCAAATTCTTACACTGTTAAAATGATACAAACGAAAAATTTGTAGAGTTGTTAGAAATATATTACATTATAATCCTAGCAAGCGAATTCCAAATTATTTTCTGAATGGCGAAGAGATATCCCCCACCACGAATAGCAAAATAAATAATGATTGTAATAGTCGGCAATGGCGGCTTGTGACTTCAAGAACGGGTGAAGCGATAGCCCCTCCTCCAACCCCCAAAGAAACCTGAAAAGTGGCCAATAAATCAATAAATTTCCGTTTTCTAGCAAAATAATTGTATTATATTATATATATATATATATATATATATATATATATAATTTAAAAATATGGATGTATTAAATAATTCAATTATTTATACATAAATAGACCTTTCAATATAAAAAACTGCGCATGCACTAAGTATTGTACGAAATTTAATAATTATCAAAACGTATAAAATTATTCACTATATAGTAAAATTGTTAAAATATGTCAACAATAAAAACGTTTTACTTTAAAATTTCAGTAATCTGTCATGCATAATATTCCAAATATTCACAATATATATATATATCGGACCTGATATGGTACATGTTGTTAAACATGTTAATAAACATGTTGTACAGAAAGAGATAATATGTGGAGACAACAAGCAAAATATGAAATATATGCTTACTCAGTCTTTAAAATAAAAATATGCAATATATGCTTACCCAGTCTTTATTTTTTGAATATAAGTTCGATTCTTCTGTCTTTTAGACTTATGAACTTGT
>QLNU02015360.1:15798184-15813709 GCA_006491805.2 Dysdera silvatica
GAGATAGATTTAAAATGTTCTCATTTTATGAAATTTCCGTGTTTTTTTCGGATCAGCCGAAACTGATCGAACGTGCAGAAAACGCTATACGTTCTTCACATGTTCGATCTTTTTTTTATGACCCTGATAATGAAGAAATGCGAGAACAAATTCATGCTTCCATGAAGAGTAAAGTATATAGTATTCAGATACTGTACCCAGTCTGCGTTTATGTATGCATATATATACACATGTACTGAAAGAGCAATTTATTATATACACGTATATTATTTTTCTGGAAGCGATACATATTTTGCTGTGTAACTCTCAGTGCGCTTATAAAAAAATTTTTGCAGGAAATTAAAGGGCCATAAAAACACTTGACAGATTCGTAACAAATTAAATTTTTTTCAATAATTTCATGAACGAAGAAGATAAATTGTTCTTTCAGTGTGTATATATACAAGATCCGTTTTTTTTCAGGGGGGCTTGGTCGTACCCCACTTCAAGGAAATAAAAAATAAATAAATTATAAAAATTTATTTTAAGGGGCCAGCCTTAACAAAAACCTGACTACGTCGTTGATGGGGTTATAATTATGGTTCAAGTTATTAGATATTCTGCCATATACCCAACAGACAAAAAATAAATGGAAAATTAAAGATCTATAAAATCAAAACTGTAAATTTAAGGAGAAAAGAATTGATTTTCATAAAAGATCAAAACATTTTTTAAAGAAAATGATTGCGGCATCAAGACTTATTAATATAACAAGAATTCTGAACAAAACTACCCAAAGTATATGGACATGTTTTGAATATATATACATATATTAGCCCTCCACCAAAAAAAAAAATTTTTTTTTCAAATGAAATACAACGAATTAAATGCTTTTGTAACATACATGAACACAAAAGTTTGAATAAAAACCAAATATAAAAATTTATTAAACAAACCACTAAATTTAAAATTCATCTTTCTAATTCTCTTATGTTAATATCAGAAATTTGGTCCAACGTACAGGCGAATACAGAAAAAAATTCTTGGGGCGAAGAGAGAGGCACGGTACTATATAACTAACTTCACATTCCTTCAATGTGTGACTTACTCTAAAATATAATTGGAAGAGTTAATGGCTAATGACTATTTTGTGAACTATTTGAAAATACAGGCAGAATTTATTTATTTTTTTAAATTCTAATGCAGTTGGGAAGATTTTTTTTAAAACATTGATCTCATTATTGTCCCATCCCCTGAATTCGTGCAAAAGTACTCAAATGAAGTTTTCCTTTAATATATATATATATATATATATAATTTTTTTTTTTTATTTCAAAAATTCTGTTTTGAGTTTTTATATATATATATATTTTAAAAACGATAAAAAAATCTTCTCAGTACATATGTATATCACAGAGAAAGCGCATATAGAGGGCTTTAAAATGAGCTCAAGATAAGCTTTCTAGCTAAAACAGGTGCTTAGATATTTACATGAATGTGACTCAAGATCAATGAAAAAGTTATTTTATTTTTTAATTTCCAAAAATTAATTCCAGGAAAACGGAACCTCCGAAAACTATGAAAATTTGCAATTTGCTCCATAGGTAAATATAAATCAAAAATCATTGGAATCTGAAAATTAAAGGTCAATGCCCCGGTTGATGTGATTTGAATGACCTTTGATAGAAATTATAGATACCTGGACATTTTTGCCCAAAGTGCATGTTTGCGTTTGTCTTTTGGGAATCTATAAAAAGAACATTTATTCCCGACAGTCCGGTGGTTGCAACAAGCTACAAAATATAAACCCATTTTTATTTGCAAGCTTAAGAAATGCTAATTACTACGATCGTCAATGTTAAGTCAATGGGCCCAATCTGTTGTTTGTGCCCAGCAGCCATGTTGTGACGTCACGACTTCACCGACGTATTAGAAAACATCAGAAAGGAAATATTTAGATAAGAGTAGGCAATCTCTTACTTGCACTTTCATTGGTAATATTCTAGCATGAGTAAAGGGACTTTAACGAGCAACAGCTCAGCAATTTTGCCAGAAAAACAAATCAACAATCAGTCACGGTTGATTGGTTGTATTTTTATGGCGCAAGGACAAACGATCAGTCATGATGGCAGCCGGGAATGAGCATAAAAGAATTAGCGTAGACTAAGTCGATATCTTAAAATCACTTAATAAAGTAAGAATGTAGTTGGAATAATATAAGAATAAATTAATGTTTGCGTAGTTTGCGTTTTTACGGCGCAAGGACATCGAAACTCGTGCTGCGCTGGGACCTACAGCTTTCCGAAGAAATCGAACCTCTGTTACCTAGGAAACCTAACCCCGGATTACTGTGGGCAGAAAAACGGCACGCGGTATCCTTGGAAGCCAAACTCAGGTTAATGGCACGCCAGACAAATACGTTACCATGACGCCACAGCAGGGCAGTGGACTTCCATTTTCCCGAGGAATCCGAACCTCCTAAGGCCTAGGAAACCTCAACCCTTGGACTACAGTGAGCAGATAGTCGGCAAGCCTTTTTTGTGGGGGCGCAAAGGAAGTTAAGGTCGTGCTGTATCGGGAGGTTACGTGTTGGGTGCCCAAGTGCAATTTTGCTCACGTACGATTTGCCCGGAATTCCCCACTCAAAAGGAGAGAAACATCGCCTCCGGTGGGTAGCTTCCTAATACCCCCTTTTCCTATCCCCCTTCTCTTAGTTCAGTTCAGCTTCTTTTTTTTTCCCCCAACTTTTTGGGAGTTTTCAGATTTATTATTCAACATAACAAAAATACTAGAGAAAATCGTTTACTTATATTTTTATCATCAGTATAATGAATAAAAAACGATTATTCGGTCAAAACTTAAAAGGCGAAAATTAAACAGTCGGAGCCAATCGAAGATATTGTTCAGTATCCATGGTTTTCTTTTAAAGAAGATTTAAATCTGAAACGTAATTCGGGAAAATTTTCTGACGTTTTTGATATGTGAACCACTATACTAGAAAATGATATAATTCTGCAATCTAATCAAATTTAAAAAGCTAGAGGTTTGAAGAAGATAATTAGAAAGCTATTCGTATATTAAAAACTACTGTGAATACGTCTATTCTTGTTTTAAATCCGCATGTTTATATATACAGTACGCACAGTTTTTTCGAAGAGTTCATACCTCTGTTGACTAAGGAAAAAACCCACAGACTATGACTGGTAGACAGAACGGCGCGCGCGCTTTACGGCGCCATTGGATTTGAACCCTTTAAAGCTAAACTATTCAGCGTAATCCGTGGATTGGTTTCCTAGGCCTTAAGAGGTTCGGACTCCTCGGAAAACTGTAGTATAGTGCCTAGAAGGAATAGTGTTCCGACTCCTCATTGTTGCCAATGGTAAAAAATAGAAAAAGAAATTAAACTTCCGGAAGGTGGCGCTGCGGGCAGTCTATTTGCTTATTTTTCACACGCTATATCTATTGTGCCTGTATGTGAGCTTTTAATTGCAAGGCAAATTAATTTTTTTGTTAATTAAAGTCAAATATAATGTATGTCTAGAAAGTAATTGTATATCTTCTATGCAACTTGCTAAAATATTCACGGAGTAATTAGGTAAGTTCTTCATTGACAAAAATTACTTGTCATCTCCCTCCGTGTGTGATTTAGAGATACTTTTCAACCCTATTATTCCTTTCAGAATTTAAACGTAATATAATAATTATCTATCCCTTTCCTTTTTAATAGCTCTTTGTTTCATTTTGGAAAACACCACATTAAAAAAATAAACATAGCTATATTCAACTATGATTTCAAATTGGCCAAATTTGGAATCTGTAAACATTTGGGCGCTCTTTTACAATACGGTAACCGCTTCCGTTTTGGCGATTTTTTGTTTACATGTATTTTTTTTTTACTTTGATTCTTGTTTTCTCCTACATTTTTTTATTTTATTTATTTTTTTGTCTAATTTCATAGTCTTGATTAAAAAAATAACCACGGAGCTCCCGAGTGCTAGCGAGGGACCCCTCCTCATTGATCAACCACGAAACTTGTAGCGGCGCCGTATGTCTTTTAATTCAATGTAACCATTAAAATAAAGGTTAAAAGTAGGGTTTTTCAATTGGGAATTTTCAGTTTTTTTTACTTTGCATCGTTAAATATTTGTGTTTTTCATTTCGTATCATTAAATTTCCGAGTTTTTCACTTTGAGTCACAATCACATTTGCTATGTTTAAATATCCCACACTTTAATGGGAGAAACTCGGCAAGTAGATCTACTGGAGGTGTAAAGTAAACTGGTTTTTGCGGTAGTTCCAACACTGCCCATTCTAGGCGCTATAACTGTAGGTCCCGGCGCATCATGAGCCTTGCGCCTTAAAATTCAAACAGACGTAAAACAAGAACCCTTCAAACCCACAATAACAGCATGATAGACACGAAAGCCTTACCTCTACATCTCCGTGGGCTATGGAGAATAGAAGTTCCAGATATACTAAAACTTTTCTTGTAATCGTATTTGTTATTTGCACTGCTTCGTTAAAACCTGGATAGCACTGCAATCCTTTTGGAAGGTTCCAAATATAATGAATTTAATAATATTTCCAAATATAATAAATTGAATATAATCTTGTTTTCTTATTATATTTTCCTGCAATCCTTCCAGAAGGTGACCTAGTTCTGAGGCCTTTTGGGATGTGAAAAAATTAAAAACAGCGGTTTTTTTTCTGCATCTAAATGTATTTTATAACACACAGGGTGCAACACTTACGCAAAGATGAAAAAAAAAGGCGGCGTATGTGGTTTAAAAAAAAGTCATTTAGCTTTTTTTTGTTTGTGTTTTCTACGAAAGAACAACAACAAAAGGTTATCCTGCCCTGGGACTTAATTTCTCGAGGAACCTCAATCTTTGCTACCAAGAGAGCAAAACTCCGGACTACGGCGTGTCTTCACGATACCATAGGGAGTCGAACCAAGGTTAATGACACGATTTTTTGTGAGTTTTACAGCTCAAGAACAGCAAGGGTCATTCAGCGCCAAGACCTACAGTTTTCCAAGAAATCCGAACCTCTTATAATCAAGAGCAGCGGTCGCCAACCGGTGGTCCGCAGAAAAATCTGGACATTATTTGCATTTTTAATGTTTTATTAATAATAAAACAAAAATAATATTCTAAGAAATTCTCATATTCTGAATGACAATTTCCACCTTTATATTGCACTAAATTCACGAAATGTGCTTGATAGGATCCTAAACGTTTAAGCACTAATTTCTAACTTTCTGTTAAAATAATTAATTGTAAATTTTTATATCTATAATGTACTTGAGATAATTATCGGCAATTAGTGAAAAACACTCACTTGCCGTAATGCGGTTACCAGGAGAAGCCCTGCATTTATTTTTTAAAAAAAATTCATATTAATGGACCGCGGGATTTAAAATTATGAATTTAGTGGTCCGTGAGGTCCGAAAGGTTGGCGACCGCTGGTCTAGGGAACCAGCCACCGGACTACAGTGGGCAGTTAGTCTGTTAGAGGGTTTTTTTTTTTTTTGGCGCCATAGGGATTGAATCTGGATAATGGCGCGCTAGGCGAACGCATTACTCTCCACCTACCGCAAGGCCGTGTCGATGACAAAGCAGCCGCCGACATACTGCTGGACGTTTTATATACCCGGAACAACTATAATACACATAAATGTAATATGTGAATTTATTTTTAAATAATATTCGTTTACATGCTTTAAAGTAGCATGATACACTCTGAAGTATTAAAAAAATTTGGTAGAGATTAGCTGTTGATTAAGCTTCGTACGTTTTTCATTAGCATTACAAAAATATATATATTTATATATTTTTATATTTATATATTTTTATATATTTATATATTTTTATATATTTTTATATATTTATATGCGTATATATTTATATGCGATGAGACAGGTATATATTTATATTTTAAATAATATTTAAAAATATCCATGTCTTACCTGAAAGGGAACCTAGATTACATGCTGTTTTGCTTGGCATTGTAAGTGCTGAATTTTTTAGTGTCTTCAACTTAGAAAGTAACAAATTAATATACAGTGAAAATCGTTTATAACGACCAACCGCATATAACGACGGAATTTTTACAAGAAGTTTGGTTTGCTATTCTACTCCATACTAAATGTATCGGTTATAACGACATCGCACATAACGACGAATAATAAACCTGCTATAACGAAGGCGATTTTGTGGTCTATGTTGCTGCAAGTAGGGAGATGCGTGTCGGATATAACGACGAAATTTGACAGTCGTACACCGGGACCATTTGGGTTCGAAACAACGCTGGAATCACACTGTTAAATTTAAATAAAAGGGAAAGACGGACGCATAGATGCAGGGGGGATGGGGGGCAGCTCTGCGTATATTTATACGTAACTTAAAACTAACCACTAACTGAGAAGCATTTTCAACCTTATGGCAAAATTTCATTACGAAATATCGAAACGAAAATTACATATTTTCTCGGAAGCTGTGTGCTTGACTTAGGTAAAGGTATAGGTGTAGAGTGATATGGGTCTGTGGGCCCAAGCCTTCTCCTTCCCTCAGTAATTTGACATAAATTGAAGTTTTAAACATATTGTGATATATATACTATACATACGTCCCAATAATTTTGAAACGTTCTCTACGTTGCTGCGTATAAGCCAAGTGGGTCCTAACCTAAGACACTGCCATTTTGGAATCCCACAGGGACCTTGAAGGAGCCTTGTGTTATTAAAATTTAAGCGTTATTTTAATCTTGTTTATTTACAAATGTCCGAGAAATTTTTATTACTGCTAAACCTGGAAAAAAAAAAAGAAAACACTCGTGACTTACTGATTGAATATCACGAGGGCCATATTCTTTAGGGGCCTATGATATTCTTTCAGTCTGGGGCCTATAAAAATCTTAAATCGGCACTGTTTGGTATAATATAATAGATATTATTCATTACATTTGTTTTCTATATTATATACGTTAGTATTTTCTCTTTTTTTACAAGTTTTAACTTAAAAAACTAAAAATGTACTATGTTAGCGTTGCTGTAAATAAAACTTAATACACTGGTGTGCAAAAATTAAGGACGAGATGGAAAAAGTAACATAACAGCGGAACGAACAGGCAGAACTGACCGAAAGACCAATCAGGAGACTGCCTAGGGTCCTACACGGTAGGGCATTTGCGTATACGCATCATGATGTAATGTGGGCGTGTGGGTAGGGTATAAAACGCGATGGCGGCGTACACGCAGAATTTCAGTGGAAACTATTGCACAGTGTATATCGGTTTGAACGACGGCAAGTTGCTGTAGCAGTGCGAGATATTCAACAGACAGCCCCGTAGACAACATCTGGATAACTTTACTCAAGGCTGAATCATTGGAAAGTTGATAGAATATCGAAGTGTGACGAGTGAGGCCGAGGAGTTCGTAATCGCACACAGCATCGTATCGCGAACGTGAACGGCATTTTGACGACAGGAGTAGCTGTCTGGAGGTTTATTGGTGGTCGTCCACAAGCAACCATGGCAAGGGAAGACTGGTATCTTATTTTACAGGCGAGGAAAGATCGAGGGCTGACAGCGAGTGAAATCGCAACCACATGCAAAGCACTACTAGATGACTGCTATCGCATTTTACCATGACTAGGAAACTGCACACAGGTGGTTTATTCGCTCTGCAACCAATATGGTGCGTGCCATTGATGCCTACACATCGGGGACGGCGTTTTCTTTGATGCCAGGAACGTAAAGAATGAGGAGCTCAGCAATAGGGTCGAGTGCCGTTTACGAATGAGGGCCGATATATTCTCACTAGCGATTCTGGACGTCCATAGATCTGAATAGAGCGAGGAACACGCAATCACCCCTCCAACATCGTCAAAAGGGGATCGGTTTGGAGGTGGCGGAGTTCTCGTTTGGAGGGCATAATGCTTGATGGCCGTACGAAGTTCCACATCTTCCAAGAGGGTTCAGTCACTGGTGACCACTAGTGTACCGAAGTTCTCCTGCCTTATGTCCATCTTTTCCGGGGTGCTGTGGGCCCAGAATTCCTCTTCATGGATGACAGTGCTACATTTCATCATAGAGCGGCTGTCGCTGAGCTGTCAGAGAGTGAAGATATTCATCGTATGGAATGGCCCGCACGGTCTCCGGACCTGAATCTAATAGAACACGTGTGGAATGTTCTCGGGAGACGCTTGTCAGCAGGTTGTGACCAGCCAGAAACGATTCCTCAGCTGCGATTTGCTCTACAAGAGGAATGGGCTATGATGCCTCAAGAGCTTGTCGACAACCTCTTACTGAACATGAACAGATGGTGCACATCCTGCATTGCAGTCAGGGGTGATCATATCCCCTATTGAAAACTGCATTTTTCTTGCCTGCTGCTTGTCACATGGACGTTTCTGTCTTCTATCCTCCTGTGCTGAAAGCCCACTTTTGAATAAAAGTCCTTTGTATCCTTTGAATTCCTGTCTTGGTCAGTATCGTCCACATTTTCCTTAATCTTACATCTTGGAAATATTATGGTATGCTTTGTACCCATTTGAGACACTGGGGTGCGACGTTACAGGCGAAAAATTGTCCCGTCCTTAATTTTTGCACACGAGTGTATATACGGCAATTAAATTCATTATATGCACATTTATTTAATTTTGAAACCAAATAGTTTAAAATTTTTACGATTAACGCCATTTATAAACCTCTAAAGTTTATTATTATACTATGATTTTAAAAAGATATCGTTTATAACGACCGAATTTGCACGGTCCCTTGAAGATCGTTATAACCGATTTTCACTATAATGCTAATCAAAGAAAATATGCATGAAACTAATGCAATCATAATTGTATAGTTTTGTTGGCTTTATTATGGTTTAATTAGTTTTGAAGTAGGGGATCCTTATCAAATGTAACATTAATGACCAAAATTTCTAAATATCTCTGTTGTGGTTTAAAGCATCGCATGCTAAGACTGTCATGGAGTGTCATTTTGAACAAGCCCCATAACTTAACGTGACACGCAAACGATTACCATTTCCTTTTAAATCCATACCAATCCATATTTCTCTGTCACGACTTGACTGCAAACGAAACAAACGATGTTGGGGTGGTAGAAAACGAGGTCGTTCCTGGGTTGTTATTAGCTGCCCAGGTGAAAAAACATCGCCGCGCGCGCATCGCCCTTACTCATTTAATATTATTACTTATATACAGGGTGTGCTATAAATTTGGATAGATTTTAAAACATCATAAAAAATGAAAATATTGGTGTACTTGAGTGTGGTTTGCAATTTTGGACTTGTCAAAGTGTCAGATTTTTTTCTGATACGAGAAAAAAAATAGTGAAAATTCTCGTCGGTAGGTGGCGCTATTTGGCACTCAGTTAACAAAATACATGTAAAATATCTAGATTATACAGAAGGTACCTATTTATACTTGAAAATGTAAAAAAAAAAATTAAAAATGTTCAATGTGTTCACCCTCACATGTAAGAATAGTCTATAATCGGGTGGGAAAACTACTCACACTTGCGTGCACAAGGGTGGATCGAGGATGTTATTACGGGGGGCGGTTTCGGGGCCCTAACCGGGAAAATTTTAGTTTTGGTAAATGTTTTTATATTACTAGCCTTCCTTTATACCAGGGTTGTCCAGCATACGGCCAGCGGGCCATAATCCGGCCTGCCTACAACTGTTTGAAATAAAAAAAATTCCCAAACAAAAATTTTAGATTTTTTTCAAAAATATGGAAAAATTGTGGGGACAGCACAGGTGAGCCTTTATATATCGAAAGTACACAAACAAATAACTGGAAGAAACTCTAAAGGGAGGCTGTTAAGTGTAATTTTTTTTGCCTTTTTTTTAAGAAACCGCTGGCCCGCGAGATCCGTGAAAATTCTTTAAGTGGCCCGCTATCCAAAAAGGTTGGACAACCCTGCTTTATACTCACCAAAATATTTAATTTACGACAATAATTTAAGAAAAGCCAAGCTCTAATTTAAACTATATGGCTTAGGGTAGATTATAGTTGAGTATGACAGAAGGATAAGCTAGTAAAGGAGACATATACAATAACAAAAATGATAATTTACAATGTAATTAATAGAACAAGTTTAAATTTAAACTACAAAAACATCGTAATTATTTTACTTTTTTTATAACAAGCAACTTTTTAAAAAACTTGAAGTTTATAGTGCGAAGTCGAGCCATCTTGGTTTCTTTGAAAATTTGTCAATCACTTTATTTACATCAATATGAATGTCTCTGTGGGTGTGCATTAAAAGTCTCTTCTGTCATCCGCGTTCGAAGCCAAGTTTGACGGCGCTTCAAGGATAAAAAACTACGTTTTGCTGAAGCAACACTTACTGAAAACGTAGTTTGAAAGACGAGTAGCTTGAAGATTCGTGGAAAAACGTCTGGATCGCATTTTTCCAAGGCTTAGAGACTTTGGACACCAGTGTAAGACTTTTATTTATTACAGTCGTAACAAACAATACATAAAATATTCTTCATCGTCTTTATTTTTTTCCTATTTAACCCTAACGGGAGGGGGGGGCGATTGCCCCCTCCGCCCCTAGCTGGATCCGCCAGTGGCGTGCAGCATATCAGCGTCGATAGCAGAGATCTCGCGGCCTATGGCATCCATCAACTCACGAGAGAAATACTCCAGGTGTCGCTCCCAGGATCGGTTTGATATCTGGTGAGTCGATAGCTAGTACGATAGTAAAACGTATAAAAAAAGCACCATATCTAACCGAGTAACCTATTAAAGTGCTATTGAAAAATACTCACTTATTAGGTTTGCAAAAAAAGCATTCCAGTGTCAAAAATAAGGGTAAGAAAATTTATATAAAAATTTGAATTATTTGTGTCAGTTACAATTTTATACTATCTAATAGCGTAATTAATAGTTTTCACAATCATGCACAACATGACGATGAACTATATGAAATATAGGAATGAACTATGTATAACATATATATGATATAGTAACGTGTGATGATTTTGAGCTACTCATTGCTAATAGTGCACATGATAAAAAATGTATAAGAAGTTAACCCAAAGTTGTGTATTGACGATAAATGTTGATTTCCTTTTTTATAGAACACAATGTAGGATTTTTGATTTATAAGAAGTATAAGCTGACTTTGCTTTACTACAAAAAACTAAAATTATCAGTGAAAATCAATAAAAAATGAGAAAAACATAGGAAGTTTGAGCAATGACTACAACATATAAATGCACTGTTTATGCAATTTTCTGTATAACATGATTGATTTTGTTGAAAATTGCAACAAATTTGTTTAACATTTTTAAATGCTTCTGGTTTCGAAAGGGGGTAAACTGATTTCCACCAGGCATATTTTATCATGTTATTAAATGAAGTGGGTAATTGGTTATGAATTAAACAGTGTAATTTTGCGATATTGTCTCGTTCATGAATATTAATTTCATTTATGTAGTAAAGTATAATAAAGTTGCTTATTGTTTTTGCAAAATATTTGCATTGTCGGAAAAAATGAACATCACAAGGTTGAACTAAAGAAGTTGTGCCTGTTGGAATATGTAGGAACTGGTATGAGTTTATTATACAATAATTTTTGCCACCCACGTTCATATAGCTCAAACTAGAGCTTTTTTTTGTTTTTGGAGAAAAAGTGGCGCCGTCCTCATCCTGGATTCGAACCAGGGTCCCCGCGTTGAGCCCGCGGTGTCTTGACCTACTAGACGAATGAGGATAAGAACAAACGCATTTTTCTCCGTATGTAAAGATGTAAGATATTATTACCCTTCACAGGGATAACACAATTGCCAAATAATGGTCAACACAGAAAAGCCTCCGGGGCGAGATTTTTGTGAGTTTTTCGTGGGGGAATTTATTATACAATAATTTTTGCCACCCACGTATTAATTAGCTCAAACTAGAGCTTATTGATTTTGGAGAAAAAAAATGAGTTTTCCCCAATAGAAAATGTTTCCTCAGTATGTCCACCTTTTTGACCACTCCAACAGTTCAATACTACCAACACTTTTTCATTTATTTTTAAAGTGGGTTTGATGACGTTGTCTAATAAAAAATTATTATGTAGGTATTTTATACAATAATGTTTGCCACCCACGTATATTTAGCTCAAACTAGAGCTTTTTTATTTTTGGAGAAAAAGAGACGCCGTCCTCATCCTGGATTCGAACCAGGGTCCTCACGTTGAGCCTGCGGTGCATATATTTTGACGATTTTGCACTTTTTGTGCATGTGATAACGACATTTGAAGGGTTAGACAAAGTAGCACAAACGCGAGGGCCAAAAGTATCCTCTGGCTCTTGATGTATGAGCAAAAATTTTGACAACATTGTCCCATCCATAGAAATTATTGGTTGTATTGTGAAAGAATGCGAAACTGCATTTACCAATTGGAGTTCGGTCTCAGCTCTGGTGGCGTGCGGATGTCTGTCCGGGCTGGCGGGTGTTGGTTCCAGCTCGCTTAAGACGGAGTGCTTGGGATATTCACTTTGGCCGCCGGGCGGAGTTGGATGGATGCCTGCTTCTGCTATTCTGGGACCGGACTCCGCCCTCCCTCGTAATTCGGACTTCGTCGCTAGGGCCGTGCTTGGCCTTCTGTCCATGACGGGCGTTCGTCATTGTCTTCGTCCGCTGCGATCGCTTGGGGGCCAGCTTTCGCAAACAGTGGATGATAATTTGGTATGTAATGCCTGTCCGGATTGTTCTGGTCTCGTGCGCCCTGGTTGCGGGGAATGTTTTACGCCTGTTCGCTGCCGCTCGCGGCACCTCACCCACTCAACGGTGTCCGGTGGTCTCCTGTAGGAGTACCGGCCGGCCCGGGGTGTTCTTCCGCGCCATCCATCTATTTCGGCCGCTCTTCGGGGCGGACTGATCGTGGGTGGTCTCCGGTCGACGTTGAATGACGACAATCATGTGAGCTGTGCGTCTCTGTACGCCTGTTTCGATCGACAATCCCCTGCAATGCCCCCTCCCCCCCAGTGTCCCTTCTCGGTCCACTGGTCGTCATTTTATGTGACAAAAGCCTGTCTGGGAATACAGCGCTGCCCCATTCGGCGGCCACCTTTCCCATTACACTTCTTGCATAATTCACTCACTCACTCACCAATTGAATGATCCCCTGACAATGTTTGTCTGTTTTGAAAAAAAGGGTTCACAATGATGTCACTTCTTTGCTGAAACTCCTTTGATCCGTATTTAAAATGTGAATCGGTAAATAGCTTTTTATTACATCAGATTCATGGAGAACAAACTCAATAGCTTAGTTTTCTAAATATTCTGAATTTTGTACTTGGTTTTTTGTAACGAATTTTGTTATTTTTCTACCAGAAATGTCGCATTGTTTCTTCAAACGAGCTATAAAAGTGGGAGATGCTTTAAAATTTTCATATTTAATTTCGCTACTCTATTTGTGTGCCGAAGTTTGAAGATCAATACAATGAACAGGGAAACCATTTTATCTCGCAATTTTGAAATTTTCAAAATTTTCAAAAATATGCAATTTTCAAAAATATTCAATTTCAAAATTTTCGCAAAAATATAGTTTCGAATTGAATAAAGTTTTAATCTTATTTCCCATATTAGTGACGTATTTTCTCGGCCTATAAATTTGTCTGCATTTAAGATTGGGGTTACGAAAACGATGTCTAATTTTATGCTCCCGTTTTCGTTTGCCCGATGTTGTTCATGAAAAATCAACGACTTATTTCATGTAAGCAAGTGAGTAGGATAATAATTCATATCGCATACTTAAGGAAAAATTCATTTAATTCGTCTTCACTAACGTATTCAGAAATTTCTACGTTTCTGTCATTGTCAATATCGAGAGTAAATTTACTGCTAATATCAAAATTTGGGCTTTACACAAATGTTTTGCTAATGGAAATTATTTCATTCCCAATATGAATTTCTGAATAATTCACAAAGCTATTGGCTTTGCCATATTTCTTTTGTATTACGTCAAAAAAGTATTTAGCAATATTTGATATACTGACCATTGCTTTTTCTTCCAACAAAAATCACCTCAAATACAAAATAAGCTGAACATTAAAAATAAATTAAGTTAAATAAATTAAATTTTTTTTATTATTTGTTCGATATAGTGTTTTCACAGCCACAAATATTGATGATTTCAGCGAACAATATATATTTTATCAAATTTCATTAAAAATTGCCAAATGTGGTGAAAATTCAAATATTTCGCCAAATTTCAATGGCTTCTACCTTTGTTTGAGGGTCGATTTTTTTATATGTTTTACCATCGTGTTATTTATCTATCGACTCAAATATCAAACCAATCCGGGGGAGACACTTGGAGTAGTTCCCTTGTCAGACAAGGTTGATGGATTTCGAACATACACCCGAGATTTTAGGTATCTCCATAATCAAAAAACCGCAGGAGTTAGGTCCGGAGACCTTTGGGGCCATGCATTATTGAAGAAACAGCTTATTATTCGCTCTTGACCAAACGTACTGTCCAAAAACTGCCTTACACGCGTTGTGATATGGGGAGGTGCTCCATCCTGCATAAATGTAATGGTTTCTAGGAGCTACTTTTTATGCAGGGATGGCACAAGGTAATCTGGCAGCATTTTTAAATAACGGTCTCCCGTCAGCGAGATTTGAATTTCCATAACACTTTTAGCATTAGGACCGATTTAAACAATCTGATTGGCTAACGATGACATCACTTATAGGTTTGCTACGCAATTTTGGCCGCCAATGTAACAGGCACCAAAAGATGAACATCTACACCAGTTTGGAGTTCACACTCATTGTTTTCGTAAATGAGATTTTAATCGCGGGGGAATTTTAGAACGACACTCTTCAATAATACTCCCAATTTATTTTTAATATTACCATGAGTTGATTTTTTTTCTCCAATTTATATTTAAAATGTAATAAATGGTTAGAAATCTTTAAAACAAAACAATATTTTTGAAATATTGTGCTGCTAGCTTATATTTTTATAAAAAAAACATGTTCTGCCTCAATTTTTGAAAAGATGGCTGATGAATTTAAAAAAACATAAAAATAAAAAAAAAATCTTATCGGGTGTGTCAAGTAGTAACCTCGTATTTATAAACTAAAAAAGTTTTTGTATCTCCCTTAATTCCTGGAATTGCCTTCCTTGATTGAAATTGAAAATTAGTATTTTCGAAATACAGTAAAATCTCCTTAAGACGATCATCGTCGGTTCCGTGATAAAGAGTTAGCTCAGAGAGGTGGTCTCCGAATGGAGCTAAATTTAGAATTGGGTCTATGGAGGGGGGAAGGAAATCCATTTCCAAAAAAGGTAGTCGTTAAGGGAAACGGTCTCAGAATAGAAGTGGGCGTTTAAGAGAGGTTTTTCTGTATATAATGAAAATTATTTCTGAATTGTTTTGTATCCATGAAAAGTATATATTTGGCAATTTTCACAATGGATTTTGCAATTTCCTCGTTTTTAATACGTTTTCATATCATCTCATTTTTTTTTTCTTTTGACATACAAAAATTGTTCAACGTCATCCGTATTTAA
>QLNU02015360.1:15817166-15852486 GCA_006491805.2 Dysdera silvatica
TTAAATAAATAAAATCAATTATCAGTGAGAAAAACATTAAACAACAAACAAAGATATACAAAAACAATGGTATAATCGATGACCCAAGAAAAATAGCTAATGAATTTAATAAATTCAACATAAACGTATCAGAAAATTTAAATTTATCAAGTTCACTAAACAGCAAGTTCAAAAAATATCTTCAGCCAAGCTTAACAAATAGTATTTTCTAACATGAGGTTTCTGAAATCGAAATTGTAAAAGAATTAAATAAAATCCAAATAAAGGACCAGGAATTGACGACCTAGTGCCAAAAATTATTAAACAAAGTACTCAACATTTAAAAGAACCATTAACGATAGTTATAAATGATATCTTTGAAACAAGTATAATTCCTAATGAACTAAAGATTGCTGTAATTAAACCGATTTTTAAAAAAGTAAAAAAGATGGTTATTGAACATTTCAGACCAATAGCAATTATGAGTGTGTTTTCAAAAATATTAGAAAAAGTAATTCATAAAAGATTGACTTTTTAAATAACTATAAACTAATTCACATTAACCAATATGGATTCCAAAAAAATAAGTCAACAGAGGATTTGTTATTAAAAATAGTAAACAACATACAACAAAAAATTGAAGATAAGGAATTAATATTTGGCTTTTTTCTAGACCTCAGTAAAGCTTTTGACTTAATAAACAGAGATATTCCAAAAGATAAACTACTTAATTTAGGAATAAGAGGTAAAATGTTTAAACTTATAGAAAATTATTTTAAAGGTCGATACCAAATTGTTAAAATAGAGAATAAATCATCAGACAAAATGATTTATTTAAGCGGTGTTCCACATGGAACTATACTAGGACCACTTTTCTTTTTATTGGTAATAAATGATTTGATGCGCCTAAACGATAATATACTATTAGTTGCTGATGACATAAACTGGTCAATAGGTGGATCAAATACTGAATTACTGGCAAACATCATAACAGTTAAATTAAATTTGTTTCAACAATGGTTCTATGATAACGATCTGATACTAAATGCTGAAAAAAAATGATTATATAATATTCCATGCTAATAAAAAAACATATAAAATTTAATGGAAAAACACTAGAAAGAATTAAGTCAATGAAATTTCTATGTATTAAATTACACGAAAAACTTTTATGGAATGAACAAATAGATGATATAAATAAAAAAAAATAAGAAGAATAAATGAACTATTAGCCAGATTAAATAATAAACTAATTTGAAATGCAAAAATTGAAATTTATTATTCAATAATTTACAAAAATTACTATAATGGAATTTCAACATGGAAACTGAATACATTAAACCAATAAAACAAATTACCACAAGGATCACAATAAACAGAAAACAAAATAAAAATCACCATATCAATCAATTGTTCAATTTAGAGAAGAATATCAACTACTTAATATAGAAAATATACACAAATTAAAAATATCTCAATATATATATACGAAAGAATAAATGAAGGAAAACACATAGACATAATAGAAATAATAAAAGAAGACCACAAATAAAATACTCGTCATAAAAAAGAAATTAAAACCAAAAATATTCGAACTAATTATGGAAAAGATAATATGAATTATTACGGATTAAATATTTGGAACAACATACTAGACGAAATAAAAAATTTAACACCAATAAAACAATTTAAAAATACACTCAAAAATATTTCTTATTTAACGAAACATAAATGGCTAAAGTTTTTAGGTTGTATGTATATTAACCTATAGTTTTAGCATGTAATCCATCATGCATGTATGTATATGTAATCTATACACATATGTATGAAAATAAAATTCATTTGTATTTGTATCACATTTTATGAGTTGCACGCGGCAAACTTTTATAAGTAGTTCCGCTGGGATGCGAAATTGCGAAATTACTCGCAATATTGCTCTGGCACAT
This sequence comes from Dysdera silvatica, assembly GCA_006491805.2. Classification (NCBI taxonomy): domain Eukaryota; kingdom Metazoa; phylum Arthropoda; class Arachnida; order Araneae; family Dysderidae; genus Dysdera; species Dysdera silvatica. The sequence goes on from QLNU02015360.1 coordinate 15,819,092, forward strand.
TAGCCCAGAAACATTGCCGATCTCTTGGGTCTAGGGCCTCTCGTAATCAAAATCCGGCATTATGCGTGATACAATTTTGTTCTACATTTCATTGTTTTCTGCTTTGTTTTCAATGAGGGTCTGTGTTGGCGCTGTCCCAAAAGTAGGACCCTTTAACAAGTTTAAAAAAAAATATTTAAACTATCAGAAATTATATTGGCGTCAATCGGCTACCATCACTGATTGAACTATCTTCTGAAAAAAGTTCGCACATACGAACCGGAAGTAAAGTTTTAAGTATTGAAACTTCGATCTTGTTATACAATTTTGTACCCGAAAATTCTTTATAACGCACTATATTGACATTTGAGTTTCAGTGCAATAATCTAATTTAAAAAATATATATATATATATTAATTATAATGAAGCTTACATTAGTAAACGTTCCAAAAGTAAGCTTTATTCGCCGAGATTCCCCAAAAAACAATCCATGGATGTTTGCTTCCTTTTGTAGAATCTATATTCATTAAATTTTCGTCGTAAAACATTTAGTGCATCAAATACATAGTCATCAGTGTAATCTATTGTCTTGAAGAAAAGTTTATTATGAACTCTTTATGTATTGAAAAGGGTATGAGAGTTCCCAGAAATTTCCAGTTTTAAATGTTGAAAAGTTCGTTTCATCCTACTCGCTTCAGTTAATAATAGGTTTTTGATCACAGATTTCCTCCTTTTAAATTTTATTTTCAAAGTTTCATTTTCTTTCGAATTTTTTACGTTTAGTCTCGCCGTATTTTATTCGTTAACTTTAGGGTTCGCAAAAGTCCTGTTTGCTTAAGACTATTAAATTGTATAGAAATTAATCATTCTACCTTACAAAATTTATATTTCCTCATTAAATGTGAGTTTGTTATATTTAAGTGGGTCCTACTCCAGTGTGATTTGTTTTCAGGTTTTATTAATTTTATTATTTCTATTCTTGTTTTTGTCGTGATTCCCTATATATTACTTTTTTTATATCCCCATTCAATTTAATACTTTACCAGACAATCAAAGAAGTAAAAGCAAATGCATAATATCTTATTGCATAATGATAAGCAAAAGTAAATACTAGTACTTACTCTAAAGTATAAAGTACCATCTCAAAACAGACAAAGGTTAAAAAAATGTTTCCAGAGCCCAAGATTCGTAGAACTTTTTTTTAGTATCATTTTCAGTGTTGTTATATAGTTTTAGAAGTTCCCTAACAAGGGAAGGTCGGAAGGGTGGACGACGCGGATTTTAATGACATTAGGCTCATTTGAAAGCTGTCAAAAAATTATTAGACACGTATTCGGGCATTTTTCAGAATGGCCATAAATATAGGTGTTATAGGGCCGGAGAGAGCAAAAATGGGACTATTTTCAGAGATTTTATAATATCATATTTTCAAAAGTATTGAATATTTATTTTTTTTTTTGCTTCATTATGTTCCTTGCAGAAATCCATCGGATACGCGTTTCACGGTTTTTGGAGACGTAACTTATTAATAATGTTTTTTAAAGGTTATAAAATGCATGCGGAAACAAGTAGCCAAGGGCAAGAATTCGCCAACTTATTGGCTGCTTGGCACATTTGCTGGTGTAGTATAATCAGTTATTTTCGAAGGTATAAGTAGTATTATAAAGTGGCTTACATTCGGGAGTGTTGCATGACAGTTCATTTAAACTGTTCTTATATATCGTACGCATAATAAATTGTTAGTTTCGTATTTAAAAAAATTTGACTTCGCATTCAACATATATTTTTATACTTGTTTAAAATTTATTAGTTCATAATTTAAATCTTCGTGATATATCTTGTTCTTTTAATATTAAGCTAAAGTTTAGCTTCTGCAGAAAACCACAGAAAATTGAATTTTTGGCAAATTAACTTTTTTTTTCCTGTTTACTGATTTTCGCTTTATACATTAAAATGGATTTATTGCTCATAAATGCAATTAATGTTACTCATCATTTGCAAAAAATAACCTAAGCAACGTATTCAAATTTCTTGAACATGTCCAGTGATATAACCGATTGTGAAAAAGCTATTGCCGTGGAACTGTTTATTGTGTCGGAAAATTATTTAACAAAACCGCAACTTAAATATGATGAAGAAGTCATCGAGATTTCCAAAAAATATCCAGAACATTATTCTATACATGATGATAATGGGGTATAAATAAAATGTGAGCCTGGTTATATAAGTATAAACGATAAGGAGCATATGGTCGCTATTAAAGAAACTCATCCAACCTGGAAATGGGACACTTTAATCAAAAAGGGCTGTAAAAAAATGCCTAATCAGAAAACATATCTGCGTTTTAAAAAGGATAAAGTAGACAGAGGGTCACTAATCGATATTTATAAAGCAATTGACATGGAAGTTTAGGAAAAATTTATGGAAATTAGGGGCAAAAAACTACGAATTATACATGGTTTCGATACGCGAAAATGGGCAATTGAAACTTCTTTACGTTTCCCTAAATTAAAGTTTCTTGCCTCAAACATGGGTAAAGGACTTTCGTAAACGTCATGGCATAACATTTAGGAAGGTAACAAAACTTGTAACGAAAAACTAGTGACTTCTCCGGAAATGATCCGAAAAGCTGCAACGAAATTTCAAACAGAAGTGATAAAACTATTTAAAACATATTCTCCTCGTTTTATTTTTAATACCGATTAATGCAGATTCGATTACGAATTAACAGATAGTCGAACGCTTTGTTTCCGAGGGGAAAAAATAACATTGGGTTGTGCATCATCTCCAACTAATCAGTGTACTCACTCGTACACCGTTCAATATTTAATAAATGCCGATGGCAAAGTTGTTGGTGATGCATTTTTATGTTTACACGAAAGCACAGGCCAATTCGGTAAAAGAGTCCAATCTTCTCTGTTTAAAGCGACAAATGTAACTATAACTTGCAGTTCATTAGGAAAATTAACGACAAACCTATTCCAGCAAATTTCGGACGAGCATTTTTTCAGAAATATGACTGAAAATTGTGTCCTTTTGTGCGATCCTCGGAGTGTTCATAAAAATCTGTAGATTTTTGAAAAGAGGTGTAGCATTGGGGGAAGCCAGATGGGGTAGTTAAAATTATTTCTGAACAGACAATTCCCATTTGCCAACTTTTAGATCGCTTTTTTTTAGAGAAATAAAGTACATAGCGCGAGAAATATGTCGATACTTTAAAATATCTGCTCATGGTTCTGAATTAAAAATTCGAAATAATATTATCCAATTACAGTCCTTGATACACTTCCAAATGTGTTCTGATATTTTTCAACCCATGATCAATAGCATGGATTACATCTGGGTTATCAGAAGACGAAAATCCTGATTTTTTAAATGTCCGCTAAATGTGTTTCACATTCACAGGAAATGTTTGTGATAAAATACCTAATTGTAAAAATTCTCCTTTTATTCGATGCAGCCAGCCACTGCAGGAAAAATTCATATTTTTCATGATTTGGGATTTTCATACAATTGATTGCTAAAAATCGTAATATTGGAGAAAAATTGTAATAAATAGATTTCTCCTTTCTTAAATAAAAATGCAGAAAGTTCAATTTCATTTATGTTCCTTCCTTCTAATGATATAAATCTCGATTTTCCTTTATTACTTTAACTCCTTCAACCATCACAATTTTATTATTTTTATGTCATTATCATACCATAAGTATACAGGAAAAAGAAATGCAACATATTATATTCGCCAAGCAGCCAACAAGTTGGCGAATTCTTGCGCTGTACTACTCGTTTCCGCGTGCGTTTTATGACCTTTATAAAACATTTAATAAGCTACTTCTCCAAAAACCGTGAAAGACGTATCCGATGGATTTCTGCAAGGTACGTAATGCAGCTAAAAAAACAATATTCAATACTTTTGAAAATACGACATAGAAAATCTCTGAAAAGAGTCCCGATTTTGCTCTCTCCGGTCCTTTAAGACCTATATTTATGGCCATTCTGAAAAATGCCTAAATACGTGTCTAATAATTTTTGAGAGCTTCCAAATGAGCCTAATGTCATTAAAATCCTCGTCGTCCACCCTCCGACCTTCCCTTGTAAGTTTTAATAGTTGCGTTTGAGGCGCACATGTCTATTTCTCCATGCATTACTTTCGTTTAATTGACAGCAGCACTTCTAAAACTACATTTCTGATTGAATAGCAATTAGCTTATCCACTCGGAAAAGTTATCGGAGGTGGAAGTGTTATTAACCTAATGTTTTACGTACGAGGTGACAGCAGAATTTACGACGACTGGGAAGCAAGCGGTGCCACTGGATGGAGTTACAAAGACGTACTGCCATACTTTAAGAAATCAGAAAATAATAAAAGTCCGGAGTATATTGAGAAAGGTAGCATATATTGTTTTTTTTCTAAATCTAAAAGCTTTTTATATTCCTGTTCCCGTTTATTTACAAGCATTATGGTCGTTATACATAGATGTATTTCACAGCACCAAGGAAATATCAAATTATCTTCTTAGCCTGGAATTTCTGGTAGGGGAATGTCAGAAAAAACGGGACACCTAATATTTGGCGGTTTTTACAGAGTTATTGGATGGATTGAAATTGATTGTTGTCTGGTTTAGAGATTCAGCATATAGTGCACTGTAACAGATAATAGGCGTACTGAATTTATTGGTGAAGGTTTTCTACAGAGGAGGTGTTTTTAAAAAAAGGTAAAACATCCCGTTTTGCCGAACCGGTAGGATAAAACGTGATAGTCATGAGAATCGGAGCAAATCTCCTTATTTGTCTTTTACTATTACTAAAAATCGGCGGAATGATGCATAGAATTAAAGTAGCAAAAGCATTGTTTACAAAAGGAGACCATTCGATAGAATGAATGCAGTTTATTTTGAACTTTTGTCAAAATTTAAAAAAAAAATAGGTGTTTGGACGAAAAGATACGACAAAATAAACCTCTTTTTGTCATTATTGGCCTCATACCATATTGGCCTCAAAGCCATTTTTTCATTGGTTCATGTGAACTAAATAACACTAACGAAAAGAAAACGTTGCAAAAACGCATTTAGGTGCAAAAGGCAAAAATGAAGGAATCTGAATCCTCTTCGATTCCTGTGCACTCCTCATGAGCCCATTTTTTACAGCTCACGCATTGAAGCCATATATCGTACGGCGCAGAATCTCCATATAGGCTATCAAATTGGCGCAAAATTTTTTCGTGTCCTCAGTTGTCGACAATGACGAGGAGCTATCTGATACCTTGCGTTTTTTGCAGATTTTGCCCTTTCATGGAGTTTTATTTGACTTCATAGAAGGTTTTTTTTTTCGAATTCTATGTGTTTAAAGCGCGCAGCTTATCCCTATATGGCGACGATGCTAAAACTTCAGCTTTTCCTGACTTCGAGGAGTTCCGGTGGATCTTTGTCCATGGAGTAACGTTACGATATCCTTCGGGGACACTTTAAAAGCCGAACTGGGTCCTGGTTGATTGTTAGCTGCTGAGGTATGGCTTGGATTATTGAGCTGGAGCCGGGGTCGTTGGTTGTTGGATAAATCGGGATATCCCAATTTATCCAACTTCGAACTATCCCATTTTGTCGGACTACGCAAATTTAAAACGCCGTGTGCTATACAAAAACAAACAACAGTAACATAAAAACTACACACGGGATTAAACACGGAAATAAATGTCAATTAACCTGGTATACTCACAATTCTGTTTGTATCCGTAGATTCGAAGATTTATTTATTTGAACTTTCAAGAAAATTGAAAGCTTCATATTTTCTTACTGTAATCAGTCAGTTTAAATGACCTTTTCTCGAATGCGTGTCTCATTCCTTCACACAAAGCGATTCCCACGCCATCTGTCAGTTGTTTGCTACTATTTATAGCATTATCTGATACATTGCATGAACATCAAGCCCTGGAGGACCTAGTGTCCCGTTTTATCCAACTGTTCCGTTTTGTCCAACTTTTCCCTACAGGTCAGGTCTCATCCAGAGATTTGAGAACTGTCCACATGTCTTCTTAAAATGTATGCAGTGCTCAGTAAAGACGTTTTTAATGGTCAGCTTTGGTTATGTATCTAATGTCTGTAATTTTTTCAAGAATTTTTTTAAGTTGTATGTTATTGCTTCCAGGGCAAAGATCACAATTGAGATAATTGTTATGGATTCTTATCAGGTTCTATTAACTTCTGTTATTAGTTCATTAAATATAGTGATATATTTTCAAATTTTTTATCTGTAATTCCATTGTCACTAGAGATGGCAATGACATCAGGGATTGTAATATTAATATTTTCGTTATATATTGTTGTATTACACAGCATTAAGGGCAATAAGCACTATCCTCTTGATCTGGAGTTCTTGGTTCAGTTCAAGTCTCACCCAGAAACCTGAGAACTGTCCATGTATCTACTTAATATGTAAACGATGTCGAATAAGGCGGTTTTTGTAAGTCTGTTATTATTATTATTATTATTATAAAGCATAAAAGAAACGCTAAACATCTTCTTAGTCTGGGGTTACTGGTTCAGTTCAAGATTAATTCAAAGACTTAATAACTGCCCATATAACTTCTCAAAATGTAGAATGTGCCGAGCAAGGACGTTTTCTGCAAATCTGCTATAGTTATATTTGAAACGTCTAATATCTATAAGAATTTTTTTATTTGTTTATTATTATTATTGCTTGAAAATATATGCATTTCCATATAGTAACTTTATATATAATAATTTTTCTCCCTTTGAAAGAATACCATGGTTTCAGCGGACCAATGAGTGTAGAGCAACCAGCTTTTGAAGATAGGTATAAATCGTCTCTCAGAGCTGCCATGATTGAACTTGGATACAATGACACTGATATAAATGGGCGATATTCAAAAGGTATAAAAACGATAAATATATTTTTTAATCAGCAGAAGATGGCTTGTATACATCTAATTAAGTGAAATAGGGTACTTATAAGGTTCAAAAATTTCATCACTCAGTATAATAAATGACAATTTAGTGTACAATATATTATAAAGTCCACTCTCTTCATATACAAAGTATACAAAAAACTAAGAAGAAAAATAAACAGGTTCATGACATAGAAATTAAACGTTTCTTCGCCTTATTTACCTCTGAATATTTAATTCTTGTCTCTGTATACCTTTATAATATGTTTTTTATAAACTTTGAATTAACAACGAAGCAAATTTTAAACGCAGAAATAAAATGATCTATATATTATTTGTAGCGCTATTCGAAGAATTTCCCATTTTCTTCGCAAAATAAAAGATTCGTAAATTTAGTTAATTTGGTGTCTTCATAGGTAACTAAGAGAAGAAAGAAACATGTAAAAGAAAGCTAGGTCTTATCTTTTCACATATTAAAAAATACGACGTGGTAACTTCAACACGTTATTTTTAACAATCTTTTAATTGTTTAATGTTTTTAATGGTCTTCCGATATTTCTTTTTCCTATACCTACATATACGGCATTCTAATTTTATTTGGCAATTTAAAAGATAATCAAAACACGTGTAAACAAAAGAAAAAATGAGCACAGTTAAACACAAAAATACGAACTAATCACTAGCGATAATCACGAGCTAATCACTAGCGACATTACATTTGAATTAAGGTAAATTCGGGCAAAGCATAGTTTTTGTACTACAAATTAGTGAGTGGCAACAATCGCTACTTTTTTTGTTGGCGACCAACAGATAAACAGGCAAATGGTGAATCGCCGTCAAAATGTATAGTAACACGATTTTATGCTTTTTGGATAACGTGAATTACTTCATTAACAAATTTTTTATCATTGTAAATATTCAAGTCAATGAGGTTCGACTGTATATTTTGAAATTGTCGCACAACGTATTACTGTGCTCCCTTTGGGATTTTAAAAACAGAGAAGCGCCTTCATATCCCTCCCACCTCTATGAGAGTGTGATTATTCTCTACACCAGGGGTCGGCAACCTTAAAGATGTTGTGCCAAAGTAATACTGCATTCTCTTTCAGAGTGCCAGACTACACTCACCCAAATTGTTAAAGTTAAGTTTACTACCTAACTATTCATGAAGATTAAAAGATTAGTTAATTAAGAGAATAAAAATTAGTACGTTAAGAAGATACAAATTAATAATTAGTAATTTAGGACGATGCAAATTAATAATTAGTAATTTAGGAAGATGCAAATTAATAATTAGTAATTTAGGAAGATGCAAATTAATAATTAGTAATTTAGGAAGATGCAAATTAATAATTAGTAATTTAAGAAGATATTTAAAAATTAATAATGAATCAAGTTAGAGAAAAAAAAGCTTTAGTCAGGGAAGGGATTCTTTACAATGAGTTTTATTTTAAAATCACTTCGCGTGCCATCCAAAAGTGCTTGCGTGCCATAGGTTGCCGACCCCTGCTCTACACTATATGATGATTTTTCTCCAGTGCTTTTAAAGAATGCGCAATCGAACTATGGCTTTTATATCGGCGCTTAGGCAACAGAATGTCTGCTGATTGAAAAAACTCTTGTTTATATTCACCTTACCTCGAAACCAGAGATGTGAGATCTATTGAATGGTTTATACGTTTGGTTATTACTCACATAAATGACGTTGAGTTGAAAGAGAGGGCAACTTCCATTTCGCTTAAAAGTCTTAGAGAATCCAATATTTCTTTTCTGTTTCTTTTTCAACGATTACATACCTAGACTCTGTGCATGAAAAATAAGACAATTACTGCGAAAAATTGATAAAAATACAAAAACCTAGTTAACCTATCTGATGTTACCTAGATCCGCAGGAATATGCTTCACTTATATATACAGGGTATGCTTCCAAAAATAAGAACTGATACCAAGCTGGATAATATGGGATATAAGGGACCGAAGATATGGAACGAAATGGCTATTGAACTAAAAATTTTAAATAATATGAATTTATTTAAAAGAAAACTGAAGGACTGGTTATTGGATTAGGTGGAGTGACGATGAAGTGTCAAAATTTCGGGCATGAATAAAGAGAAGGTCTTGAGCGAGTTATATATTAATGTAGGCCTATATTTTCTCAAGACCCGAAATGTTAACTATATACTGTCATGAACACATTACCTTTAGAAAATCATTTAATGCTGTTATGCATAATAAAGTCAATGTATTCATATATAATATTGTGATACATATAATCTATTTGAATGCGTAGAATTTTTCTACGTGTACTAATTCCAAAGGAAGTGATTTCCTAAAATTTTATACTTAATATGTAAATGGCCTTTCATGAAGATTAGTCTTAACTATTATTTGAAAATAGATTAGTATATGACTTGACTTGAGTGCGGAATCTCTAAGTGGTTGGCGAACAGTTTCGATAACAAGAAATATTATATTATTCCTATCGTTAATTAAACAAATACGAAGGCAAAGGCAACATCTTCCAGAATAAAAAAAACAAGGATATTGATATTTCTTGATATTGTTAAAGTATTTAAAGTTAGATGAATCAGCAAATTTACAATACCATGGTAAGTTGATTTGATGTGACAAAAATTATGATTCCATTTCATGTGCAAAGACCTTTCAGATATGTCAAAGTCTGTAAATTATCTATCTAGATTTCTAATAACGATTTCCTGAAGGAAAGCTTTAGCAATTATAAGGAAGAAATTTGAAATTATATAATACAATCTTTCCAATTGTAATTCCCAAGCATTTTTAGTTGTAGTTATTTAAAATAAATATTATCTTAAAATAAAATATAATTCCAAAATAAATATTGTATTAACATAATAAAATTATCCTAAATGTTGAAGGTATGTAGTAAAGTTATTACAATTTGGCTATTATTATACTGTTTTAATTTTAAAAAATTGTGCTAAATTTTTGTGTTGATAGCAATCTAAATGCATGAAAATTTTAGGTCCGTATAATTATCAAACGAACACGTTAGATGGCCAAAGGTGCAGTGTAGCAAAAGCTTATTTAGTGCCCTCTGAGAAGAAAGGAAATCTTGATATTGTGAAAAATGCTCTAGTTACGAAGGTAAATATATGCACGAAGTTAATATAAATATATCGCTTATTTGGAAGTTATTTGTATGTTTTTTTATAATAAAAAAAAAGTTCGTTTATTTAATGAAACCTTACTATCACTCTGCTCTAAATTATGAATAAATGCTCGTAATTCTAGAATAAATGAGATTCATTCATAAATGGTCCTTGTTCCTTAAAATGGCCATTTTCAGTAATAAAGACTATTTATAATGGTGAATCCCAATTATATTAGAATATTTTGGAAGATCTTAATTCTGGTAAATTGCTAAAAGTTTACAGAAAATATATGTCGCACTGTGACATAAAAATATCAGAGTTGCTAAGGTTTTGATTAAGTAAACATAAAAATAATCAAGTGCAAAATCATAAATAAAACATCCTGCAAATATTCTCTTAAATTGAAAATAAATTAACGTTGGAAACATGATTAGCGCGTAAAATTGAGAGAAAGAAATTCAACACCAATTTGGCATCGAATTTTTTTTTTAATCGACAAATTTTCCCAATTAACGAAAACTCTGCATAATTTCGTGACAAAAAAAAAAGAAGCGAAGTGACTTATTTTATGGATCAATCTCGCGTTCAACATTAATAAAATAGATATAAAATGTTACCGCAGTTTGCGACAATATAAGAATTGACACTGGTAAACAGGGAATCAAAAATAGATTGTTAATGACCTGTTCTTCTCAATAGGGATTTCCTACAACTGCACAAAAAGATTCATTGCGTAGTCGCTGGAGTTAGCTCTGTTTGAATGTTTAATAACGTTTCAGAATTGGAGACATGTTCTATGAACAGGTAGCCAAAATAAAACAAAACTTTTCAGATATTGTTAACAAATAAACGGCATTACGTTTGGGAAATGTAGTACGGAATTAATATTCTGGATTATTGCGTTTGACATGCATGCGTGCATGTATGGTTTGGAAAAGCTCCACTGTAGAGAATGGAATCTACACAACACGTCGGGCAGTTAAACATACTCTTGATAACTCCCGTACATATATATGTAGAACTTTAAATTGAAGCACTATGAAGCACTCTATGGATAAATAATAAATAATATGTCCTTTAATGACTAATTAATTTCTACAGCTACTACACAAAGTCGTCGTAAGCGTCGCTGCCATGCGTCCGCACTCCTCCTTGGTTGCTTCCCTCTCTCGCGTGCTCCCCGTTTTTACGCATCCCTCAGCGCCACGGTCCATACTCTCATGACTTCCCGTGTGTAAAGGGATGGGTGTCCTAACCCACAGTCAGCCTTCCTGACAAGTGCACTGCCCTCAGTGCATGGGCATCTTATCGCACTGACACTGCAAAAGAATTAAAGAAAGAAGTCCCATTCTGTTGACATCGTCGAACTTGTCTGCTCAACCAGTTCCATTTATCTTCATGTCTTAAGACACTAAAATCTGGTTAGAATATAGGTAAATGAGTTGCGAGTTTCTTGTGGTAAAAAAAAAAAAAGACTGAAATGTTCAGTTTTTGTTATTGAAACAAAAATTAAATTTCTTTGAATGTCTGAGTCTTCAAGTGATCTGTTGCAGTTGTTGCGAAATTCGGTCCTGCATGTTGACCAAATTTTTTCACTTCGTATCGGTCTTTCGATTTCACTATTGTAATTTTGTATGGTCCAAAAAATTTAGGTCTCAATTTAAGTCCTGTTCCGAACTGTGTCCTTTGTATTGCTACAAGATCGTAAACTTTATATGTTGGCGCTGTTCTTCTCTTTTTTAGTTGAAAGAATTGCAATTTTCTTCTTGTACCTTCAAAATGTTACATTTTTACTTCTTCTCTTATATTGTTTCTATCTTGCATGTACTCGTCTTCTAACAGTTCTTTTATTTGAGATCTTCTTTGTCCTTCATTTTGATCCCAATTAGTAATTCAAATGGTGTACATTTAGTGCTTCATGAAACTGAACTGTTGATGATGCGCTGTACGTCTGTAACATATTTGTACCATTTCGTGGGATCTTCAATTGACAATTTCGCTAATACTGGTATTAAGATGCTATGCATTCTTTCAATCTTTCAATCTCCTATTGGAATGCGTATTTCTATTGCTGAATGTTCGATTCCTTGCTCTTTACAATATTCTTGAAATTCTTTATATGTAAAGACACTTCTTCTGTCGATGATAATTCTTGAAGGATTTCCAAATGTTGTTTATCGTGTTTCAAATTTTTCTAGGGCTTTGTAAGTGCTTGTTTCTTTTACGAGGTAAAACCAAACGAATTTTGTAAATGTGTATACGATGGTGAAAATATGGTGGTAATTCTTGCTTGTGGATAGAAGAGGTCCAATAAAGTCAATATGAAAGGTACTAAGTGGAATGTCTTCTTTTGGTATTGGATTTAAAAGGCCTTCACTTTTTCCCCTTTTCTGTGAAAAAGAATGAAATCCACGCAATTTGCTATGACCGTTTCAATTTGATTTATAATGTGAGGTATATGAAAGTCGCGTTTTAAAATTTCTTCAGTTTTGCTTGCTGAAAAATGTCTGTTATTATGAACGTATCTGATGATTTCATTTTGCATTAATTGTGATACAACACACAGTTCTCGTCCATTTTAGTACTTGCACAGTGCTTTATTTTTATAATTACGTTACCTTTTTCTTCTCTTTGTTCTATTAGTCTCTTTGTTGTTAACACAAATTCATCTTCCTCTTGTGTTGATGCAATCCTTGTTGTCATGTCCAGCAATTGAGTCACTATAAGAACAGCGTTTCAACTCCAGGTGTCTGCATGTTTCATCTGATCTGCTGGTCTGTGTACAATTTCATAGTCGAACTCTTCTAAGAATAAGGCCCATCTTACAATTTTTGGAGTTACATCTTTTCAATCCATAGTTTTTTGGAATGCTGAACAGTCTGTTACTATTTTAAATTTAGTGTCTAATACATGAAAATTCCGACACTCACATTTATTAACTCAAGCTAGAGGTTTTTTGTCTCTTTTTTTTCCAACCAAAAAAAAACGCTCTAGCTTGAGCTAATAAACGTGGGTGTCGGAATTTTCACGTATAATTATTCCTCACGAAAAAACAAAACTCTTCCCGGAGGCTTTTCTGTGTTGACCACTAGGTAGCAAATTTGTTATCCGTGTAAAGGGCAATAACGTCTTACGATAGTGCCTAATAAATAATTTCTAATCTTTTTCAAGGCTTTGATTATGGAAAAGCACTTCAAGTTCGCAACTACATTATGTCTCTTGTTGCGGAGAAGTCTTTTTACTCATGTAATAAATGGGATGAAAATTTCCATCGTCTGCTTGTTGTAATAAACACGCTCCAAATCCATGACTACTAGCGTCTGTGTGTAATTCGAGTCTAAAACCTTGTCTAAATATGTGTAGTACAGGTGAAGTAATCAAAACCTCGAAACCTTTTTTCAAAACCGAACTTGAATTCTACGTTACTATGGAGTAAATCACTTAGGGGTTTCATTATCTTGGAACAACTTCGAATGAATTCCATAAAATAACCCGTTAATCCCAAAAAGCTTTGGACCTGTTTTACAGTCTTAGGTTCCGGAAACTTTTGGACTGCTATTGTTTTAGATGGAGAAGGTTTTATTGTGCCATCTTCTAACACATAGATAAAATCGGCTAAAACAGCCATTTTTTTATAACACAAAGGCTAATTTCTTCACACTTTCTGAGTGTATGATATGTTTCGTGAATACAAATTTTATATGCGATTCATTAAAATTAAACTACATTCACAAAGAAACCTTCATTTGAGATTTTAATTTTTCAAATTACTTAAATAGGGATTTTCAAAATGCTCAAGTGAAACCAATCGAAAAACATTATCATGAATATTAATTTTAAAATAATTCTCGAATTCTTTTTTAAAATGTGCATTGGAAATTGATTTTTGTTATCATCTTATTACTAGGTAATATTAAAAAATAAGAAAGCTGTCGGTGTGCTTTTCAACCATCTTAATAAAACGTTTACAATACGAGCTACTCGGGAAGTAATTCTGTCAGCAGGAGCTGTCAATACACCTATGCTCCTAATGTTGTCTGGTATTGGACCCAAAGAACATTTACAGGAGATGAATGTATGTATACCATAATTTATAATTTCTTTCATATCAAGAGCTTGTATATAAACTAATTCATTTATGGCATTATATTTCATTTCAGTGGGAAGTCTAATTTTTTTATGAATGTGAATATTTTACACTCATATGCTTTCTTTATTTCTTTCTTTCTTTCATGCAGTGACGTAGCATGACTTTGCGCATCTTAATTTTTTGTATTGTTATTATTTAATAACAGGAATACACTTAATTTATTTTATTTTTATTTGTTAATTTAATTATTACTTGATTTAATATTTATACTATTTAATAATCATGCAATTAAATACTCATATGAATTTGATAATCATATGAATGTAATAATCACTTAATTATTTCATTTCAATTTCTTAATAATTTTTAATGTAAATAGTTCACTATAAAATTAATATTTTCGAGCCTTTTCAAATAACGTAAATAAACAGAATTAGCTGAAATGTGGCCAACAACGCTAATGACGCAAATTCCACTTGAAGGATGATTCAAGTATGGGCCATAGCCAATGATAAGCCGTCATTCTCGGGTCTTGGACGACGACAGCACCGCTTGGCAAAGGTTGCCAAACTTTTTGCCCGTACTAAAATCGAAGCGACACCAAAAAATCCAGCACTAAAGTGCCAATTGTGCATATGTTAAAGTATTGCAATAGTGTGCGGTAGGAAGTTTTCAGAATTATGCTATCAACGTGAATGTTATGCTGTTTTCGCATAGAAACGTCTTAATTGTTTATTTTTCTCGTCGGAACGTGAAATTTTATTAACAATTAACAATTTTATTATCAATTTAATTCAAAATTCTGTAATTTTGAATTAAATTGTGGGAGTTTTTAATAGAAATAAATTCCCAAATGTATTGTGCGTTCGCGCAGACCTGACGCCTGATACCGTTAGCACAAGGGTTAGTCCATTGCAGTTTAGGGAAGGGCGTCTTGCCGAAACTGGTTTTTCATGTGGGAAAAACCAGTTCCTCCAAGACGGCCTTCCCTAAACTGCAATGGACTAACCCGTCTGCTAACGGTATCACGCGTCAACTGAGCGCTAATGCATAGTAGTAATATAATATCGGTGGTATTGCTTGTTTTTGTGGGTGGGCGCCGCACACCTAGAACTCCTGGAATAGTCGCCCCTTATATATATATATAAAAAAAAAAGAGCGAAAACTAGACGCGGCAATAACAATCCGTGCTTTAGTTTCATAGCACTTCCATCCAGATGTATCTATCTACAAAAACACTAGGGAGACACAGTTCTCCGGTACGCGTGTCAACAGACAACATCGTGTATGTGGTTGATATATACATATATATATATCAGCCACATGCATACTTCCATCCAGATGTATCTATCTACAAAAACACTAGGGAGACACAGTTCTCTGGTACGCGTGTCAGCAGACAACATCGTGCATGTGGCTGGAAGTGGCATCTGTATGGAAGTGCTATAAAACTAAATCACAGATCGTTATTGCCTCGTCTGGTTTTCGCTCCTTTTTTTTTTTTTATATGACTTTGTAGATTTTTTTTTCCATCCTTGGGTTTATCGTTTTATTTTAAAGGAAGTTTAACGTAGCATGCAATTTTTTTAAATATTTGCTTTTATTTTATTTTCTACGATCAAAATAATAAAGGCTTATTAGCTAGGTAAACTCAAAAAAGATTGCGTGGCCTCAGCTTACTTGCTATAGAGAGAAATTTGTTACTGGAGTTGAAGAAAAACAACTCATTCAATGATGATGTGTTAAATCAGTTTTTGTCACATAAAAGAATTGAAATAATTTATAAACAATGTAAATATGCAATGCTTCTTATTACAATGATTGCTTGCGGTGAATTTATATATCCATTTTTTAGAAATTAAAAAAAAATTATTTGTATTTTTGTTTTGCCGGTACATTTAAAGAAGTAAAATTAAAAAATAAATATATGAATGATTATCATTACTCTGTTGAGCTCCTACATATTGCTTTTTTTATTCTGTTCAATACATCTACACTTAAAGTTCACCGTACGCCACTGATATATATATACAGTGGCATCAAAATTTTCAAAGTGACGTATAAGTTCCTCTAAAATTCTTAATCCGACCCTAATGGTAAGTGTACATATATATCTTGCATGACAATGTCCTACATAAATAATAATTGTGCCGAAGACGGGAATAAGTTTTCTGTCAATTAAGTAAATCAAAGTTGATATTTACTGTAAATTCCTAACAAGATCGGTTATCATTTTTTTTTCAATACATAAAAAGTAATGCATCCTTGTTAAAATGTACCAAAAATAACCAAAGCTATAAGTTTCGGAACAGATTGTATTTTATTTGACTAAGGTTTATAATAAAATTAATATATTTTACCGTTATGTGTCATCAGAGTCAGAATTATTATAGTTAATAAAAACAATGTTTGTGTTTTATTAAAGTATGTATTTTTAAATTGTCGTACGTATTATTTCCTGTACTAATTTTAGAAACTTCCAAACCAAGTGAACATTTTAGAGTCCTACTTTTTTATTATTACTTTGAAGCCTATTAACCGTACGAGTGCTAGCTTCTACATTGCACAGCTCTCGCAAAAGTAGATAATAATGCCATCTAAGTGATGGTGTATTTTTAATGGATGAAATGTACCACGCATGTTCATTAACCTTTTTCCAGGTGCCAACAAGTTTTGTACGTAATAGTTACAAAAAGCATCGTATGTTTCCTCCATCTCCGGAAGTGAAAGGAATTATTTCAACATATTTAGCGGCTTTTCATTCAATGGCTATTACTCCCACAGACGATTCGAAGAAAGCGCAATATTTATCTGTTTTCGATTGAAACTGATTGTGCCTTTTTTTTTAAGTATACCAAAGCACTTTGATAATTTTTTTTTAAGAACAATAGTTTCTGTGAAAAATAGTTAAAAAGAAAAATATTGCCTAAATCATCTGGAATACACGTCACTGTTATCCATTCATCAATTTTAATACTGTAGATTATGCACTAAGGAGACAAGAATTCCGCAGTTTCTAAACAAGTTTTATTTTAAAATTCAATTATAGAAAGCTTTCCTTCAAATTTAGTCTTCTTACTGAAAATTAAGAAAAGTAGTAGGCAATTTATCGGGAGTATTTAGTTTTACGGCAGTTTTTAGAAAGAAATTCTAATTTTGATTTTGCATGAAAAACTTTTTTTATTCATATCATCACATTCATTTTTAATATGTTTTAAGCCTGTTTATTTTATTTTAAGATTCCCTTAGTTGAAGATTTACCTGTTGGTCACAACTTGCAGGACCATTTTGCATCGATCGCAAATTATTACACGGATTTAATGCCACCTGTCTTGTCAAAACTAACCGATCCGCAAAATATTGCGAGATACTCTTTGCACAGAGATGGTATGATCTTTTAGCTTTTTGAGTAGAAAGTATTCTGAACAATGTATATAAAATTATTAATGAGTTCTTCCCAGAAAAAACGTTAAATGCGGGAAATGTTTTAAAACGATAACGTTATATCGGGGATTTTCGAACATTACAAGTACAGGAAACTATTTTGGACCAATGAAAAATGACGTTATGTGTAAGAAAACGTTAAAGCGGGGTTTCACTATATGCACATACACACACACTTACCGTGTCAACCAAAAGTCCGTATAAACTTTAAAAATTCATAAAAAAAAAAAAGAAAAAAACATCCATTAAAGTGAGGTTTGCGCAATAAATATTATATGGCTGTGGTTTTTGTAATGTAATAAAAAAAATAAGTTCCATGGTCACTGATAGGTGGCGCTGATACTAACCCATCCGCTAAAAATATGCAAATAAAGCTGCTACGAAAGAGTTAAGTGTTCGGTGAGTTTTTCATTCGATTTATTAATAAACTCGGCGTAAAGAACAAGTTTCTGCAATAATGTTAACTTTGCCAAAACAAACTTCGTTAGTGAAATTGTATGACACATTATCCATTTGATTGTTTTCAAATGTCTTTGACCTTTGAACTAAAAAAAAACATATATATTGTGTGAAAAACAAACAAAACCAGACAATATTTCTCACGCAAACAACACTACAATTCAATGATTTTTCGGTTTTGATTTTAATAAATTTTGAAATATTCTCTTACATCTTTGTACTTACGTATTCTTAACGAGTAACTGTATAAAAATTAAAGTCAATAACGTGCATATATATATATAATGTCGTTCACAAATTTTATTTTATTTCAGGTATTTTCGCTTCAGCGGCAGCGGCACAATATCATTTGTTTGGGACCAATGACCGAAATTCATCAGTTGATGCCCTACCCGATTATCAATTGTATTTTCTCGATTCGATGCGATGGTTCCACAGTTACTTCACAAATATTAAACCAGAAGTATGACTTTAACAATATACCACCATATTATACGGGCTATAGTTATTAATTATGTTATTGCACATATTGCACATCATAAAAAACACATAAGTTTATATAGTTTTTCTAAAACAAACCCAAATACTCTTTTTAACAAATTTATATCACGGTAAAGTCATACTTGCATTGGAAAGTTTATTATGCTTAAAATCGCATCATAGAAGGGTGGTGGCCAACAATTTTTTCGGCATGTACCATTTTTGGGCTTTTATACTGTGGGCATGCCACTCATGCTATCCTTCAGCCTACCCAATTAGGCAACACATAATAAATGTGTTTTCTAAAAAATATTGGACTGCCGCGTGCCACTAAGTTGCGTACGTGACGCGAGTTGGCCATCATTGTTGTAGGCTATAATAAAAAAAAATATACAGAGAACCAAATTTCACGTTTCAGAGGTTACATATTGTATTGATGTTGTTCTAACAAAAAACGCACTGTATGTCAATATGATTTTAAACGTAAAAACCACTTTTATATATTTTATAGTAAAAATATATATAAAAACCTAATTTTTTATTATTTCTCACACATAAACGTCTGTTTAGAATCAAAATAAACTTGCACGTTACCTCATTTGGCGCCCTTTCAACTTTTAACTTGAGGCAATTGCCTCGATTACCACCCGAGAGTAACATGTGCGCCCACATGCGTACTTCTGGCGGGGGGAGGGGCTAAGAAAAATTATTACTTCCTCCTCAAAGTCTGTCAAATATTTTAGCGAATATACAAGATATTAACAAGGGAAGTTCCCGAAGTGTTATATATCGTTGGAAAGGTCTCTCAAGGTAGACTTCACGTGTAAAATATTTCCCTTGAATGGCCCCTCTATATAGCGAGAGAGGCGGTAGAAACCAAAATTTGTACTACGCCTTACCCAGCGCATATTAAACAAAACATTAACTTATACATACATCATATATATATATATATATATATATATGGCCTGCAAAAGGGTTGCTGGTATCTAACTGGAAGGAGACCCACACGCTGAACGTATGTGACGATGTGTGGAACCGGCCAGGCCAGTAACCTAGTGTCCTACCCCGCCTTCAAGTGGTGCAGGCTGAGCTTTCTATTTATGTGGCAAATTAATATTTGCTACACGGATAGAAAGGCGGAAGGGGAGGGCTAATTCACCAACCCGTCTAGCCAGCGTGGTGAAATTATGGCTAATTCCTCCATTATGTTGACACACCAGAAACCATGGCCCCTAGTCTCCAGGTGCTGGAGTGCTCCTGATCAAGGCAGCGGTCAGTGTGGCATGAAAGCAGGGGGTGCTAAGAATCACTGGAATGGCCCAGGCTGCCGTTTGTTATTGACCTTGGCTACGTTTAATGGACGATCCCTTGCTTCTGAAGCAAAACTTCAGGAATTGGAAGAGGAACTAGACAAGATCAAATGGGACATTGTAGGACTCAGTGAAGTTAGAAGAAAAGGTGAAGAGTTGGTGGAACTTAAAAGTGGACATTTGTTTTATTATAGAGGAACGGAAACTGGAAGAACAAGTGGTGTTGGCTTCTTAATCAACAAAAGAATTAAAGACTGTCTTCTGGAAGTTGAAAGTACATCAGATCGAGCAGCGAGGCTTGTTGTTCAACTAACCCAGCGATACCAACTTCAAATAGTACAGGTATATGCACCAACATCAAGCCATACCGACGAAGAGGTTGAAGAATTTTATGAAGAAATCAAAGAGTTACACACCAAAGGGAAACAACATATCAAGCTCATCATGGGGGATTTCAATGCAAGAATTGGACAACAGGAACAAGGAGAGACATCGGTTGGTAAATACGGATATGGGGAAAGGAATGAACGTGGCGATCAACTCATCGAATTTGCAGAAGCTGAAAATCTTAGCATCATGAATTCATTTTTTAAGAAGAAACCGCAAAGAAAATGGACATGGAAACACCCAAATGGGGGAACTAGTGAAATTGACTATATCCTGGCAAACAAGAAATCAATTATTGAAGATTGCAGTGTACTGAACAGATTTAATACTGGAAGTGATCATCGAATGGTGAGATGTAAAGTGCACTTAAATACTAAATTAGAACGACAGAAGCTCATTAGGAAACAAGTAAGTAAGAGGGTGGATTTAAAGAAATTAAAAGAAAATACCGAGGCATTCAAGTTGGAATTAAAAAATCGCTTTTCTGCACTGGAAGGACTTATTGATGAAAGTGATATCTCAGAAGCAAATGAAAACATTGTTAAGACAATAGTTGAAACTGCTGGGGAAATTGGTGGTGTAACCTGTAAAAAGCACAATAGCAAATTATCTGAGAAGACGAAACAGCTCATGAAAAGGCGAAGAGATATGAAGGTGGACAATCGAAATACCAGTTCCAGGATTGAGTACATAGAACTTTGTAAAACTCTGCGCAAAAGCATGAAAGAAGACATAAGAAAATTCAACTGTGAGCTAGTAAGGAAAGCCATTGAAAATAACAAGAGCCTTAGGGTTGTTAAAGGAAGTTTATCTGTTGGGAAGAAACACATCATTGCATTAAAAGGAGAGGATGGCACCGTAACAAGAAATAGGGAAGAAATACTTAGAAGAGTTGAAGAATTCTACAAAAATCTATACGAAAGTAACAGTGAATTAAACGAAGACATTGAAATAGTCGAAGGAACAGCTCCTAAAATCTTAAAAGAAGAAGTTTCATTTGCAATAAAAAATATGAAGAAAGGAAGAGCCCCTGGTGATGATGGTATTACATTAGATATCCTAAAAGAAGCTGGAGAATATGTAGAAGACATACTTGCAAAATTCTTTACCAAATGTCTTAACAGCGGTAACATACCAAACCAATGGGATTCTGCAACAGTAATTCTTTTGCATAAAAAAGGTGATAAAGAGGATTTGAAAAATTACCGACCAATTAGCTTGTTACCTGCTATTTATAAAATCTTCACAAAAGTGCTAACACATCGCCTGCAGAAAAAATTAGATGCAGCTCAACCAAGAGAACAAGCTGGATTTCGAAGTGGATTCAGTACAGTGGACCATATTCAAGTATTAAGAGAATTAATTGAAAGAACACATGAATATGAACTTCCATTGTGTGTTGCATTTATTGACTATGAGAAGGCCTTTGACTCTATAAAAACATCAGCAGTCATCAACTCTTTAAGATCAACAGACATTGAGGATGTGTACATTGACATGGTGAAACGTGTGTATAAAAATGCAAGTGCAAAATTTCGGTTACATAAAGATACCAAAACTATCAAACTTGGCAAAGGGGTGAGGCAGGGAGATACCATTTCTCCAAAACTTTTTACTTCAGCTTTACAGATGATTTTTCAGCTGATAAATTGGAATAACAAGGGAATAAAAATAAATGGTGAATATTTAAATCATCTGCGGTTTGCTGATGACATTGTTATTTTTTCAACGAACCCATTAGAACTCCAAGACATGGTACAGGAGCTCTCAACTAGAAGTAAAGAAGTTGGACTCAAGATGAACCTACAAAAAACTAAGATCATGTTCAATAATTTCGTAGAGGAAACAAAAATACAAGTTGACAACATTGAGCTAGAAATTGCTGATTCATATATTTACCTTGGCCAGCTGATTTCAATGGATGGCAACATTATGAAAGAACTCAACAGACGTATTAAACTTGGCTGGAGTGCATTTGGAAGAAACAGTTTTATCCTGAAGGGGAAATTGCCTTTGTGTCTAAAAAGAAAGGTCTTCAACCAGTGTGTATTGCCAGTCCTCTCTTATGGATCAGAGACATGGAGTCTAACAGTTGGAGCAATACGAAAGTTACAGACAACGCAAAGGAGCATGGAGAGGTGCATGCTTGGAATAACTAGGAGAGATCGAAAAAGAAACACTTGGGTGAGAGAGCAAACTAGAGTAGAGGACATCATTGTTAAAGTAAAAGGGCTGAAATGGCGATGGGCTGGGCATATTGCAAGAAGAACTGATCAACGATGGACAACAGAAATTCTGAACTGGATTCCAAGAGACCACCGAAGACCTAGAAAACGTCCTCAAACTAGATGGGTGGATGAAATAAGAAAACAGGTTGGGGTGACGTGGAAGCGAATTGCTCAGGATAGACTTGTGTGGAAAGCATTTGGAGAGACCTTCATCCAGCAGTGGATAGATAATGGTTGAATATGATGATTGCCAATTTAAAAAGTTTTAAGTAAAAAACGTGATTTTCGCATTAAAAATGCACCATGTATGCATGTTAAGTTGTATAAATGACCATTTGCAGACCAGATAAGCAATTTTATTGCACGAGAACATTAAAAATAATGATTTACTTTATGAAAGAAATTATTGCTACATACTACTCATAATATAAATGACTTTTGGCAATGTTAACACTTGATAAAGACCATTGCCTTGTGATCAGAAATCTAGTTTTTGTTCATTCCCGGCAATCTGTAACAAATTATTGTTTGGAGCAATTCAGAAAGGTCCATTCGGAGAGAATTTTGGTTCATGATCAAAACATTCGGTGTTGGGCCCTGTGCCATGCTAGATTGAATGGATTACTGGATTTCAAGGCCTCCTTGAATTGGGTTGATAAGTTTAAAAAAAAAGTTTAATTTTTCATCAAGAAAAATTTTTGCATTCACTTCCGTTAAGAAACAGCGTGAAATCGAGCAGCTCATGAATAAATGCGTTGAATTTCATATCGATTTCGTTAATAATATTGATCCAAAGTTTGAAACGAATAATATATTCCATACCGACAAGTCAAGATTTAATTATACGCCACTTTCTAATCGTACATTTTCATTTAAAAACGAAAACGTTACAACATCTATTATTCATCGACTAAACACTCGAACTCATTCACATACTATCCAACCCATTCTTTCCATGGAGGGAAAATTGATGTCGCCAATGCTGATTCGTTTCCAGGAAATGAGTGGTTAATTGCCTTCAACGATACAACTATTTAATTACGAAAATATCGAAATTCAGTGTTCCAAATCTATCAAATTGGATAAGAGACTTGTGAAAGATTTCGTCCAAAATATTTTCATGCCCATTGTTAAAAGAAATGTAGAAAAGAAAGCTGTTCTAATTGTAGACACATGGAGCGGTTAAAAATCTGCCGAACTTTAAAAAGATGATGACATTGCTATTTTATTAAAAAAATTCCAGAAGGTTCAACGACTTTTATGCAACCACTCGATCTTTTTTTGTTTCCATTAATGGAAAGATTTCATCAAGCGTTTTACGGAAAATACATTTCTTGCAGGAAATTAAACATTTAGGCATATTCGTGAAAATACATTAAAAATTCAAAGTTTGATTTTAAATCAATTTCAATCTTCAATATATCAACCAGTGTGTAGGTATCCATGGTTCAAAGGCGGGTTTGATGTTCCATACGTGAAGTTCAAAGCGTTAAAAAATATACATTTTTCATTCGAAGAGCTTATTTGTCAGATTTGTGACAAAAAATCGACGTATATCAAGTGTTCGTATGATTTTTGGATTAAATCTCTTTGTTACGAATGCTTTTTTTAGCACTACCATTATCATTAGTTTCTCATGCGTTTAGTACTACATTTTTCCTGCTTTTTGCAATTTTTTTATTTTTCACACTTACTTTCTCTACGAACATGCGCACGATAAAACATAAAGTAAATACAAAAACAAACAAAATAAATGATAAATAAAAAATTAACTAGAAATAAAAATTAAAATAAAATAAAAATCGCAAGGTCCTATTTCAATTCAATTTAAATACACTCATGTTAATTGCTACTTTTGAAACAAGTTACTTTTTGTTTAATTCGTTTTCTATACAAATCTTCTTAAAAATGTATTTTGGTTAGATAAAAATGGATCAAAACCTGGTCAATGAAAAAAGTTTTATGTTAAAATCGGAATTTTTGATAATAAGCCAATGGACTTTATCAAGTGTTAATTTTTCCGGAATTCATTTATATTATGAGTAGTCTGTGACGATAATTTTTATTCACTTTATAAAGTAAATCATTATTTTTAATGTTCTTGTATAATAATATTGCTTATCTGGTCTACAAATGACTATTTATATAATTTAACATGCATATATGATACATTTTCAATGCAAAATCACTTTTTTACTTAAAACTTTTTAAATTGCGATATATTAAAAAATAGCTAATTTGGTTGTACATAGCATCAAAAATGCTAAAATTTGATATATATAAATCAATATTTTGTTTAATAATCGCATGTGTAGCACAAGTTTCGGTTTCTACCGCCTCCCCCGCCCTGTAGAGGGGCCATTCACGGGAAATATTTTGCACATGAAGTCTACCTTGAGAGACCTTTCCAACGATATATAACACTTGTCGTTTTGCGATTATCACTAAGGTAACTTCCCTTGTAAAATGCTACAAAAATAATTGATACCGTTTGACAATTAGTAATGAGCTAAAAAGTACCTTATTTTAAAATCTACTTGTAAAACTTTTGAAAGTAAATGCATAGCAGGTTCGGGCAAATAAAATTTTTAAACGGCTAAGGGGGAGCTCGAGCCCTCTCCCCTTCATATGGGCGTCTATGATCGGCAATACCCTGACATCTTACGTCCAGCAGATGTTGTGAATTGGGGGACTTTAAACACCCGTCATCATCCTCGTCTTCACAGACAATTTTATTTAAAACACTCTTCTCCATCTTCCTCTAGTACTGGGGGATTGTGGGGGTGCTCATAAGCTGAATAGCCTGGGACCTCTATTCACCTAAATTCTGCACTGGTGCCCACAGATGATGTCGAATCGCGAAAGCAACATGAATTGAAAAACAATATCCTGCTGGCGACGTTTATAATGCGGACACAATGCAGGATTGTTTTTTTTAACTCATGCTAGTAAAAACTTCAGCGTATATAAGGGAGAAATTTACAAAGAAAGAAATCAAAACACAAAGACTGACATTGTTGTTGTGTGTGAATATTACTGGAACGAACAAGGTAAAATCTCTAGTGGTAGGAAAATCTGCAAGCAAGATGTTTAAAAATAGGAAAGAAAAAGCTTACTAGAGTTGGAAAAAATCATTTAACTTGAGGGGTTCAATTTTATATTTATACTTTATAAAGGACTGTAAATTGTAAATGTCAAAAATTAATTTTTGCCTTTTAAAATTGACCGTGTTTGCATTTAAAAAATTAACTTAAATGCATGGTCATTCGTTTCATTTTTAAACAAAATTTAAAATTCATATTTACATTTAAAATTTAAACAAACTTGTGGTCAATTTTTTTTATCATTCAATGACACTTTCCTTGTACAGATTTCAGTTGATTATACAGCAACCAAAATGTCATGAATGACGGGAGAGATATTTAATCAGTCACAACGGATGTATTTTCGAACTAATTAAATTAGAAGTAGATTCTTGTGGTTTATGTTCATCCGCATACCTAAACAGCACTATTGTTTAATAATTTGTTTAAAATCATATTATTAAAAATAATGTTGCGTCCAAATTGAATAATTTCCATTATAGAATTTATTAATTCAAGTTTGTCTGTAAGGATATCTTTTCTTGGTCCCCAAAGTATCGTTATAAATAGAATTCACCTTTTGTTTTTGTAAGCTGTTATTACTCTTCTCAGGGTTACCACAATTGCCAAATGGTCAATACACAAAGCCACTCGGGAATGTCTTTTATAATTTTTTGTGGGGAATTTTTATAGATAGTAATTTTCAATCAATAGCGCTTAAAGCACTCCGGATCTAACAGAGAGACCATAGTTCGACTTTAGGTCAGGGCGATATTTTTCTCATGGATATTGAAAACTCAAGCATGAGTGTTCGAAAGTTACTATCTATAGATTTCGCCGCATATATTTTTCGTCTCTAAAAGTACACATAACAAATTATAAAACGGGTTACAGTGTGATTCCTGATTATTCTTCTTTTGATTTTAAAGATCGTAAACGCAGTGTATGAACCATACAATTTTAAATCACAACTGTGGTGTGTTTCTCAACTCTTGCATCCCAAAAGCCGTTGTACTATTAAACTACGTTCAAATAATCCTTACGATAGCCCTCTTATTGATCCTAACTATTATGAAAATCCTCAGGATCTCAGAGATATAGTTGAAGGTGAGTACAAAAACAATATGTTTTTTAATATATTATATAATGATGTTTAGATGATAAGATGATATTTTTGTTGCCATCCAGTGTCAAATGATTGTCAACCACGAGTCTCATTTTACCAATAGCTTCTGAAAAATTGTGCTGAACAGTTTTTTCTTATATACAGTGAAAATCGTAACGACGCAGGTTATAACGCCCAACCACATATAACCAGTGGATTTTTGCAAGAAGTTTGGTTTCCTATTCTACTCCATATTAAATATATCGATTATAACGACGGTGAATTTGTAGTAAATGTAGATTCGAAGTAGGGAAATTAGTATCGGATATAACGACGCGACTTGACAGTCATAACCACGTGGGTTCGAGACAACGCTGAAATCACACTGTTCTGTTCAAATAAAAGGAGAAATCGGGCGCATAGTTCGATCAAGTAAACTGAATTTCGTTTTTTGTCAAGCCACTAACTCTGAATGTATAGGAAAGTGTGAATGTATTTGAATTCTTCGGGTATAATAAGTGGATACTATTATGTTTGGCGGATAATAAATGTGGTTTTCTATATGTAGGTGAATGAAAGTACACAGTATATGACGAGTAAGGCCCGGATTTTCATGCATAAAATTTATCCCAAATAATATGCAACTATGCTGAAAATGATTATAAAATACGCAGAAATATGCAAGTGCATAGAAATTTGGACCCTACTCATAAGCGATGTTTCGAAATGTATAAAATGACAATTTATTGAAACAGTGCAAATGTTCTTGAAATTATTACATAATATACGTTAAAATGCCTAAAAAAGCAGTTAAGGTGGAAAGAAGAGCTGAGCAAAATACTTGAAAATAGAGGGTGATTATAATTAAAGTTCAACTTTCAAAAAGCTGTAGAAAAAAGAACCACTGCTCAAAATTACATGAAATTTGAACTGAATATACTCGAAGGAGGAGGAAATGGTATGGAATTAGAAAAAAAATAGTTCTAAATTTTAGCAATAGATGGCGCTTTAAGCGTCGTAATATGCAAAATAAAAGACGTGTCATGCGCACGACACATTGCATTTGTTATAAAAACATGGGGTACATGGCGTTTTCCTCATATAGCGTCTGAGAAGCTCGTCATGACTCTCTCAATGAAGGATCGCGCTCTGCTTGTGAAGCTCTTTTACAAGAACGGTGACTGTGCGCCAGTAGCTCTAACGAAGTTCAGGACAGTAAAGGGTATGAAAAAAGGTTGTGGTCCGATGTCTGCCAAGGGTTTGGAGAAAACGATTAAGAAATTCGAAGAGACAGGTTCTTTGGACGTGAAATCTGGTAGAGGGAGGAAACCAATTGCTTCGATGTCAGTAGAAGATGTGCTCACAGCATTCCAGGAAAAGACGAGCAGCGGTGTGCGAACGTGCAGTGCACGGGGAATTTCCCGAACTTTGGACATATCTGTGAACACGGTGCATAAAATTGTACGAAACATCCTGTATTGCTATTCATACAAAATTACCCATGTTCAGGATTTGCTTCCTGCTGACCCGCCAGTAAGACACACTTTTGCTCTAGAATTTCTTGCTCACATGGAATTGGACAATGAATGGCCATGGAACATTTCGTGGATCGACGAAGCCCATTTCCATCTCCAAGGACATGTCAATACTCAGAATTGCAGAATATAGGTAATGGAAAACCTGTTCTAACATGAACCAATACCTCTTCATTCTGCAAAGGTAACTATGTGGTGCGGGTTGACGCCATCGATTATCGTGGGATATTTTTTTCGAGGAGATGGGTCGTGCGGGTCCTGTTACCTGTACCGTCAATGGTAAACGCTATGAGAGTCTTTTGCGCAACTACATCATTCCAACACTTCAACAGCATGCATGTGTGGGTAGCATCATTTCTATGCACGATGGCACTTCTCCGCACATTGCAAAGCCAGTGAAGCAGCTGCTGAAGAGGCATTTCAGAAATGATAGAATTATCAGCCGTCATTTTCCATTGTCGCGGTGGATGGGCTTTCCACTAACAGTGCCATAACTGTTGAATGACTTGGAAGTTTTTTTTTTCAGTGAAAAAAAAAGAAAACGATACAGTCATGCATGTTGAAAAGTACAGTTGGTTTAACATGTAACGCACGCCATAGCTATCGTATTGCGATTCAAATGTCACTTACAGCTGAACCCACTTACGTTATAACGTTTAAAGCGCCATCTATTGCTAAAATTTGGTGTACGAAGTCTCTCCTCATCTGGAACTACATTGCACGCTAGTTCCAGACGAGGAGAGACCTTGTTCTCTCGAAACGTGCGTCGAACCATCTTTGAAATTTGTGACTATGCCAAAAAACGTTGTTATTTTTCCATTATTGTTATATTTGCGTAGTGTTCGTCACTTTTCCAGTCTTAAGTCGCTCTTTTTCCAAGTAACTTTCGATTTTACCAACATCAAAATTTTTTCAATTGATTGAAGGTGAAGGGCAAAAAAATTATTCCATCTTTTTCTCTCGAGACTATCTAAATTTTGCCAAATTGGCAACTGAAATTGCATGAATTTCCAACTACCCAAAGAATTAATTATTCATCCTTTTTTTCGAGTTTAACTGGATTTTCTTGACTTGAAACTTGCTTTTCCGATATCGGAAAAGCAAGTTTCAAGTCGTTCAACCAGGGGAGCCTTATGGGGAACGGGGGAGACTCCCCGTGCCCCCTATAAGGCCTCCCCTGGTTATGGTTTGTATTTTCATTTGTAATTTCGATTTGCGTAGTACGTCAATAATCCTATTTGCATGCACCCATAAGTTGTTTTAAAGACGGCACTACCAACTAAATTCCTATTTACATGTTACTATTAGCAACTGAAGACTAAAAACAACAGAATCTATTGCCTTTGAATTATACATCGTTTTCTTAAATGGGATTCTGTGGAAATCGTTCATAACGACCAACTGCATATGGCGATGGAATTATTGCAAGAAGTTTGGGTTCCTACTTTTGAATGATAATAATATCTTTATTTATGTTCCACATTTATATACAAAATTGCATTGTACACAAAGTGAAAGGTTCACAGAAAATGATATACATTTTTATGTTTTGCAGGTTAAACATAAAACATCTCCGTATACCGTATATAGCATAGGTACTTTTTATAGTGACGATTGCTTTCTGTATAAAGGAGTCAATGATAGGCTATAATAACTTTACAACCATCAGAATCAAGTGGGTGATCGCCTTGATAATAATAAAATCACACTATTACGTTTAAAAAAGTTTTTCTTTTGTACATTTCACATAAAATATATAAATATATTTAGGAATAAGTTTAGAATAAATAAGTGGCAAGATATATGCGTATTAGCATACTATGATTTAAAATCATATCGATTATAACGACTATCAGTTATAACGAACGAATTTGAGCGATGTTTTGGAGATTATTATAAACGATTTTTACTGCATATATGAAAAATTTTAATCTAACGATTTAAGAAAAACCCCTAGATTCCCTTGTGTATGATACGTATTTTAATAAAAGAGTTTAAAATTAAAGTTCTTTCAAATTTCAAACCAAACATTACTGAAAATCTGTTATATTTTGAATATTTAAAACCTTATACAGTGTACTGTCTGAATAGAAGACACATAGGGGCTTGAGAATCAGTTTTCTATTCCGGAGTGTTAGGACATAGCATATATTGGAAATGGGAATTGGGAAAACGCCGGATATATAGAGGTGTCCGCTATTCAGGTGTATCTGTTAAGAAGATTTTATCGTATCAATACGTGGAACGCCTTCTGGATATCTAAAATTCTTAGAATCGTATTAAAACATTTTAGTTTTATTATATTTTCCCCGTATACACAACTTTACTTACATAGAATAAGTGGGAAGTTTTGGATAATATCTATATAGCTTTTAAATTTTAAAATTAAAAAATATATATTTCTAGGAATGAAAGAATGTGACCGTGTTGTTAATACCAAAGCAATGAAGGAACTTGGTGTTCAGCCATTTAAGACAATTGTTCCAGGTTGTGAAAGCTACAAAGGAAACGAAGATGATTACTTAACTTGCGTTGCGAAGACCATCATATTAACGATTTTTCATCCGGCGGGCACGGCTAAGATGGGAAATCCAGATGATCATACAACTGTAGTAGATCCAAAACTTAGGTGAATTGGAAACGATTATTCTACTATTTCAAAACTAATTTTATTAAATTTTTAACCAGAATGATTTTTAAATGGATTATATCTATGTATTTAAGCATGTCTTAATTGATAATGAACTTGTTTCTCCAAATCTATGCTTATAAGGGAACCTGGCGGACTGTCCGACCTCGATTTTTCTGAATTTCGGTTTATAGGCCAATATGACCGAGTAGATGAAAGATCCAAAATCAAATTTGGCCCAATCGACCTGGGGATCGAGCTACGGCCCACTGAAAATAGAGATCACCCTGCGATGATACTTTGCAGCAAAGCATCATCCTACGATAGATGATTTGTTCTTCTTTCTCTTCTTTTTTTGCAAGTGTTTCATTGGGAAGAGGTGATTTGTTGCATGTATTGGCTAACTAGTAACAGCAAATGAACTGAAAGCGTTTTACTGTGAGTTACTTTTATTCATGTCAGAAGTTTAGCTTTCTACGTCTTGTAGAAGTGAAGTCCTGGCGCATCGGAAAAGCTGAGGTTCCTTTGCAAATAATTTTAGAGGCACTTTCCAAAATCAATTAAAATTATTTACCGCTGCAGTATTTACATATGAAAATGATTTGAATTATACATATGGAGTATTCATGTATGTATGAAAATGTAGATAAGAAAAAACTGTGGGTACCCTAACTGCGGGGGTTTCCAGAGTTATAACTGCGCTCTTGACTGTGATAAACCTAAAAAGATTTGAATAGAAATGAAAATTAATCAAAAAATTAGAAAAGCATAATAATTTTGAGTAAAGATTGCAATAAATAAATGGATTGCTATCTCACTCCACTTCGTGACACACTTAGTCCGTCCGTGAAATTAAAACAAATTTCTTGCACATTGAAGACAGAAATATATGTCGAATATCTGTATGAGGGGTGTCGCTACAGGTGGTATAATCATCAATTTCGATTGCTCTGAAAGACTGGCTTGACTAAATGCATTATCAAATATATTTTCGTCCATTTGACCTGTCCACGAATCCATAATTAATAGAACTTTTGATGTTACGTTCGGTTTGAGTACTTCGCTGAGGAACACCTCATGTATTTCGGTAGAGGATTTGCAACTTTTGGAACATTCCAGAATAACATTAGGAGATTAAATAACTTTTCCTGTACCCGTGGATCGAATACACCCTTTGGTTCCTGATGGGTGAGCAGAAATTGTGGTAATAATTGTCCAGCAGCAGAAATGATAGGTTAAATTATTATGAAATGAGATACAGAGTGTAAAGATTGAATGATATTCTGAATGCGTTTTTCCACCTTAATCGACAGAGTGCGCGTAGATGCCAGTTTTTTAGTGAATCTGCTCTGATCAATGTTAAACGTTATTAAAAGAATAGTTGCTCGTGACTTCTGTAACCATGAGAATGAATTCTACAGCTTTATTTTCAAAAGCCGCTGTGTTCATAGTACGTTTATGCGTAATGAACTTGGTGATTCTCCTACTTGTTATGTCGCGCTCATTTTGAAATTTTAATAGAAAAGCATCACTTGCGCTAAAGTTTGTGAGATTTTCTCTCATTGCAATGTTCAGAAACCATAACTTTAAATCGGCATCGTGAACTGTTAATAAAGCATATTCCCGGCATTTTTAAACTTCTCAAATATTTCGTCTTTCATCCGTAACAGTTTTTCACATGTTGTACCCTGGGAAGCAACATAATCCCGAAAGCGATAAATTTGTCTATGTGAAAGTGTGTTGTTTTTAAATCGATGCTGTATGCTTTTCAATGAACGTAGTTTTCCTGACCCACTCCATACAAACGCAACTACTCTTTTCATGTATTCTAATGTATATTTATTATATTATATATTTTGAAAGTAAATGCATAGCAGAATCGGGCAAATCAAATTTTTGAAAGGCTAAGGGGGCTCGAGCTCCCTCTGCTCCCTTCTATGGTCGCCCATGATGTTTTCTATTCGTTGCAATAATATTGCTATGCTTGTTTTAAAAATGTAAAATATTTTCCATCGATGTTTAATGCGGAAATTAATGAGGGAAAAAATATTTTTGGAGTTGAGTAAAGGTTCGAGTATTTTGTAAAATTAGCTGCTAAAACATTTTATTCTATACTTAAGAAAATTTAATAAGTTGTGCATTATTGCGCAAGCACACGCAAACTTGTACAACATGTATACAATTTAATGTGAAAGAATTTTTAACTGTACTTCATTAATTTTATTTTTTACCTTGTTTTAGACCAAAAAAAAAAACCCATGCTTATAATTGCGCAAATATGCATTCATTTAAAAAGATGCCCAAATATATGCATATAAAAAGCCAAAACAAACAAACAAACAAAAATATTTTTACTAATTCATTTCATATACTAATAGTTATTTAGACGAAATGATATTTTATACTTACTTTAATTGTAATTGATAAAATTGTGGATGCAATGAAATTTTTTGATTTCTCGAATCTTTTAATATTTTATTTTAGAGTGAAAGGTATAGAAAGTCTCAGAGTAGTGGATGCATCGGTGATGCCGAAGATTACCAACGGCAACACCAATCACCCAGTTATCATGATCGGTGAAAAAGCAGCAGATATGATAAAAGAAGATATCCATTGTTGATACTG
>QLNU02015360.1:15852586-15866748 GCA_006491805.2 Dysdera silvatica
TTTAGACATAAAGGCAATTTCCCCTTCAGGATAAAACTGTTTCTTCCAAATGCACTCCAGCCAAATTTAATACGTCTGTTGAGTTCTTTCATAATGTTGCCATCCATTGAAATCAGCTGGTCAAAGTAAATATACAAATCAGCAATTTCTAGTTCAATGTTGTCCACCTGTATTTTTGTTTCCTCTACGAAATTATTGAACATGATCTTAGTTTTTTGTAGGTTCATCTTCAGTCCAACTTCTTTACTTCTAGTTGAGAGCTCCTGTACCATGTCTTGGAGTTCTGATGGGTTCGTTGAAAAAATAACAATGTCATCAGCAAACCGCAAATGATTTAAATATTCACCATTTATTTTTATTCCCCTGTTATTCCAATTTATTTGATGAAAAATCATCTGTAAAGCTGAAGTAAAAAGTTTTGGAGAAATGGTATCTCCCTGCCTCACACCTTTACCAATTTTGATAGTTTTGGTATCTTTATGTAACCGAAATTTTGCACTTGCATTTTTATACACACATTTCACCATGTCAATGTACACATCCTCGATGTCTGCTGATCTTAAGCAGTTGATGACTTCTGACATTTTAATAGAGTCAAAGGCCTTCTCATAGTCAATAAATGCCACACACAATGGAAGTTCATATTCATGTGTTCTTTCAATTAATTCTCTTAATACTTGAATATGGTCCACTGTACTGAATCCACTTCGAAATCCAGCTTGTTCTCTTGGTTGAGCTGCATCTAATTTTTTCTGCAGGCGATGTGTTAGCACTTTTGTGAAGATTTTATAAATAGCAGGTAACAAGCTAATTGGTCGGTAATTTTTTAAATCCTCTTTATCACCTTTTTTATGCAAAAGAATTACTGTTGCAGAATCCCATTGGTTTGGTATGTTACCACTGTTGAGGCATTTGGTAAAGAATTTTGCGAGTATGTCTTCTACATGTTCTCCAGCTTCTTTTAAGATATCTAATGTAATGCCATCATCGCCAGGGGATCTTCCTTTCTTCATACTTTTTATTGCAAATGCTACTTCTTCTTTTAAGATTTTAGGAGCTGTTCCTTCGACTATCTCAGAGTCTTCGTTTAATCCACTGTTTCCCTCATACAGCTTTCTGTAGAATTCTTCAACTCTTCTAAGTATTTCTTCCCTATTTCTTGTTACAGTGCCATCCTCTCCTTTTAATGCAATGATGTGTTTCTTCCCAATAGACAAACTCCCTTTAACAACCCTAAGGCTCTTGTTGCTTTCAATGGCCTTCCTTACTAACTCACAATTGAATTTTCTTATATCTTCTTTCATGTTTTTGCGCAAAGTTTTGCAAAGTTCTACATACTCGATCTTGCAACTGGTATTTTGATTGTCCACCTTCATAAGTCTTCGCCTTTTCATGAGTTGTTTCGTCTTCTCAGATAATTTGCTATTCTGCTTTTTACATATTACACCACCAATTTCCCCAGCAGTTTCAATTATTGTCTTAACAATGTTTTCGTTTGCTTCTGAGATGTCAACTTCTTCAATAAGTCCAAAGGAAAAGTTGCATTTTCTTTTTCTTTTTTTTTCTTTTTTTTTTAAAATTCCAACTTGAATGCCTCAGTATTTTCTTTTAATTTCTTTAAATCCACCCTCTTACATACTTGTTTCCTAATGAGCTTCTGTCTTTCTAATTTAGTATTTAAGTGCATTTTACATCTCACCATTCGATGATCACTTCCAGTATTAAATCTGTTCAGTACGCTGCAATCTTCAATAATTGATTTCTTGTTTGCCAGTATATAGTCAATTTCGCTGGTTCCTCCATTGGGGTGTTTCCATGTCCATTTTCTTTGTAGTTTCTTCTTAAAAAATGAATTCATGATGCTAAGATTTTCAGCTTCGGCAAATTCTATGAGTTGATCGCCACGTTCATTCCTTTCCCCGTATCCGTATTTACCAACCGATGTCTCTCCTTGTTCCTGTTGTCCAATTCTTGCATTAAAATCTCCCATGATGAGCTTGATGTGTTGTTTCCCCTTGGTATGTAGCTGTTTGATTTCTTCTTGAGCCTTGCTGCTCAATTTGATGTACTTCCAACTTCAAGAACATAATCTTTAATTCTTTTGTTGATTAAGAAGCCAACACCACTTGTTCTTCCAGTTTCCGTTCCTCTATAATAAAACAAATGTCCACTTTTAAGTTCCACCAACTCTTCACCTTTTCTTCTAACTTCACTGAGTCCTACAATGTCCCATTTGATCTTGTCAAGTTCTTCCAATTCTTGAAGTTTTGCTTCAGAAGCAAGGGATCGTCCATTATACGTTGCCAAGGTCAATAACAAATGGCAACCTGGGCCATTCAAGTGATTCTTAGCACTCCAGCACCTTGAGACTAAGGGCCATGGTTTTTTTTGTCTAAGCATAGTGGAGGAATTAGCCATCATTTCACCACGCTGGTTAGACGGATTGGTGAATTAGCCTTCACCTTCCCCCTTTCTATTCGTGCAGCAAATAATAATTTGCTTCATAAATTGAAAGCCCGGCCCGCACCACTTGAAGACAGGATAGGACACTGGGTTACTGGCTCGGTTAGTTCCACCCATCGTCACGTACGGTCAGCGTATGGGTCTCCTTCTAGTTAGATAGCAGCTATCCTTTTGCAGGCAAAATTATTTATATATAATTTTGTATGTGAATTTCTTCCCTGGTATTTTGTCTTATTTTTATATGACTTTTTTTTTTAATAACGTGTAGGATACAATATTCAAGGCTTTTTTCAGAAAAACTATAATTTTCATGGTTTTTTTTATTGCTTAACTTATTTCTAAGTGTTGAGTATTCTAGCTAAACCATAGGTTGAAAATATACTTTTTACAGATGCATAAGTAGCTATCGTGGTAAGCAGCTGCTATATGTCATTGGTGATGGATTTCCTTTTTTCTACTACTATATGAC
Organism: Dysdera silvatica; assembly: GCA_006491805.2. Lineage (NCBI taxonomy): Eukaryota > Metazoa > Arthropoda > Arachnida > Araneae > Dysderidae > Dysdera > Dysdera silvatica. The sequence continues at coordinate 15,855,519 of QLNU02015360.1, forward strand.
CATGAGAATTAAAATGTATCCTTCACCATTCCAAAAGAGACGTTTCGGATATGATTGTTTTCTTAAATAGGAAATCATAAAATCGATCTGGCTTAGCTAAAAATTTCATTACTACATGCATATAAGTAGAACGTTTTTCATTGCTGAATTTAAAAGCTGCTGTTTTTTTACAAACTTAATTATAACATATTGAAAAATCTTGCTGTTCTTTTTATTTAGTTTTTGCTTAATATATTTTTCTTGCCCCAAGAGTTTCCTGAACTTACTGCGTTGCTTGTCTACATACATTCCTAATCTGTAGTATTTAACATACATCTGTAGTATTTAACATAACATTTATTTAAAATAAATACTGAAAGTCATCTTAACAGACAACCTTCAGATACGTGCACGCTGTATTTACAGTCAGATAAATACTCCCTCAGCAAAAAGTCATTTACAATGATGTATTTCAAACTCCTGCTTAGCAGTCACTCTTAGATACAGACAGGAGCAGTGTTTTCATCATTCCCATTAAACTAGAACCCCTGTATGGACACAATATCTTTGAACTTTGACCATTCACTGGAGACATTTCTAACAAGCAACTGAAAAGAAAAAAAAATAAGGATTAAAGGGAACTTCTCCCATTAGCAAAGAGTAGCAATTGACTTAGAGTTGCTGATTCAAAAGAACAAATCTTATGTAACAAAAATTGTGATGTCCTTAAAGAAAAACTGAATTAATACCACCGTTGCCATGTAAGCTAGTGTAAACAGCCGTTAAAATTATGCAGTTCAAATTTGTGTATTGGTTCTGAGAATTTTATGTTGCATCGATATTTATTACAGTTGAGGTTGTAAAGTTCATTTGGTCATTTTCCTTTAGTCACCTTCAAGCTGAGCTTGTAGGTGAAACCTACCAAACATCAAACGATCAATTTTTTTCTAAGGTAAATAAATTTTAGCATCTGACTTTTTGTTATAAATTTACTTGCTTTATTTAAGAAATGCTTACATCCCTTACTTTATTTAAACTTACCTTATGTGCTCAAAAATGTGTATGTTGTGGAATAAAATACTGCTGAAATACTCTATAACAAAAAAAAATCGACGCACCAAGAAGGAGTTGTCCGATTGCGATAAAAATTGGTGGATGTGAAGAACATACATAGAAAAAGAAAGGATTAAAATTTCAGAACAATTGAATGATTTATTGCAGAGTTTGACCGTTACAAAGGGAGGAAGTCAATAAGGCGTTGGTCCACCTCTGGCCTGGATGCAAGCTGTCACCCGGCGTGGCATAGACTGATAAAGATCCCGGATGGTGTCCTGCGGAATTTCTTGCCAAATTGTCTCCAACTGTCGGGCTAAATCGTCAACATTCCGGGATGGTTGCAATCGCCTTCCCATAGCGTCCCAAATGTGCTCTATAGGAGAGAGATCAGGAGACCTAGCTGGGCAAGCTTGAAGACAATTCATAGCAACACGTGCCGTGTGCGGCCGGGCATTGTCTTGTTGAAACGTAAGTCCAGGGTGTCGCAAAAGGAACGGTAACACAACCGGTCGTAGAATGTCGTCTACGTACCGCTGTGCTGTAAGTGTGCCAGAAATGACCACCAAAGGGGTCCGGCTATCAAAGGAGATGGCACCCCAGACCATAACGCCCTGTTGTGGGCATGTGTGGCGTGCGATAGTAAGGGCAGGATCCCCACGCTGCCCTGGACGTCTCCAGACACGTCTGCGGTTGTCGTCAGGACACAGTTGGAAACGGGACTCGTCACTAAAGACTATACGTCCCCAGTCAGCGCAGTTCCAAGTTGATCGAGCCCGGCACCACTGTAATCGGACTTGACGGTGTAAAGGCGTGAGAGGTAAGCGGCGTAACGGTCTGCGCGAGAGTAAATTCCGCTCTCTCAGTCGTCTGCAGAGGGTCATGTTGGGCACATGTGTGCGGGCCACACGTTGGATAGTTGATAATGACGAATCCGGTGCTGTGACAATCGCTCTGTCTTCCCGTTCTGTTGTGGTCCTAGGTTGACTGCTGGCATCTGCCATTAATGACCCACACTTGCCAGCACCGTCCAATCGCCGCATCGCTTCGACCCACATGTCCAGCGATTCTTCGATTCGTCCAACCAGCCTCTTTCAATCCGATAGCACGACCTCTTTCAAACTCTGACATATGCTCGTAATGAGCACGAATCTTTCGGCGAGGCATTGTTACAGTCGACGTAAGATATCCGCAGTCAAAATGCAACAGAAATTTTGACCACATATTGAGAATCGCTCCTTATATACACCTGCTGAATGCGCAGTTCCGATGCGCTGGAGTTCCCGCTATTCATTCATTGGACACCAAATTTTAATCATTTGCATGTTCGGTCAAAATGTCTTTGAATACGAAATTTCATTACAATCGGACAACTCTTTCTTGGTGCGTCGATTTTTTATTATAGAATGTATAATGTTTACTTTTAGGGGCAAAATTTTCTGTCCACCAAGTGTCTGTTTTGAAGGGTGTTAATAAAATTTTTTAGACCTAGTAAAGTCTTTTTAACGAGTACCACCATTCCTCTGAAAAACTTCGTTATAAGGAAAATTCGTTAAATGGAAATTAACATAAATGTTGAAACTTAATTTCGATAAAATGAAAAAGGTTAAATTTGGACAGTAAAAACTAAGTTCAGTAGACTCTTCTTTTCTTACGAATTTAAATATTTTTTGTATACAAGTACGTACAAATTAATAACAAAAGTAAAGACTGAGGATTACTTTATATCTGTATGATCCTCATACAACATATTTGAAACAGAGAAATAATCACTAATTTTGCTTTGTACAAGTATCTTGTTAAAAACGTTTTATTTATAGAAATTCTCACACTTTTGTAAATATCGGAACACGTCATCTGTAACATTTTCTTCAAACTGCAATCCCCGTTGGATTGTTTCGAATGTTTTATCATTTCATCTTGTGAAGGTTTTTCAATAGTCTTTTTATCTTCATCATCTCTTACTGTAAATTCTTCATTACATTTTTTAACACTTTACAAGATTTTTTGCTCTACTGGATATTCGTCAGTCGCATCAATGTTCCAAAAATCAGGAAGCTCTGTATGTTCTTCAACACCCCCCATTGTTTTTCAGCTTTTGCCATTTTTCATTTACTAATTTTCCAAGCCCATGTCAGATTCTGATTCATTTTCTTCGATGTCAGCTTTTAAGCTGGCTTTCACAAAGCAGTTGTGGATAGCGATGCAATCACATCACATTCCCAACGTTTCATCATCTCCAATATATAAATTCCCAAATTAATAAGATTATCTGTACATTGGCTTTTCTCTATGGCTAGGATAACCTTGTGCAGTTATTCTAGCTTTTTAAATAACTTGGCAGAATACTACATCCCCACTTCTAAGTTCCCAGTTTAGAACAATAGAATTATTTATCACAACTGGTCATATGTCCACAATACAGAAGGCTACCTCACCTCCGTCTTTTTGCTTAAAATCCTCAACTATCCCTTCTAGCTAACCATCCCGCTGAAAAATTGTAAAAGGTAAATTAAAAACAAAAAATCAAATTCTTTGTAAGAAAAACTTTATTTTGCAAATTCACCTTTATAAATGTGAAATAAATAATACATTACAATAAAAGGATGTGATTTTTCATGAATAAATTTGCAAAAAAAAAAAAAAGCTGTTAGGGGCCTGCGAGCTGTGGCGTCATTTAAAAAGTGCCTAGGATAATCTCTGATATTTCCCTAAAAAGAATTAAGATTTTTTTTTTTATTATTATTAATGACTTAATTTTATGTTTAGGTTCAGCAACAAATGGCTAATCTCCAACTGCAAGGTCAAACATGGACTGCTACAGGAGCAAATTTAGCTCAAATACCAACCTCTGGCATGGTGATTAATACTGATCCAGCTGCAAATAGCGTTTCATGGCCAATGGGTGCGCTTGGCAACAGTTTATCTAGTAACCTTTGGCAATAAAATAAATGCCAGTAGATTAATAATATATGCATATAATTTATGAAGCAAATCAGTTTTTTAACTAATTAAATTTTTTTGTACATTAAAACAGTATTATTTTCTAACACCTTAAAAATCTAAACTGGTATGTTTTTTGGGGAAAACTGGTTTTGGCGTAAGCCTTATTTATGCACATTTATAGCCATAAAATATGTAATAATTGAATTGACCTATTTATCTGTAGTTTAATCATATGAAAAATAAATTATACATATTCAGTCACATTGGTTATACTTAAAAAAAAAGTATATATTTTGTGTTTATTTAATCTGTTCTCACAGTGATTCTGTAATGCAGGCCTCCAGCTGGCCTGGTGGAATCTGCTGGCCTTATGAAAGTAAACATGTATAAACATAGCTGATAACTGTACAGATTTCATTGTTAAGGTTATATTTTGCATGTTTAAAAGGTTTATTTGTGTAGTGTACATACTTCACTCAATTATTTTCTCTTATAAATAATAAAGCAGTATCTTATATTTTGTTATTACATTTACTAACAGAAGTCAGTGTTGCAAATCTACGTTCACTCTACATTTTTCTTAATATTTAAACTAGGAATAATAATGAAAATGTTTAGTAAAAAATTTGTAAATAAGCAATAAAGTGCGATACAGCATATCATACAACATCGTTTTCTTTGATTTTTCAAAAACTCAATTTTTAATGTAAAGCATACATATAAACAAAAAGTTTCTGAAAATTATAAGTAAAATTAGTAAAGTCAAGTAGTGTTCGGAAAGTTGTCTAAAATACAGTAGGAGAAACACACTTATAATGGGTCCAGATTTAAATTTCTGGGTTTAATAAGGAAAATAGGGATTTTGTTTTATATAATAATTACGTGCAATATGCACTTATGGGCAGTTGAATTAGAGATACTTGCCCAGTAGTGTGTAGCACCCCTTTTGCACTGATGACCACCGTGATGTGGCATGTCATGAACTCCACAAATGTTCAGAAGCTATATTCATCTATGACCTCTTCACAGCCACCTACCCACAATACATGACAATTATTTGTAGGAAGATCCACAGTGCGCACATCCCTCTCGACAGCATTCCAGATGCATTCGAAAGGGTTGAGGTCAGGTGTTCTTACTGATCAGCAGAGCATCCTCATGTCCATGGAGTGTTTATCCAGTCACAATTCGAGAGCAATGGGCCATTGCATTGTCTTGCTGTAGGTACAGGTCTCCTGCAGGGTGCTGTAGGCACAAAAGTGGGGCACATAATCTATCAGCAAGTCCCTGTATCATTCGCCAATGAGACACGATTACACATGTACCACGGAACCCATCCCATGTAAACAGTCCTGATACAAGGATAACCACCACCAACGGCCTGAATTGTGACAGGGGAGATTTCTCACTTCATATGCTTGGTGACATACTCATACCCTGCCATGAGCTTGTACCTTGCTCAACTCATCAGTCCATGGATCCTTTTTCCATACTTCAAGGGTCTAATGCAGTGTTCCCATGCCCATGTTAATTGTTGTGATGTGTTGTGAACAGAGGTACCATAGTGGGATAGAGGCTTCTGTACCTCATAGTGAGGAGATTCTATGGCTACTCACAGGTAAGGTAATTGTGGTCCAGCATTAAATTGGCCAGTGATATGCTACATTGTGACCTGTCTATTCACTCTTATCATCTGAGCTAGCCAATGGCGATTCCTGTCATTGACACATTGTATGCCACAGCAGTGGTTTTTCCCGAATTCATGTACTCATGGTGCGCTCATGACATGACGACTTATGGAAAATCCAGTGCTTGCATGACTTTAGCGATGATGTTGCCCTACGCATCTGGCAATGATCAGATCCCCATTCTGTGCTTGACAATTACTTAAACAGTATACAATCTGACGACGTCCATGTCATGTGCCATTATTTCATTTACCAGGGCAACCATAACACCATTTCGCCAACGTGTTGTCTCTTAATTCAACTGCTCAAGAGCGTATGATTTGGTTTTAGTGAACTAAACATTTACAGGCACTGGATTTAATTAGTAAAAAAATTGTGGAAAATTCTTAATAAAAATAATCAGCTATTGAACAGAGCTGGGCAAAATACTTCGAAATGTGTATTTTCGATTCAAAATACTTAGGAATTTGTATTTTCAATACAAAATACTTAGAAATTTATATTTTTGATACAAAATGTATTGTAAAATACTTTTTCAAAATACAAATTACATTTGCCAAAAGGCATTTCTTTTTCTCTCCTTAATGCACATAGGCAGCTTAAGTTAGGATTGATAATTTCATTGCAGTAATCATAACATAATTTCATTGTAATAAATAACCACATAATTTCATAGTAATAAGTTTCATGCCAATAAGTAACCACAATTCCATAATATTTTACCATAATTTCATATGCCACTATAATTTCGTGTGTTACTGTAATGTTCCCATCATTTCACATTGTGAATTAACACTTTCAATGTAAAAATATCTGATAAAAAATTAAATCGATATTTTTAGTTCTTACCACCATAAGACTAACTGCATATGCTATATGACGAAGAATTAATCCTATAACTAGACATAGATCTAGTGGCAAATCTAATTATGAACACTTTGAGCAGACAGACACCAACAGCAGAGTGATTTCAGTTTGAAGTGGGGAGAGAGAGAGCGCAGAGAGCCCTTGATCTAACAGGGATTTAAAGGCAAAAAGCCAAAGTTCCTGTCCCTGATTATAGTAGTAAAAAATTTAATTAGAAAAATAGTCACTTGAAAATAAGTTAAAAGAAGCTTCGCAGAATATCGAATAAAGTGCAACGAGAGTTAACAGTGGCCTTCACGTCAGAGTTAGCACAAGGCGATGAAGCCAACATTTCATGTAAAGTGTGTATTATGTTTCAGAAAATGTAATATAAAAAATTTCAATTTATCTTTTAAACATTATGTTTTGGTTCTGGGTTATTTTTTGTAAATACATATTAAATTTGAAGATAACAGTAAGTGGCAAATTATCCCTACAATGCATTAAATTTGAAGATAACAGTAAGTGGCAAATTATCCCTACAATGCATACATGAAAATCCAATAAAAAGTAAAGCAGGGGTCTTCCAACTCGTGGTCCACCAGCTCATGAAAGGATACAAGTTGTGTTACATGAAAATAATGCCTCTTGCTCCCTCCAAGTCTTAAATCTATGTATTTTATTCCATTCACATTTTCACATTTCATAATAAATATCTTAAAATGTTACAGAACTAACGTAGCATGCAGTCTTCCCTCAATCGTGTTTTACCTTACTTTTCTAATTTACATGGGCATTCAGGATAGTTTTGTTGATTTGCACTGCAACAGTGGTTTAAAAAAATAAAAATAAAACTTAGGACTCATTGAATTCTATTCTAAATATATCGATAAGAACATCTTCCCAACCATCTGACTGCATGCTCTGAAAATGTTACTATTCTAAAGCACTTACATCTGCACATAGACATACATAGAAAGTTCATAGAAGTGGGGGGGTTACAGAGATACAACTCCATGATGTTCATATATATATACAGGGGTGATTCATATTAAGGGAACAAAATAAAGGGAGTGGTAAGGTGACAAATAACCCGTATTCGGAGAAATTCCCATGTCTGCAAATGAGCCATGTTTGACTATCGAACATAACTACTGTTGATGTCCATGTCATTACTATGTAGGCCATTACAGCAATAAAAAAAAAAAATGATGCATAAATTAAGTGATTGGCCTAATAATACAGCAGAGACAAAAAATCCAGAATTTCCTTTCTTGATCCTGATCTGTCTTACCATGTAGTGAAAATAAGCATGAAACCGTCTTTTTTTACCACACTGGAAAAGAGTTGTGAACTGCCAAGTATGTGCAATAGGTAAAGGACATCAAAACAAACAATTTTTGTTCAGTGCCTTTTTTTGCCTAAAATTAACTGATCGGGCACTACAATGAATTTAATAAATAAGTATTAATAGTACAGCAGAGACAAAAAATCCGGAATTCCCTTTTCTGATCCTGATTTGTGTTACCCATGGAACTAAAACTTAAGGAAGCTCCCTAAAGAGGTATCGATGAAGTTATATTGAAAACGGGGTTCTCCTTCCGGTCGGCCATTATCAGTCCAGAAAACGTGTACCTCTTCGATATATCCTACAGCTAGTGTTGTGAGATTCGAATTGACAAATAATTTTTAATGGAAAATTGTTGTTTTCACCCATTATGCTGGCCTCTGTGGCATTTGGTTGCATCAACTAATCTGATAAACCAAAGCCTGGTGTTACGTTTCTTATGTAAATTATTAAAATTGTTTATGCTGACGAAGAAGTTCCTGGCAGGACAGCGATTCACGTGCAACGATGAAGCCAAGACAGCAGTCCGACGGTGGTTCCACAGTCAGCCGGACGAATTCTACCACAGGGGCATCTCAAATTTAGTGCTGCGATGGGACAAATGTCTGAACCGGTGTGGGGACTATGTGGAAAAATAGTGTAAGGTACGTAGAATAGTACGTATATTTGTAATTACCTGTATGTACCTTATTTTGGCTAATAAAAAATAGGGGCAAAGACTTTCTGATTTCACCCTCGTATTTAATAATTTAGTCTGTAGGATTTTGTTCTTTGAGATTTTGAATCATTATTTTGTAAGCTGTTGTTATTTATAAAAGTAAAATTTTAAAAATATTACGAATATCAAAATTGCTGCTTGCCCAAAGAAGCATAGAAAAATTAGGCTGTAACATTGAAATGAGTCATGTACAACTCATCCTTAAAGTTTTTTTTTTAACTTTGGACATGCCTTAAATTTTTTTTCTTCCTGAAGTGTATAAACCCTGTTAAAGGTGCATAGGTATTATCAAAACATACGAAATTATTCTAATGTGGAAATTGTTAAGGAGTGTGCACTTGCTCTAGTGGACAAAGTATGTGATAATATTGTGTGAGATAAAGTTATTCAATCAATAAAACAAGTTCCCCTTTCAAATGACTCAACGGATTGAAAAACCTACTGAGAATATATTTGCAGCATTAGTAAGTGATTAGAAAAATGTGATTTTATATCAGCTGCCCTTGACGAATCAACAGATATTAATGACTTGTCACAGTTTTCCGTATTTGTTCGGTTTTATGATGCGAAACATTCAGAGAAAAATTGTTATGCTTAATTCCATTTCTCGAAATGACTATTGGTGACGATATGTATATTAAACTTAACGATTTTTTCAGTTCTAATGAACTTGATTTGGAAAAATTATTAGTGTTACGAAGGACTGTGTTCCAGCCATGACTGGTAAAAAGAAAAAGCAATTCGTTCCGAGATTAAAAATGGCCATTCCCATCCTTCAAAGTGCTCATTGTTTGATTCACAAAACTGCTCTGTGTATTAAGCTTAACGGTGAATTGAAATTCATGACAAATCAAGTCATGAAGTTAATTTCATCCATTCCACTTACAGTCTTCGAAACAGACTGTTTAGGGAAATCGTTACTGATATAGGTTTTTAACACAACGATCTTTTGCTACATAATGGTGTAAGCTGGCTTAGCAAAGAAAGATAGTTGAGAGCTTATTAAGAGTTGAAGGACCCACTGGTTATATTTCAGCAAAATTAAGGTAATGCTAAAGTACAATTTTTTTTTCTATCTTTTATGAATCATCTAGAATTGCTACAAAAACATGCATTTTTTCGTGACATGTTTAATCACTTGAATAAATTAAATTTGCAAATGCAGGGGATAGAGAAAACAGTTGTTGACATAATTAAAGCAATAGAAAATTTTAAAACAAACTTTTATGGATAAAAGGCGATTTTATGGACCATAAATTTTCACAATTTTAAAACATTCATAAGATATTTGAAAAATGAAGAACCTGAAAACACAAAGGGCATATTGATACAATACTACCTAAATCACTGGAATTGTGTGTTGAATTCGCAGCTTCAGTTGCAACCATAAATCCTACACATACAATTAAGGTGAATTTAACTGACTCTGGGAAGTTGCTAAGTAGAGCCTGATGTCCACAGGAATTAAATAATTTTAAATTTTTTTGAAATGGCGCATTGTAGCTACTTGTAGAAACCTTGAACACAGTGGATGCAAATACTAAATTCATTGTAGTACCCAAACTGTTAACTTTAGGCAAAAAAGGCACCAAACAAAAATTGTTTATTTTGATGTCCTTCACCTGTTGTACATGATTGGCAGTTGACAACTCTTTTCCGATATGGTAAAAAAGGCAGTTTTATGCTTTATTTTTACTACATGGTGACACCGTAGAATTAAAACTTAAGGAAGGGCCCTAATGCTCGTTTTCTATGCTGAAGTATGAAGTCAATTATTCCTGTACCTTTATTGATGACTTTACTTCGTCATTTCCATTTGCCATCATCATAAGCTCAGAAAGAGGCTGTAGAAGAGCTGCTGTAGTAGAATGCCATAGTTCTACGTTATATAAAAATCTCTATTCGTGAATTTTTTTTTTAAAAATATAAATTCTATTTTTTTGAGCAGCACCCTCTGAACTGCTGATGGATCAGTATAAATAGAGGGCTGTAGTGGGGCGTGTATGGTTATCTGCTAGTGGTAAACGTTACATGAGACGTCACTATGCCTCTACGACGAAAGAGGGCGACATTTCAGCAAGTTACGGAGTTTGAACGGGGACGAATGATCGGCCTTCGTGAAGGAGGGTTTTCTTATCGTGCAATAGCAGCTCGTATGGGGCGTAACAGCAGCACAGTGATGCGAGTGTGGAAGCAGTGGGTTCAAGAGAACCAGACAACTCGGAAATCCAGAAGTGGACGCCGAAAGGTGACGTCAGCACGGGATGATAGACACCTGGTCCGCATGGCGGTGACGGACCGTTTTGCTTCATCTGGACAGTTGGCAGAACGTTGGTGCACTGCTACAGGTGTATCATTGTGTGCTTCATCAATTCGTCGGCGTCTACTGCACCGTGGACTGCGTGCAAGAGTTCCTTTATACAGGATCCTCCTGACGCAAAACCATCGGCGCCTGCGGCTACAATGGGCTCATGGACATAGAGACTGGCGTGCTGATTGGCAACAAGTGGTGTTTTCTGATGAATCCCGCTTTAATTTGGGGTACAGTGATGGCCGCATCTGTGTTAGACGCTATACCGGTGAACGCCACCTTCCGGAGTGCATTATCCAACGTCATAATGGACGAACCCTCACCATTATTGTCTTGGGTTC
>QLNU02015360.1:15872837-15899182 GCA_006491805.2 Dysdera silvatica
CATCATTTTCTTTCAATTCCGCAATTATGTCCTTGGTGCACCCACTGAACATTAATAAATCTTTATCCAAATTAAAATAGTCTTCTGAATTTATTGAAGAACGCATATTCATGGAGACTTTCAATACATTCAAAGAATTACTTAGGTGCAGCACACAATTTTCTTCTTCAGAAAGATTCTGTTGAGAATTCTCATTGCTGTCAGACTCTTCATCATCACTGCTCGAGCTGAAATAAAAACTGCCTTTCGCCAACGATTTAGTATGGTAGATGACTGCACAGAACTCTTCACTGCCAGAGATCATGTCACATACTTGTCTAACATTTATGTCAAAGAGTTTGGCAATCTTGTTTTCCAATTTAAAAATGACGTTTTCAATCATACTTTTTCTGTAGTACCCTTTCGCACATTTATTGATGCCCCTAAATCCAGTGGCTGCAGGACTGATGTGAAATTGTGTGGGAAGTACAGTTACCTACAATTAAAGCAATTTGTTTCTTTTTCTCTTTCATAGTGTTGTCAACATCTAGTAGCCATTAATTGAATATTATTTCTGTCATCCACGCTCTTTTGTTTGCCATATAATCAACTGGTAAGCTTTTGACATTTTTAAAGTATCTTGATTTCATAGATTTTCCTATCACTATGGGCTTCAACTTATCCATTCCGATACCACTTGTACATAACAACACGGTCAGTCCCTGTTTCGATTTCTTCCCCCCTCCCTTTGCAATTTTCTCCATTGTAGGCCAACGTCTTGTCTGGCATAAGTTAAAAAAACAATCCTGTTTCGTCTGTGTTATAAACGTTCTCAGCAGAAATTTTTTTTCTCAATTCACGCTGCTTCCATAATTTGATGTTATCTATGGGCAGACTTCTGTTCGCCATTAATTACTTGAAACGATATTCCATCACAAAATGAAGCGAGCTATCTGTTGCTTATTTTAAAATTCTCGTTTCCTAGCATGGTTGCAAATTTTTTTGCTTTTCACATGTTAGTGATCCATTTATTGAGATATTTTATGCTCACATTTCCTGCAACCACCTAATGGTTGTTGTGTCAACGTCTTCATTCAAAGCACCTTTCATTTGTTTACGCTTTATATCTATCTTTACAATTTCTTCAGCCTCCTCAATATCCTTTCGTTTCCTTAAAAATATCACAATTGTTGACTAAGGGTGCCATATTTTTTTAGAAACATCCACTTGTTTTAACCCACTGTCGATATCTCTGATTACTTTTAGTTTCTCCTGAAAAGAAATCGTTTTTCTTTTCAGGGGCCATTTTCGGCACTACACACTACCATACCATGTACATACAAGAGCTTTTAACACGAAAAGTCACACATGTCCTGTTGCTGTGAAAGAATTTAACGAGCAAATAAATTTGAATGGGTCGATTTTATGCAGGTGAGTACAGAAAAGATGGGCATAAATCACATGACAAACGGGTGGCTAAGTTGGAACAATGGCTGTTCATAAAAGCGAACTGATCACAATTTTTTAGGTGGTCCCTATCACATTGTGCACACACTCCATCCATTGTCGTGTCAACCTCCAAGGAAAAGGAATGGAAACCACTTCTGTTCGGAAAGTAGAACATTATTCCCCTTATATTCTAGGATGAACTACCTTTGTGTACAATTTTCTTCAGTATTAATAGTTTGTCAAAGCTGTTGTTTGGAAAAGTCTTGGATACAACACAGGGAAAAATGTTTGAAATATGCAAAATTATCGTAATGTATACAGGTCACTCAAAAACAAATTATCATTATTGACAAGTTCGATATACACTAAAACTAAAGGAAATCTGCCAGGACTATGGGAAATATCCTTATAAACAGGTTGTACTGCATAAGGTAATCATAACCGCTACCCTTCCTTGGCGATTTTTCGTCACAAAATATTTTCTTGGGTGGTTAACTTTAAAGACAGTCTGCCCTTCTAAAAACAACCGTGATTAACACTGTATAGCCACAATACAGAATAAAACATATAACAGAATGTCTAATTACAAAAAATGCAGTGAGGTGGGACGCCAAAAGATCAATGTGCCTAAGGCGCCTCACACTTTAAATCTGTGTTTAGGAGAGATGTAAGATCCATGGTCATTCTTGTTCTAAAAAAACACTTCAGCAAATTTCTAAAGGCAGGGGGGTAAGGTTTTCTATGCATGTTTCTATTGTTCACAAAAAAGACATATTACAACATGCATGGTGTGAATTTCATGTTGGCTCATACTGTGAGAAGAATGGCAGTAATAAAAATTTTAACTAAAACATACTTCAGACAAATGTTGAGAAATAAAAGAACGAAGTTAAGGACTTTTAGTAGATTTTGGGTAAAAATAAGGACTTTTAAGGACCAAAAATTGTTTCCTAAAAAATTAAGAATTGCACAAACCCAATCTGTTCTTACAAGGTTCTTCTTTCTAGGTGTCTCCCCTGGATCGGTTTCATATTTGGTCAATAGATAACTAGTATGGTGGTAAAACATATAAAAAAAAATAAAATCTGTCCCAAGCAGAGGTAGAAGCCATTGAAATTTGGCAAAATATTGGATTCTTCACCACATTTAGCAATTTTGCATGAAATTTGATAGAATGTCCATCGTTTAGCTGAAATCAACAATAGTTGTGGTTGTGAAAACACTATATCTAACAAATAATAAAAAAAAATGGCAAAAGAATTTAATTTAAATAACTTAATTTATTTTTAATGTTCACTTTATTTTGTATCTGACGTGATGTTTTTAGAAGAAAAAACAATAGTATATCAAACATTGCTAAATACTTTTTTGGCGCAATATGATAGAAATATGGCAAAGCCAATCAATGGCTTTGTAAGTGATTCAGAAATTCATATTGGGAATGAAATAATTTCCACTGCCGAAACATTTGTGCAAAGTCCAAATTTTGAAGAATTTACTTGCGATATTGACAATGAGAGAAATGTAGAAATTACTGAAAACATTAGTGAAGACGAGTTAAATGAATTTTCCCCCAATGATAGTATGTCACATGGTTTATCGTCCTACTCACTTGCCTACAAACTAGTTATTGACTTTTCATGGACAGCATCAGGCAAACAAAAACTGGAGCATACAACTTGGCATTGTTTTCGTAACCCATAAATACAGATAAATGTGTAGGATGAAAAAATACGTCACTAATATCGGAAATAAGATTGAAAAATTGTATTCAATAAAGAAGCATAGTTTTGAAAATTTCAAAATTTCGAGACAGAATTATTTTCCCCTATGCATGCTATTTATCTTTAAACTTGGGTACACAAATATAGTACAGAAATTAATGATGAAAATTTCAAAGCACCTCCCACTTTTATAGCTTGTTTCAAGAAACGATGTGGCATTTCTGTTAGAAAAATAACAAAATTTGTTATGAAAAGCAAAGTACAAAATAAAGAATATTTAGAAAACCAAGCTGTTGAGTTTGTTCTCCATGTGTCTAATATAATGAAAAGCTATTTACTGAGTCTCGGTTTAAATATGGATCAAAGCAATTTCGGCTAAGAAATGACATAAATGCAGGACTGGCACGACCATTAGACGAACTAGGGAGTAGTATTTGTGAGGCAGCATCACGACTGACTTTTCAGGTACTTAATGCACTGTACGATAATCGAAATAAACTCAACAACAAATAAATGGAACTAAACGGATTATTGCATGCCCTTGTGACACCGATGGTTAGTTTTGATAGAACAGACAAGAACAAAAATAAAATAAAATCTTCAACGAGAAAATTTTGAAGGTTCTTCCTCTAGTTTTGCATACCAACATTGTGATTTGACCTCCATGACCTCATGGTGTTAAAGTTTCTGGCTAGCCAAACATCGACGGGGTGCCAAATTTATAAATAATTCTGGATTGTACATCTCAGCTGCTTATATATTTTCCTTCCTAAATATTCTTTCTTGGAGTCACAGCTTTCTTCGCCAGAAGAACACATGGCGTGGGGTAACAAAAATTAACGTGTTGAAATAGTCGCAACCCCAAGCCCGCCTTTTGGAGATTCCAGAGGGGCGGCGGCGTGGGGGTTGAATAGGATCACTTACACACGAAAATCAGCTATATTACTCGCACTTTTTTGTCACGTTTCTTAGCCATTATTGGAATGAAAAGACCTCCCAGTTACTATTTATATTTCAAAGAAGTAATATCAATTTGAAATCCAAGACATAATGTTTAAAATGCAGTTATAAATATATAATTTTAAAATTTAAATAAAACTGAATAATAAAATTAATCGTTGCATTTTCCTTCCTCTGAAAAAAAGTTCTACGAAGTTTTGCTTCACTTTTATAATGAGACGCAAAATATACCAAATATTAATAGAGTGAACAAATTTAAATGAACAAAATTTTTTAAATTAATTTGCCTGAACTCCAGAAATGATCTTTAATATCATTTTCCGTAAAACATTTAAAATTATGTAATATGGCATTACTTTTAAGCGGCCTTATTGTTTCAATTTTACTTAATATAGTAGAAAACGGATTTATACAAATTTTGAATTTTTTTTTTCATATGCCTGTGCTTCAAGGATATTAAAAAAATATTATACAATTCAGTGAATGCTCGTCAGTTGGAAATGTAGTAGTAATGCTAAGAGGAATTGTATTTTAAATAAAGTTGAACTTTTAACGCAACGTACAACAATAGAAAAAATAACTAAACGATTAAATACTTCATTTATTTGTGTACAAAAGACACTCTCCTCTCACAAAACATTTCACAAATTAGTTTTCACCTCTGAAACTGAACTAATGAAAATAAATCTTAACCTCCTCAAAATTCTGTCTGCTCTCTTGTTTCCAGCAGTGGGAAAAAATGTATAGAAGTACGATATAGAAAGTGGGGGGGGAGGGGAATTTTCTATTCTCATGTCTCCTAAAGTTGGAGCAATGTAATATCAAAAGATAATGCATTCAGAAATATTTAAAATGAGACCATAACAAAATTTTCACATTTTTTGATAACCAAGATATAAGTAAAGCAAAAATATGAAGTTGCACTTGATATCGAACTCCAAGCAAAAATAAAAATGATGCAAGAAGAGACAATATGTACTTTGCTTATAAAATCTAGACAATTACGGCCAATCTTTCCTAACTAGCTATTGCCCTTTCAGTCCGATAACGAATACAAGTAGATGATTAACCACTTAACTTGTTTCTTTTTCGTAAATTTTTTAATAAAAAATCACATTTTTTTTATTGTAATTTATTATTTGTTTTACATCTGTATAGGGGAATTTGCACTTGAAATTGAAAAAACTCTAAAATTTAAGTATTTAGAGCAATTTTTTATATCAAATAAAATAAAAATATTCCCCCTGAAAGTTGGCTTTTTTCAATTCAATGTGCTTCTCAGTGAAGTTCTCTTTACAGATGCAACTAAAAAAATCCTTGTTCAAATTTTTAATTTATATATATTCCTTCTTTCTTCTTTAAAGTTCAGCCTTGTATGTTATAATTTGGAAACAAAGGTGGGAGGCAAATTCACAGTCGGGGCAGAGGCCGGCTTTGGGAGCAAAGTGCCCTGGGCACAACTATTTTGGTGCCTCCATTTCGGTAACTAGAGGGCTAACATTAGAAAATTTCTTCTAGGCATTAAGGTATACAGGTTTAGGCCCTAGAAAAAGTTAACCTCTAGTCTTCGAAGCTAGTTACATGGCCCCCACTATACTTGTAGAAATAAAACTCTGTCCTTCCGCCCCCTCAAATTCGACGAAAAATCGCAGACGATAGGGAAGGAGCGACATTTATGATTAGCCTACCTTATGTGCATTATTATAAGATATAATAATGATATTTTTATAAACAAATTTAGTTTATTCAACGATGATTTTTGGATTTTTTTTTTTTTTATATTGGGGGATGAGACAAAGGCAGATTCAGAATAAAATTTCAGGGAGGCGCAAAGCTCGAAAATTTCACTTGTAAATTTGATTTTAAGTATCTTTTTACTTGAAAATAATTATTTTTAATGTAAATTTATTATTCTCAGGGGGACGTACGATCCGGCCTTATGGGAGAGCAGAGTTTGTTTCATGCAGTTTTTCAGATTTAGAAAAAATGGTGAAGAGCGCCCTCTCGGGGAGAGCTGATCAACAGAATTCTATGGTAAATAAAACCTCTAGTTTTATTTACCATATAATTACCATATAATTAAAAAAACATCTGCAGCCTCTTCCGCCACTAGAAAGTTTGCATCCTGAACAAGTCCCCAATGTGCCCATTTATAAATCCGGCACTGAATCAGGGCAAAATATCTCATTTCAGATGACAGTATCGGGTTTTAGAACACTTTACATCTTTCTGAATCATTTTCAGATATTTCAGACTCTGTATCCGATTCCAAATCTGAATCATTGTCAATGATTAGCATATGCACTAAATCAGCCATACTTTTATTGATAAGATAAAGCAGCACAGACCGATGAAAATAAATGTTCTTTTCTAAACAAATAATATCCACTTGGAACTAGACAAAACAGATTATTTAATCAACATTTACGCTATTGACAGCGTCATCTCTTTGCAAAATTTTAAATTATTTTGAATCAAAATTATACGTGCAAAACAGAAAGAGAGCAGCAGCTTGAATGAGCTCATATGGCATACGAGCAAATCAAGAAATAGCTAAAAGCTTTATGTACGGCATACGGGTAAAACTATGAAATGGTTAAAACCTCCGTGAGTAAACTACATTGTGTAAATAAGGATATGGGCATAGAATTATGCTGAGTATTTCTCTGGAAACAAACGTATTGACGCTGTTTGAAATAATCGGTTGTCGATTTTGGCGAGGTGATTTCGATAAATACTCCAGTGAAAATGACTTATTTCAGGAAAATTGAAGGTACACACCATTAGTGGAATATGCAGAGCTTTATATGCAACTGACGGATTAGAGAAAAAGCCTATGCATGTGCCCATTGTTTATAGGCATATAGACTAAACCAGGGGTGAACTGGGTGTTCACGAAGGATGCATACCTTGGATTATTTGAAAGTGAACAGGGACCATGAGTCATGATATGAAATTTTTATTTTATTCACATGACAGTGTACAAAGTATGAATGAATTTATGATACTAGATGGAAAATTTATGAACAAGCATTTAGAATAATCACATGGCAGTTATTTCTTCTTTGTGCGACACACCTTTGGTTTTGGTGCATACTTCTCTTCCAGATCAGCAACCATCTTGTCGAACTGTGCCTCCCTTTTATTTGCTCGCATGGTGATGGCTGAAATGAGGCTACTTTCATCCATCTATAATTAT
Organism: Dysdera silvatica; assembly: GCA_006491805.2. Classification (NCBI taxonomy): domain Eukaryota; kingdom Metazoa; phylum Arthropoda; class Arachnida; order Araneae; family Dysderidae; genus Dysdera; species Dysdera silvatica. The sequence continues at coordinate 15,880,149 of QLNU02015360.1, forward strand.
TTCTGCAAATCTTGGGCTTCTTTTGCTCCTTTTTCAAACTTTAAAATAAAATCATTGAATTTACTGTTTTAATAATATTAGTATAAAGTAAAATATAAATCTGTATCAATTGCATGGAGCATAATTTTTTATGTGTGTACCAACAGGTTTTAGACAGACATCTTTGCTACTCATCAAAAATGAACTCTAACTGCAGGGTTCCAGTTCGATCAAAAAAAGTAGGGCAATTTTAAGGAAAAAAGTAACACATTTGTAATGTTCAGCATGTGGGTCTCCTTCCAGTTAGATACCAAAAATGCTGTTGCAGGCCATATATATATATATATATGTGACTCAAGATGAACCTACAAAAAACTAAGATCATGTTCAATAATTTTGTAGAGGAAACAAAAATACAAGTTGACAACACTGAGCTAGAAATTGCTGATTCATATATTTACCTTGGCCAGCTGATTTCAATGGATGGCAACATTATGAAAGAACTCAACAGACGTATTAAACTTGGCTGGAGTGCATTTGGAAGAAACAGTTTTATCCTGAAGGGGAAATTGCCTTTATGTCTAAAAAGAAAAGTCTTCAACCAGTGTGTATTGCCAGTCCTCTCTTATGGATCAGAGACATGGAGTCTAACAGTTGGAGCAATACGAAAGTTACAGACAACGCAAAGGAGCATGGAGAGGTGCATGCTTGGAATAACTAGGAGAGATCGAAAAAGAAACACTTGGGTGAGAGAGCAAACTAGAGTAGAGGACATCATTGTTAAAGTAAAAGGACTGAAATGGCGATGGGCTGGGCATATTGCAAGAAGAACTGATCAACGATGGACAACAGAAATTCTGAACTGGATTCCAAGAGACCACCGAAGACCTAGAAAACGTCCTCAAACTAGATGGGTGGATGAAATAAGAAAAGAGGTTGGGGTGACGTGGAAACGAATGGCCCAGGATAGACTTGTGTGGAAAGCATTTGGAGAGACCTTCATCCAGCAGTGGATAGATAATGGTTGAATATGATGATATATATATATATATGGCCAAAAGTCACTGGACATTTTCAGTTATTTTAGACATTTTTTCTAATTTCTGAAAAAATAGTAGCTGAATTGTTCTTCAACTTCAGCAATGTAAAGAACATGCCTGGACTCAAACTTTTCAGTAAAAAATGCACTTAGGGGAATGTCACCAAATTGGAAAAGACAAAAAGATTTTGATCACCCTGTATCATAAAAAGCTGTATATAATCAATAAACTACAGAAAGTGATTTCACTTGCTATGTGCAATGCAATGGTAATTTCCTAATTTATCAGACACCCATGTGCTCTAAATGAACTAGTTCAGTACTATGAAAATAAGCAGAAACACGTTTCTCACGCTATATAATTCAATTTACGTACTATCAATTATTGTCATATATGAAATTCAAAAAATGCAATAAGAAACTGCAATTTGTGGAAAATTCCTTATCATTCAGCTGCCTTCAGAAAGTACACTGAAATGTAGCTCACTGTATTGCTGACACCTTTTTAAATTTTCACAATCAACTAAAATTATTATACAAGTTGCCCTAGATAGTTGGCTACCAACCTCTGGAATTCAAACAGTGCTGTCTTTCACGCATGTGCCAGTGTTCATTCTAGGCTTATTTCGTGGGGCGAAGTACCATGCCTGCCCTTGTAAAAAAAATTGCGCCCTGACATGCATCCCGTAATTAACGCGTGCGCCCTACTGGGAATCTGCCCTTTTCCTGAAAAACACCACCATATATCCTTGGTCCTATATGTCTTGCCTGCTTGTAACGAATGCCCTGTATATAATGAACAATTTTTTTTAGTTCTGTCCAATTTCCTATATTTATGTCATCGGATATAATGAATCAAAAATTGGTCCCTTGAGGTTCACTCTAGCACGGTTTAACTGTAGTTTAAATGCAGTGGTTAGTCGAGTCTCATTTTCCGTCGAGAAAAAATAAAATGGTTTGTTAAAAAAGTTTCAATTAATAATCAAGTCAGTGTTAATTAGTATTTATTAAAACATTTAAAGATTTTTTGATACTGTTAACTTATTTCAATCCAGAGTGCTTTGCCTTTTTCTGATTCTAGAGTGAATACTGCATGCACAGTTAAAAATTATTTTCTATAAATGCTCATATGTCATCAAATATTTCATGTATTGATTTCAAATTGCGGTATGATGATCCTCTGGTATGTTTTCAAGTTTTGAATAAGTTTCGTGAAATTTGGTTGAAAACTTAGCATGGTATAAGCAAAAAAATTACAAAAAGAAATTGAATGTTTTAAAGAAACGTCCTTATCTTTGTGTATACACCTCCTATTTCTACAAAACTATCTGCATAGAACTATTTCACGTGGCAAGTAATATCATTTTCACAGTTAATTTATGGTTTTCACATTTTTTAAGATATAGTGGTCATAAATATTTGTTTTTGTTTAATTTGTTGAAAATCTCATAAGGATGTAAGATTTATTACCTTCCTTAGGGATAACACAATTGCCAAATAATAGTCAACACATAAAGCCACCAGAGCAAGGGTGGGTTTTTTTGTGTGTGTGTGTGTGTGAGTTTCTGAAAACTCACAAAAAACTTGCACTAGTGGCGTTGTATGTTGACCATTATTTGGCAATTGTGTGGAGACCTGAGAAATCCCCATCTGACGTCATCTGGTGGAACCTGAGAAGGGTAATAATATCTTACATCCTTATATACGGAGAAACAGAGCGTTGTTTCCTGTCCTCATTCGTCTAGCGGTCCAAGACACTCCGGGCTAAACGGAGGGACCCTGGTTCGAATCCAGGATGGGGAAAGCGTCTCTTTTTCTCCAAAACAAACAAGCTCTAGTTTGAGCTAATTAATACATGGGTGGCAAAAATTATTGTATGAAGTCTCTTAAATGCACTCGTTACATAATCTTCAGTGAAATGTTTGGGTCCAAACATGTTCTTCACATCGCTGAAGTTGAAAAAAAAATTATCTAGTATTTCTCCAGAAATTCAAAAAAATGTCTAAAATTGAAAGCATCTGGTGACTTTTGGCTATATATATATATAGTATGTGTGTGTGTGTATATATACAGGGGCATATATTCAATATGTGATAGGCCACATTCAAGAAATTTCAATTAGATAGAGGTGTAGCAGTTAAAAATTATGGGGGGGTTCAAGCAAGTTTTTAACAAGTCATGTGATTTGACGTTACATGGAACAGTATATTTTGCTACCTAGTGGGGGAGCTTGAGCCATCCTTCCCATGCCATTGATTAGATATATAGCATAACCCTGAATATTCAAACTCCGTTTAACAAAAATGGTCGACTGTACATATTGTTTTAATACATAGACCTCCCTGTTCAATTCTTTTGGTAAAAATTTTCATATTTGCTTTCTAATGTACTTCAGCCTTAAGGGAGAGAAACCAATACAAATGGTACATATTGGGCATATACATAGATATCAGACTACTTATAAAACAGTTAATATCTTAATTAACACATGCATGTACTTTGTGGCGTTCTTTACTATCAATATATTTGTTTAGAAATATGTAATTAAAAGTGTTTTTGGATAAATATTTCAATTTCTTTGCACCTTTACTCAAAAAATATTTTATTTTATTTTTAGATTATCCTTATTATATATCTTTTGTATTTTAAATATGTTAAGTTAATAATAATAAAGTAAATAAATAAAAAATAAGATGGACAAAATCATATTAATAAAATTAAAGGATTTGGTTTGAAAAATTAAGATTAACGAAACAATACAGAGTTTCACCAGGAGATTCCATAACAAAAAGTTATTTCGACACTGGCGTAAGGTTTAAAAACACGACGTTTCGGGAGCCAACTGCTCCCTTTAAAATAAAATAATACCTACGTGTAGCATCGATGATATCAATGAAGAAACAGGAGTGAATTGGAGGGCATGGGAAATAGTTAAAAAAAAAGAAAGAAAGAAAAAACAACAGGAAGAGAAAAAATCATAGAAGAAAGTATGAAGTCCGAGAAAACTGAAGTATCGGGTACAATTAAAGAACTCAAAGATGGTTTTCAAAAAGATATGAAAGATTTTAAAAAACATGTGTTCAATATTAAACAGCAGAATAAGGCGTTTAGTGTGTGCAAAGAAAAATTAAAGGTAGATGAAGCAGCAATTCTTATTGACTTTTCTGAAAACTATTCATGCAAGTTCCCAAGAGAAGTCCAATCTTTTCATTTTGGTGCATCTCGTGATCAAGCAACCATTCACACGGGAGTTCTATATGAGTGGAAAAACAGTTTCATTCGCTTCTATTTCAGATTCTCTAGATCATAGTCCAGGTGCCATCTGGGCACATTTGGATCCTATTTTAAAAATGACGAAAGAAAAGTTCCCGCTGGTCAAAACTATTTTTTTTTTTTCAGGAGGGTTATCTTCTCAGTACCGTCAAAAGAAAAACTTTTTTTTTTTTGTTTTTCACTATTTTGTTTGATCTGTCATTTGCATGTGGCACTTGGTCATATTTTGAATTATCCCATAGAAAGGGAGCTGCGGATGGTGTTAGTGCGGGGTGGCTCAAAAAAGGCTAATGATTATGTGGCTTATGAGAATCACTGAAAAAGCACTGACGGAAAATGCGCCGCGGAAAAAAGGGCGGACGAAAGATTAGATGCATATGAAATGATAGTGCGATCGTGATTATAGTACCAGCGTTAGGCCTTATAATGCGAGTGTTAGGCCTAACAAGAAGCAATGTGCAAGCGAGCATACATATGTGTGTGACATCTAAAAATACAGGTATAATATTAGTTAGTGGCATTCTTTCTCGTTTTCAACTCATAGTAACTTACTATAGGTGTAAAAATAATGGAATAGACCCCCCGGATAGGGGTGGGGGAGGCAGACATTGTTTCCAGCCCGTTCGTCTTCCAATTGGCACCACCCTACCCCATCAACGTTCTGCGCACGACTATGTATATCGGGCCAGAGCTGAGCAAAATACATAGAAATATGTATTTTCGATACAAAATACAAAATGTATTTTAAAATACTTTTCGAAAATACAAATTACATTTCACAAAGGGCTTTTTTTACTTGTCGTTAATGCATTCGGGCAGCCTGTTAGGTTTAATAATGACCAGATATACAGTGTATCTCGTGGCGAATCTAAATATGAGCATTCTGAGAAAAGAGACACTAACAGCAGGGCGATTTGAGTTTGTAATAGGGGAGGGAGAGCAGAGAGCCCCTTGATCTAACAAGGATTTAAAAGCAAAAAAAAACAACTAAGTTTTATCCATGGTCATAATAGTAAAAAAATTAATTAATTAGAAAAAATAATCATTATTAGGGTAGAGTAGGAGACCGCCTAGGGCGGAAAAATTGCGTAAAAAATTAATTTTAAATCAAACAAAGAAAAAATTGAGCAAATGAGGAGAAAAAATGAAAAAGAGGAAAAATTAAAACATATAATTGTTTTCAAAAGCATACGGAACAATTACTTAATAAGTCTTTACTTTGACAAATGTAACATTTTTTGATGTGTTTCGTTGTTTATGCTTACACACAAGTTCTTTTATATCTAATACATTTAAGCCTTCTAGCCAATGGAGGATCTAGGGTGTTATTACAAGGCATGGGTGTCGTTTGTGTGGGGCAGGGGAGCAACTTCCCAACCTAGAATTGAAATATATGCAAAACAATAATATATGCTAGAATTGAAATATATGCCTTCACATATTCACAACACAATTGCCAAATAATGATTAACACAGAAAATCCTCCGGAGCGAGACTTTTGTGAGTTCTTCGTGGGGGAATTTATTATACAATATTCTTCTTTTCTAGTTGGTAAGGATACTGCGGGCTAAACTCGGGGACTCTGGTTCGAACCCAGGATGAGGACGGCGCTCCTTTCCCTACAAATATAATAAAGCTCTAGTTTGAGCTACATAAACGTGGGTGGGGAAGGAAAAAAAAGAAAAAAAATGGAATAATAAATTCCACCACAAAGAATACACAAAAATCTCGCCCCGGAGGCTTTTCTGTGTTGACCATATTTGGCAATTGTGTTATCCCTGTGAAGAGTAATAATATCTTACATTATAGTGTATGTATAATCACAATTTCAGATTATTGAGGGGTGGGGCTCGGGCCCCACTTGCCCATATAACTCTACGCCTATAATTGTTGTACCGCTGGATGTCGGTGGTAATGGTTGAGAGGGAGATATAGGCAAAAGAGAGTGATGTGGTAGTAAAAGGGTGGGGGCCGTATTTTTCAATTCTCGCCTAGAGCGGCAAGACATCTAGGAACGGTTCTGCTCCAGCTAAAACCACTCAACACTACTTTACACCAGCCAATATTGAACCCCTTCCCCCAAGCATGTATATTTTATTTTAAGAAAATACTGATATACTTAAAAAAATTAAATGTTAAATGGTTTTGAAGTAAGATGCATTTAAGGTCAGTATATTCAAATGTATTTAAAATCGCCTTGTTTTAATTTGTGCAAATTTTTCATTGGCAGTATCGAAATCTACATTAAAATCTTTCTCAAACAGTAGCGTAGCAATTTAAAACACATGGGGGAGGGGACTCAAGTGGCTTTAATGACGATTATGTGATGCGGCCTTAGAGAAAATAACGTGGTTTGATATCCACAATGCGGGGTTTGATCTCTCAGAGCCCCTCCCTTGCCTACGCCATTGGTCTCAATTGATACTGTTGCCAGGTTACTTAGTATTTCTTGACTCATTGCACATCTTCGATAGGTTTTAATTAATTTCAGTTTTGAAAACCAAATGTAATTGTTTTCGAATATGGGCAATTGAAAGGACTATTTGTAATAATCAAAATGCCAATATATTTATTAATTTTTTATAACTACTATAGGCAATTGGTAATCGATTAAAATGCACTAAATAAGCAAATAAATAGATTATATTCACTAGGTTTATTTTAATGAGGATATGCTATGAACATCGCTACCCCTTGGATATACATATATGATGTTAACCATACAACGTTTCTCAAAAAATTTAGCTACATGGTTTTTATTTATTTACAATTTTTAATTAGTTAAAAGCAGTTATTGAAAAAACACAACAATTTTTGATCTTTTCAGAATAAAAATGTTCACCGATTAATGACGATAACAATTTACTCTCATTCATGACGAATTTTTAAAAATTAAAAAAAAAAAAAAATCACATTTGTGTAAAAATTAAATTCCGAAAATGATGGTACGTATTAGGGTGCTCAATGCAATTTTTAAACTGCTTAAAAATATTTGTAAAAATACATACAGTCAAACCAGAGGAGGACTGAATCTTCTCAAAGGGCGCATACCTTGGATTTTCGGAGGGCGCGAGTCCTATCGCCCATGAGGGCGCAACGGCCCAGTCCGCCCCTGACGACAAATAGAAAAAGCGACTCAAAGGATATCAGCAAAGTAGAGATTATGTCGAGAACTTGTTTGAGAGTTAAATGAAGAGAAAGTTTATTAGAAAATTCTAAATTATTTTATTTTTATATATTTTATTAAAGGACGTGACTCAAACACATTTTTTATATTGATCCAAAACTTATTCACATTATCTTGCTTTGTTCTGCAGAAGGAGTGTTTTTCACCAATCTCATTCTCACCTAAGACTCAAAGGGGTAACTAGGAGAGAAATTTCGACTTAGAGCTTGAAAAAACTACGCATAAACGAAGCTAATAAGAATTGAGCCATATAAAAGAAATATTTTACTATTAAAATATATAGGAATGAATCGGGGCATAAGCAAAACGACGTATATCTTTTTGGGTCTAACGTTCGCATTATTCTGCTAGGCTTAACCCTCGCAATATACTGCTTCGTGTAAGGCCTAACGCTCGCTTGCCTATTGCATTTTGTTAGGCCTAACCTGGCACTATAATCACGATCGCACTATCATTTCACATGCATCCGATCTTTCTGCGGCTCATTTTTCCGTCGGCGCTTTTTTCCAGGCCCTTTTTTCCGCGGCGCATTTTTCTGTTTACCGGCTTATGGGGGCGATATTCCAGATGCGAAAACTTTATAGTCTATTTTGAAGAAAGATTCCGAAGACTATATTATGTGTTCCAAAACTAAATTGACATGCTTTCTGTGCTGATTCCTCAAAATTTAAAAACTGTAATACGTCGGTGAAGTCGTGACGTCACAACATGGCTGCTGGGCACAAACAATAGATTGGGCCCATTGACTTAACATTGACGATCGTAGTAATTAGCATTTCTTAAGCTTGCAAATAAAAATGGGTTTATATTTTGTAGCTTGTTGCAACCACCGGACTGTCGGGAATAAATGTTCTTTTTATAGATTCCCAAAAGACAAACGCAAACATGCTCTTTGGGCAAAAATGTCCAGGTATCTATAATTTCTATCAAAGGTCATTCAAATCACATCAACCGGGGCATTGACCTTTAATTTTCAGATTCCAATGATTTTTGATTTATATTTACCTATGGAGCAAATTGCAAATTTTCATAGTTTTCGGAGGTTCCGTTTTCCTGGAATTAATTTTTGGAAATTAAAAAATAAAATAACTTTTTCAGTGATCTTGAGTCACATTCATGTAAATATCTAAGCACCTGTTTTAGCTAGAAAGTTCATCTTGAGCTCATTTTAAAGCCCTCTATATGCGCTTTCTCTGTGATATACATATGTACTGAGAAGATTTTTTTATCGTTTTTAAAATATATATATATATAAAAACTCAAAAACACCACTTTTGAAATCGAAAAAAATAAAAATAATAATATATATATATATTAAAGGAAAACTTCATTTAAGTACTTTTGCACGAATTCAGGGGATGGGACAATAATGAGATCAATGTTTTAAAAAAAATCTTCCCAACTGCATTAGAATTATTTAAAAAAATAAATAAATTCTGCCTGTATTTTCAAATAGTTCACAAAATAGTCATTAGCCATTAACTCTTCCAATTATATTTTAGAGTAAGTCACAAAATGTAGGAATGTGAAGTTAGTTATATAGTACCGTGCCTCTCTCCCCCCCACCCCCAAGAATTTTTTTCTGTATTCGCCTGTACGTTGGACCAAATTTCTGATATTAACATAAGAGAATTAGAAAGTTATAGTAAGAAAACAATTCCAAACTCAAGATCATTTTATTCAATGTATACTGGGTAATAAATTAAATCAGAATTTATTAAAGATGAATAAATCACCCGATGTGTTGTTGCAAGAGAGCCTCGTTGAGAGAGAGAGAGAGAGTATGGCTGGATTGAGAGGGCCCGGAAGAAGGAATAGTTTTTAATTTTCATTGGTGTTTATTCATAAAATAAAATGCGGACTTCAGCATTCATCTGTAGAAAAAGCTTTAATGTATCTTTCTAGGGAAGGGGAAGAGTATTAATTTTAATATATTTTTAACACTGTGTAATACAATTTCAAAATTACCCTGTGGTATTATCACGTGGAAAGCCATGCTCCCAATTTTCTTTTTAATTTCACAAAATTATATATCAAAATTCTGCTCTTTTCCTTCTTGACTATTGTTATTATTATTTTTTTTTTTTAAATGCAAACAAGAAAAAAATACAAGAACCCCTATAAACAATATCCAAATTCTATAATTTCTCCTTTTCACATTTTTTTGGCAAAACATTCCACTTAACCTAAGGGCTATCAAGCCACAGATATGCTAAATATTAATTAAAATAATATTAAAAAAAAATCAAAAGTGTGGTTTTTCATGTGACAGTACCGAATGAATGATTTACATCTAGGAGGGCTGACAGATTACCAGGCAGTGATTCCAGGTAGTATCTGTCACTTTAAAGATGGAAAAAAAGAGAATTATCCATCACTTTTTAATTACACAAAGCAAGAAGCCTTCGACTTCCCAAGTCCAGAGAAAAAACTTTAGTACACACCATTTCTTTACTACAGCTCTACATATTTTTATGAGTTTCTTTTAGAAAGTTAATATATACTGAGGGGCCAAAAAATGAGAGATACTCCTATTTGAAAGTAAACTAGTCCAACAGTAACTTAGCAGCGCAGAGTTGCTTATATAAGGAACGCTCAGCTTCAGATGACATAGTTATCATGGAAGTTAATGTCAAAATGGGTAAGCCAGCAGATTTAAGTGACTTTGAACAAGGGATGACCATCGGTGCAAGGAGAGTTGGTGCCAGCATCTCTGAAACGATGACTTAAGATTTTCTCGCCCAACAGTATCTCGGGTATTTAGTGAGTGTCAGTTGAGGAAAAAAACTTCAAGCGATAAGGGCTATACTGATTGAAAAAGGCTGGTGAACGAGATAGGTGAAAGGTGAGTAGCATGCATAGTCCACAGCAACAGCACTACAAATTACAGTTGAAGTCAATGCAGGTGCATCACAAAGTATATCCGAATGCACAACAAGACAAACTTTGCAAAGGATGGGCTTTAGCAGCAGGGGACCATCAAGAGTGCCTTTGGTATCACAGAAAAATAGGAAAAGGCGCCTGTTGTGGGCTCAGGAAAGAAGGAATTGGTCACTTGAGGACTGGAAAAAAGTAGCCTGGTTCAATGAATCTCGTTTCCTGCTCTATCATGCAGATGGCAAGATCAGAATATGACACAAACCGCATGAATTCATGGACCTCTCCTGCCAAATGACAACTCTTCAGGCTGGTGGCAGTGAAATTATGATGTAGGGACTGTTTTCCTGGAGTACACTGGGTCCCTTGATATATGTGGACACAACTCTAAATGGCACATCTTACCTCAACATCGTTGCCGATCATGTGCACTCGTTTATGGCAATAATGTTCCCTTATGGAGATGGTCACTTTCAGCAGGACAATGCACCTTGTCCAATCGGTCTCAAATTGGTTTGAGGAACATGATTCAGAGTTTAACCTGCTTCCACGGGAAGCTTAGTCCCCTGACCTCAATCCTATTGAACATTTGTGAGACAAGGTCGAAAGATCACTTCAAAGCTTGGAAACGCCACCATCCAATCTGACCCAACATAAAGCTGCCATTATGTCAGCATGGGCCAACATTCCTCAGCAACAGTATCAGCAACTTGTGGACTATATGCCAAGAAGAATATCGGCTGTGATCAGAGCTAAAGGTGGACCAACTCGTTACTAGAGGGTGTCTCTAATATTTTGGTCACTCAGTGTAAAAGCTTCACTCTGGCAAAATATTTATTTTTGCTTAAATAAACCAAGCAGGGATGCACCCAGGTTTTACTTGTTGGGGTGGGGATTAACCATGTTGAATTCATTGCTTTTGATAAAAAAAAATTGTCCCCCATAAAATCAAGTACATGGCAATCTCATCATAATTTTAGAACTGTTGTATAATACCGACTTAAAAATGTTATAATTTATTAAAATGATATAGTTCTTCATCAAATCTGAGAGGAATATTTTTTACTTTCATTGTTTTGTAAAATCGTGGGTGGATATATTTTAAGGGACTATGGGCCGGATCATTTCGTGTGATGGGCCACAGGTTACCAATCCTTGCTTTAAGCTAAAAGCTGTTAACAGCGTATGGAATTATTTATGATGCCATCGGTTATTACATTTATGAATTTTTTTTCTATAGAACAGTGTTAAAATATATTTTTTTATGTAATAAATATTGATGATTAAAAACCTATCCCAAGACAAACTTTTGGCTAGCGCAGCCTTGAAATGGACCTATGTGTTCAAGAAAAATAATCATATAGACTCATGTGTCTGTATTTATTATGTATCTCTATTTATTACATTGTATTACGAATTTTCAAAGATGACTACAAAACATGGCTTTTCTTTTTTTAATTTCATTTTGCATTTTTATATAATTTTCAGAGAGTACAACTTCTTTTATAAACATACTAAAGATGTTTAGTAGGAAAAAAATATGTGGTGCATGGGTTTCTAATGCCAGGAGCCTGTAGAAACACTGTGCAGGCATTTTTGGGATAGTTCGTGCTCCACCTTAAAACTTTTGACTTTCTCATAACTAGGCATTTTCTTCTACTTTTTTCTAGGAAAAAAGACGCCCCGAGATAGCAGTGAACCCATATCAACTTCTCCATCATTTGAGAGTAATGCAATGCTTGTCTGCGAAAATAGTGATTTGAAAAAAAAAGTAGAAGAACTTGAGGCTCAAGTCAAGAAAAACCAACTCTATTTTAAATTTGAACACATTCGAAAAAAAGATGATCTTGTTTTAATGTATACTGGTTTGCCAAACGCAAAAATTTTTGATATGCTTTTAAACTATGTAAAACGATTTGATATTAAGTACTATTATGACTGGAATGTCACTGGTTTAACGTTTGAAGATCAGCTGTTCATTACATTGCAGAAATTAAGGCAAAATTATACATTTGACGATTTCGCTGTACGGTACTCTACGTCAGGGGCAACAATAAGAAATTGTTTTTATACCTTTGTACATGTTTTACATGAATCACTCTTCCAGTTTATTCTCAGTGATAAAAACAAATTGCCTTCCTTTCAAAAAATTCAGCAATCATCACCGATTGTTGAAGATTTTCCCAATTGCCGCTTTTTAGTTGATTGCACGGAAATTTATATTGAAACTCCTCGATTAAACATGGAAGCACAAAGGCAAACGTTTTCTCATTACAAAAACCGACAGACATTTAAAGCTCTGTTAGCTGTTACACCAAGCGGAATTATATGCTTTTCAAGTGAACTATACCCTGGCTCCTCTTCAGACAAACATATTTTTCAGGAATCTGGTTTCCCCAACTTATTAAAACCAGGGGACTTAATTATTGCCGACAAGGGTTTTTTAGTACGGGACCTGCTTCCAAAAGGAGTTTCCCTTAACATTCCACCTTTCCTAATGAAGCCCCAATTTACAAAACAAGAAGCAAAGTATACTACACAAATTGCACGTGGCCGTATACATGTTGAAAGAGCTATACAGCGTATCAAAAGTTTTGAGATCCTTGACAATATTTCCCATAATTTCAGGTCCATTGCCACAAAAATATTTCAAGTTTGTGTCACATTAGTGAATTTTCAGACACCTATAACTGGCAACAAAGCATTTGGGGACACCTGATTGAAAAACATGTATATTTTTAACCCTCTGATTACTAGACAGGTTCACTGGATCCAACGGCGATATTTGATGCAAGATTTTTCATTGACAATTTTGTGATTTCTAACTTTTTTTGCAATGTTGTACTCTATTTATATACAGTTGCAATTAACATTGCAGGCAGGGCCAGTTCTACCGGGCATGCATGCATGCATGCATGCAGGCGGCCAATTTCTGGGACGGCCGCATTTGATTATGTACTTCTATAGTAAAAAAATTACTTTTTACGATTAAAAAAGAAAAATACAGACACTTTCTGTTGTGGTATTGTTAAATAGCGGATTGCACTTCAGTACAGTCCAAGTAAAATCACAGCCAACACATCAACAAGCACCTGCATCCCTCCTTTGTTTGTATTGACTCATTTAATTAACGTTAGGATCCCATACAGTTCATAAACATTTTCTGGTCCACTCTCAAGTTGCTATCTGTTAATGATCTCTTAATCTTTCACACATGTTTGAGCTGTAAAAATTACAAAGAACTCCTCCCGGCATCTACAGCTTGGCCGTCAAATAACAAAAGTTCACAAATCCCCTTTGGGAGAAGGCGCATCCACGTTGTACGAATAAAAATGTCACACTTTCTCGTAAAATGGCATGGATTCCAATAATATGCATGGGTGGATTTACCATTTGTCCACCCCCTTCCTACCAAGGGCATCGTTAAGACAAATAACAGGGGGGGCATTTATTTTTTTGCGAATATTAACTCAAAGCAAATAACCACTAACATTTTAAAACATTGCATATATTTCAATTCGGGGGGAAAATTGCCCCCCCGCCCTCCGCAAACGACGCTCATGCTTCCTACCCATCCGTCTCCTCCTCAATCAGTGGCAGGAACATAAAAATATGTTATTCAATATACCACAAAGCTTTTTATTGACGGTAAATATGTTGAAAAACAAACTCATAAACTGAAACATAAACATTAAAAAATATTAACTTATATTGAAGTATTATCTCTTCTTGGTATATAATAAATCAAATTCAATTTTATTGAAATAAATTTTAATTTTAACAAAAAAATAAAAGCACATCGAATACTGGTATTTAAATGGAAAGCATGATGTCTATCTTTCTTCTCGGCAAAACATCTGATTATATCATGGTATTAAATTTTTTATATCAGACTCAATACACAAAATTTTGCTGCTCTATTCCATAGGCTATTGAGAAATACGGCACTGGTAACATGTACCATCCCTAAATCTCGTCAACCAACCGTAGCATCTATATTTTCATTGTGTCATACAGTGTACATACGCTACTTCTTATATATTACGCATTATTTGCTTACAACATAGGAAATATTAACAATAAAAATATAACAAAATACTTTATCATGCCACCAAAATAGCAATTAACAGCGTGTTAAAACTTTTTTTTTAAATGCGATAATTTGTTGTGATTACTCTCTATTTATAAATAAGCATTTAATATTATAACAAACTTACTAATAAGTGCTCAATATTACAATAAAAATGTAAATAAGTATTATAATTTGCATCACACGTTGCATTCTTATTTCAAAAACTTGTACCAACCAATTAGAGAACCGAAATCTTATGTAAACGGGGGGCGGGGAGAGTGTATAATGGCCAAAAATATACTTATGTAATACTTGAACGGCCCCATTAGAAAAATATGCATATTCCCTTAGTATACTCTAAAGTAATCTAGGTTTTATTGTATTGACCAAATTTCATATAGTATACAGGTCTACTATGTACATGCATCGTAATTTCGGGTAAGTAAGCTACAATTTATGAGCTTCAAAGTAAATTTCTGGCACATGAGTTTTAGACAATGGGCGGCTTATACATTTTTTTTTTTTGGCTGCGATACGAAATTTGGCAAAATAAAACGAAATCACACCATTATACTTGAAAGATCAATTTCGTTTTGAGATCAAAAAGGAACATAATATTTTTAAAATCTTTATCCTTGAAATTTAAAAAAAAAAAGTTTTTTAAAGTAAAGGTAGAATTTTGAATATTTAAAAAAGTACAAAATATGATTGTAATAATTTATTCTTCTCTTAATATTTATATAACGAGTTCTTTATAAATTGATATTGTTTTACGTTTTCTCAGATTTTGTGCTATTTTAAAGCTTTTATTACATTTTTTAACGTACAAATATTGAAAAAAAAGATGAAGCTGTATTCTGACCCCACCCCTTCAGTCTCACTTTAGTTTTTTTCAGTTATCACTTTAGAAGAGTATTTTCTATTTTTAAAAAATGTTCTTGCTGAATATTGAAAAGTAAGGTAATTTTTTAAGACATTTTAGGAAATAATGATTCTCATTAAATTACTGAACTAGGTTCAGATTGTGGTTATGTTGATATATTTTTGTACATTTCTGTAAAGTTTCGTTCAGAATTAAAATATTTACTTCACAGAATAATTTTCACCTTTGCTAATTCAATAGAATGGTCACAAAAACGTAGTGGCTGACCCATTCCAGGAATCTAGAAGATTACATTCACTCTCATGAACAAAAGAGAAGGTTGTGTGGGAGGGCAGGCGGCGACAAAATATCTGTGGCACGCTGGTGGCCAACAACCCATAACCGTCACCGATTGCAGGACTATAACTGCTCAACTGAATTGTGGAAGTCAGCACCCACACAATTAGAATTTTGTTAAACTTGGGGGGAGGGAGGGGCATATCGTTAAAATTTTGTAGATGAAAAGTAAAATGTTAACATTGGAATTCAACATCAGACTAGTCACACAAGTGAGGGACTTTTAATCTGTAAGTATGATATGTGGTACATAACTGAGAGAGCGTTGTTTAACTGAATTGAAAGTCAGACAAGTGAGGGGTCCTTAACCTTTTTGTTACCGAATTTTTTTCGAATATTTAACTGTGCAAGTATTTATTTATGCACGTGTGAAAAAAATGAACCATTTACTAGCAAACTTTATTACTATACTATTACAACATCGCCCAAGCTTAGCTATAGATAGTCTACACCAAAGTATACACAAATATAGTTTCATGGAAAGACATTATTTTTTCTAAGTTCACTGCCCACATTTCATCTTTAATTAAAGGAATAATAAATGTAGTGTTTGGAGTCCAAACTACAAAATCACATCTCTTCCTATTTGTAATGTGCAGCAAGCCTTGAATTTGGTGAAAATATGCCACACCTTGTTCATGTTTTAAGTTCAGAATCACATCTCCAAGATTAAAGTCATATATTTTTACATTTTCATACTGATGCATTTTTACATTCAACTTACTGCCAGAGTATTGCAAATACCACTTTCCATCGCTGATTGTTCTCAAAATATCCTCACTGGATTTTGAAAAAGGGCACTTCACCTCAACAATACCATCTTCGCCTAATAAACCATCAGGTGAGCACCCTACTTTACCTGATTTATGCAAGCACAGCCCTGCCTTTTTAACGTTCACTTTTTTCACTTCAGTATAAAGCTTTAAGGCATCATCTTCATGACATATGCTCCACTGAATAGCCTTCACTTTCTCCAAACAATATTCCCCCTTTAAGGATTTTAAAAGACTTTGAGGAACTTGCTGCCTTTGTATGGCCTTCATTACAAGGCCAAAACTACTGGAGGTAATTCGGCCTTTTCGGTAAGCTCCCCACAGAGGGTTTTTCCTTTGGCCTACAGTTATCTGGCACACTTCTTCAATTGATTCTACATCAATTTTAAATTTTTCAATTATGAAACCAATTTTATTATCGGCTTCCTTGTATTCTGGCAAACTAATGATTTCATCAAATGTTAGAACTTTACACTTTGGAGGTACTGGTGGCTCAGGAAGGAGATACCAATGCATCCCTGTATAAGGGTGAGACTCCAAAGCAGTAGCCAACCATTCCCGATCTTCTTTATTTGGCTTTCTTTGCAAAGCGACATAATTGTTCTTTCCAAATAATTCTTCAACAGATTTGGCCTTTTCTGGTTCTTTGGATTTATTCCACTGACATGGCTTATCGGTGGAACTCACATTTTGTATTGCATATATTAATAGTGCTGCCATATGATGGCACTTGTCATTCCCTTTTGGACACGTACACGTACAAGTCTGAATTGCCCCGTCTTTCAAAAGTACCTAAAAGGATAATGTGAAATTAAGAAATTGGGACATTTTGCTATTCTGAAAGTATAGTAAGTAACTTATAGGCTATTTATGCTCCAAAATACTTACGTAAAGTGACAGCATATTATTTATTTCCAACAGTAAATAACATACAATAAAACCTCTCTAAGGTGACCACCCTCTGTTTTGTCAAAAGGTAATCTTTAGAGAGGTGGGCACTTAATGGAGGTAGAAGCTGAGGGAGTGATATCAAACATGAAGTTATATACATAAATATGATTTGATACTACTAATTTGAATTTTTAATTACTGCATGCATACAACTACTTTTTAAAAAAGGAATCAATGACAGCTGGTTTTGATGAGAAGTAGGCCTACAACTTTTCCGGCTAGAAGTTTAATTCAAAACTGTTCTAAAGTTCAGAAAATAAATACAGTATTTTGTCATCTTTAACAGATGTTGAGGTTTCTATTAACCTAAAATTCACCTCTTTAAGTGTTTCCTGAGATGAGAGAGAAGGGAGTTTTTTCTGTGAGGATTCGGATGATGGTTCTTCATCAGAATCATAATGAAAGCTTCAAAGGCCCAAAACGAATGGTTTTAAAACATATAAATTCGATTCTATCGCTCTTTTGTCGCAAAACAATAAGAACTCAGGTCAACGACACAAAGAGGAAAAATTCATCCTCCTCAGGAAGTCTCTAAAACCAAAATGTGATTACTCCCAGGTGTGCCATTTAGGGGGTTGTGAGCGAGAATGTACCGTCCCACAAGAATTTCGAAGTCATTAATATGTTTACGTATATAATATTCCGTGTGATGAATTTTTTTATATTTAATTTTGCTGCTTTTGCCAAAATTTCTGAAATGGCATTCCTGGACGCTATGGAAAAATTGTTTCAGATGGTCTTTGAATGGAGGTAACCTTAGTATTGGAAAAAAAAAATTGTGCTGAGAAAAAGCGGTCGTTAATGGCCTTGGTCGCTCAGAGAGGTTTTACTATACTACACAATATATACATAAAATAATAAATCCAATAAATAACATTTCTTATAGTTTATTTAAATAAATCGAACACTACGCAGATTAAATTAAACAACAATATAAATCAACGTTTATTGGCGTAGTGATACCAGCGCCGATGTTATGGCGTGATTAG
Source organism: Dysdera silvatica (assembly GCA_006491805.2). Lineage (NCBI taxonomy): Eukaryota > Metazoa > Arthropoda > Arachnida > Araneae > Dysderidae > Dysdera > Dysdera silvatica. The sequence goes on from QLNU02015360.1 coordinate 15,898,508, forward strand.
ATGGTGAAACGTTCGAAAGAAAATAAATATTTCTGCGTTCGGTGGAAGGTTGTGGGTTCAGGTCCCACCGAACGCAGAAATATTTATTTTCTTTCGAACGTTTCACCATCTAATCACGCCATAACATCGGCGCTGGTATCACTACGCCAATAAACGTTGATTGATATTGTTGTTTAACTTCTTATAGTATCCATTTCCTATTGATATAAGGATTTTATTCAAAGTTAAATATGCAAGACATGGATAATTAAATATTTCTGATGTATATAAGGTAGGATGTAGAAAATACTTTGTCATTTCTTGAAAAATCAAGCTGATAAAGGTTTGAGGGGGGAAAACATTAGGATACTTCGGAAGATATTCCATATTCATATAGTTGGGAAAAACGTCTAAGTTTTTTCATGTTACTACTATATAAATACTTTCAAGCTTTTTTTCACAAGGGAAGTACCTCAATGTGATTAAAATAATGCAAAATCGAATTTTTTAAAAAAAATTTAGGTTTGCTGAGACCAAATTTGGGCATTTGCATCTGTCAGAGAAATGATTGGCCAGCAAACAGGTCATCGGGTAGCAGGGATGCCAGATAATAAGAATGAAAACATCTTCAGAAAAAGCATACTCAATTGATAAGTGCTTAACATCAAAAATTATTTAATAACTAAACAAGGTTCA
>QLNU02015360.1:15902126-15914922 GCA_006491805.2 Dysdera silvatica
ATTTGTGTAGTATACTTTGCTTCTTGTTTTGTAAATTGGGGCTTCATTAGGAAAGGTGGAATGTTAAGGGAAACTCCTTTTGGAAGCAGGTCCCGTACTAAAAAACCCTTGTCGGCAATAATTATGTCCCATGGTTTTAATAAGTTGGGGAAACCAGATTCCTGAAAAATATGTTTGTCTGAAGAGGAGCCAGGGTATAGTTCACTTGAAAAGCATATAATTCCGCTTGGTGTAACAGCTAACAGAGCTTTAAATGTCTGTCGGTTTTTGTAATGAGAAAACGTTTGCCTTTGTGCTTCCATGTTTAATCGAGGAGTTTCAATATAAATTTCCGTGCAATCAACTAAAAAGCGGCAATTGGGAAAATCTTCAACAATCGATGATGATTGTTGAATTTTTTGAAAGGAAGGCAATTTGTTTTTATCACTGAGAATAAACTGGAAGAGTGGTTCATGTAAAACATGTACAAAGGTATAAAAACAATTTCTTATTGTTGCCCCTGACGTAGAGTACCGTACAGCGAAATCGTCAAATGTATAATTTTGCCTTAATTTCTGAAATGTAATGAATAGCTGATCTTCAAACGTTAAACCAGTGACATTCCAGTCATAATAGTACTTAATATCAAATCGTTTTACATAGTTTAAAAGTATATCAAAAATTTTTGCGTTTGGCAAACCAGTATACATTAAAACAAGATCATCTTTTTTTCGAATGTGTTCAAATTTAAAATAGAGTTGGTTTTTCTTGACTTGAGCCTCAAGTTCTTCTACTTTTTTTTTCAAATCACTATTTTCGCAGACAAGCATTGCATTACTCTCAAATGATGGAGAAGTTGATATGGGTTCACTGCTATCTCGGGGCGTCTTTTTTCCTAGAAAAAAGTAGAAGAAAATGCCTAGTTATGAGAAAATCAAAAGTTTGAAGGTGGAGCACGAACTATCCCAAAAATGCCTGCACAGTGTTTCTACGGGCTCCTGGCATTAGAAACCCATGCACCACATATTTTTTCCTACTAAACATCTTTAGTATGTTTATAAAAGAAGTTGTACTCTCTGAAAATTATATAAAAATGCAAAATGAAATTAAAAAAAGAAAAGCCATGTTTTGTAGTCATCTTTGAAAATTCGTAATACAATGTAATAAATAGAGATACATAATAATAAATACAGACACACGAGTCTCTATGTAATTATTTTTCTTGAACACATGGGTCCGTTTCAAGGCTGCCCAAGCCAAAAGTTTGTCTTGGGGTATGTTTTTAATCATCAATATTTATTACATAAAAAAAATATATTTTAACACTCTTCTATATAAAAAAAAATTCATAAATGTAATAACCGATGGCATCATAAATAATTCCAAAGGCTGTTAACAGCTTTTAGCTTAAAGAAAGGAATGGTAACCTGTGGCCCATCACACGAAATGATCCTGCCCATAGTCCCTTAAAATATCTCCACCCATGATTCTACAAAACAACGAGTGTAAAAAATATTTCTCTCAGATTTGATGAAGAACTATATTATTTTCATAAATTATAACATTTTTAAGTCGGTATTATACAACAGTTCTAAAATTATGATGAGATTGCCGTGTACTTGATTTTATGGGGGACAATTTTTTTTTTATCAAAAGCAATGAATACAACATGGTTACCCACCCAACAAGTAAAACCCGAGTACATCTCTTCTTGGTTCATTTAAACAAAAATAAATATTTTGCCAGAGTGAAGCTTTTACACTGAGTGGCCAAAATATTAGAGACACCCTCTAATAACTAGTTGGTCCACCTTTAGCTCTAATCACAGCCGATATTTTTCTTGGCATATAGTCCACAAGTTGCTGATACCGTTGCTGAGGAATGTTGGCCCATGCTGACATTATGGCAGCTCTATGTTGGGTCAGATTGGATGGTGGCATTTCCAAGCTTTGAAGTGATCTTTCGACCTTGTCTCACAAATGTTCAATAGGATTATGGTCAGGGTACTAAACTTCCCATGGAAGCAGGTTAAACTCTGAATCATGTTCCTCAAACCAATTTGAGACCGATCGAGCACGGTGGCAAGGTGTATTGTCCTGCTGAAAGTGACCATCTCCATAAGGGAACATTATTGCCATAAACGAGTGCACGTGATCGGCAATAATGTTGAGGTAAGATGTGCCATTTAGAGTTGTGTCCACATATATCAAGGGACCCAGTGTACTCCAGGAAAACAGTCCCCACATCATAATTCTACTGCCACCAGCCTGAAGAGTTGTCATTTGGCAGGAGAGGTCAATGAATTCATGCGGTTTGCGCCATATTCTGATCTTGCCATCTGCATGATGGAGCAGGAAACGAGATTCATCGGGCCAGGCTACCTTTTTTCCAGTCCTCAAGTGACCAATTCCGTCTTTCCTGGGCCCACAATAGGCGCCTTTTCCTATTTTCCTGTGATACTAAAGGCACTTTTGATGTTCCCCTATTGTAAAGCCCATCCTTTGCAAAGTTCGTTTTGTTGTGCGTTCGGATATACTTTGTGATGCACCTGCATTGACTTCAATTGTAATTTGTCGTGTTGTTGCCCTTCTGTTGCTGAGGACTATGCATGCTACTCGCCTTTCACCACTCTCGTTCACCAGCCTTTTTCGATCAGTATAGTCCTTATCGCTTGAAGTTTTTTTTTCTCAACTGCCACTCTCTAAATACCCGAGATACCGTTGGGCTAGAAAATCCTAAGTCATCGTTTCAGAGATGCTGGCACCAACTCTCCTTGCACCGATGATCATCCCTCGTTCAAAGTCACTTAAATCTTTTGACTTGCCCATTTTGACATTAACTTCCATCATAACTATATCGTCCCAAGTTGAGCATTCCTAATATAAGCAACTCTGCGCTGCTACGTCACTGTCGGACTGGTTTACTTTCAAATAGGGGCATCTCTAATTTTTTGGCCCCTCAGTGCATATTAACTTTTTGAAAGAAACTCATAAAAACATGTAGAGCTGTAGTAAAGAAATGGTGTGTACTAACTTTTTTTCTCTGGACTTGGCAAGTCGAAGGCTTCTTGCTTTGTGTAATTCAAAACTGATAGATAATTCTCTTTTTTTTCCATCTTAGACAAGACAAGGCCTTGACTAAGAGCTAGTTTTAGTTTGCGTTTGGACTTTTCGCTTTAGTTTGCTAATTTAATAAATACTGTACTAAAACAAAAATTCACTTACCATAAAGACATTCTTCAGTTAACATAAAAAAATTTCCTTCCCGAATGTTGTTAATACTTGATAATTTCTTTAAAATGATTTGTCGTTGAAAAATATTAGGAATTCCTTTTCAAATAAACGGATTGACAACATAAAATAGCAATTTCGTTTTTCTTGAAAGGCTATTTACAATTGAGTCTGTAAAAGCTTGTAAAGAAAGCGATCCGATAGAACGTGCACGTTCTTTTAGAAGACTGATTTTGCCTCATACACAGTCGACACACGCTCGTAATGACTGATTCGTTTACGAACGACACGTTTCTGGAGAAACTGGAAAACTCAGGGTACTTTAATGGCGCTACTTCGAAGTATTGCTGTTGTAGGGAGGCTGAATAATTGGTGTTTGTTCTCTCATAAGCATTATTCTGTTAGTCCTTTATTGTGTAGTTTTTCTGGATATCCTGTTCGAAATAAAGTTACTGTTCAACAAGCAGCGCAGGAGTTAATTTTTCGGTTGAATCCCCGCGAACGCAGTGTCCTTTTGGATGAACTTCAGAAGCTCGAATCACAAGCGAATGCTATTCAAGGTGTGCTTTTTTCCCCCTACTATTGTACTCTACGTGTATTGATTTTTGGGTAGCATAGTTTGTGCATCATACGTCTGCAACCTAGAATTTTCAAAATTATTGGTGGTGGTGGGGGAGGGGAGCGCATTTATACATTACAATTAGTAGCTTAGAAAAGGGAGAAGACTCAACCATTGGATAACGAAGTATGTTGTTTTCCTCGACGATTAATCATTGAATTTTTTTGCGTTATTGCATATCAGAACCACCATGGCGAGATTTTGTTTGGGACCTCCCTTGGTGTTTTTTTAGTACAGGGAATTTCCCTTCAGCTTCTATGCTGGATCTGCAGTTTTTTTTTGGTGAAACTCCAGAATTCTCCCTGTCGCCAAAACTCATTCTGTACTCTTAAAATGAGTCCAAGAATTCTAAGGACTGTCTGTTCAGGAATCACAGTGTATGTGTATGAATCAGTGTATTCAAAGCCTGGCGTGTATCTTCGAATGTTGCCAGAATGAACTCTGGGCATCGGCCACAATTCTTTCATTTGCTATTATATTTTTTTATCAGTGAAACCCTAGTGGTGGGTGCCCCCCCCAAATAAAAACGGTGAAAGTTCACAACAAACCTGGTCTCAAAGCTCCTTTCGTGACCAAAACTGATGCTATACTCTTAAAATTGAATCCGAGAGCTGTAAGCACTGTGCCTGTGTGTGAATCCCAGCATACACAAAGCCTGGCTTGTACCTTGGAACATTGCCAAAACAAGGTCTGGGCTGTGGCCATTGTTTGTTTTGGACGCAAGTAGACTTTTTGCTAATCAGTATTTTTCTTGAATCAGTGAAATCCTTGTGGGGGGGGGGGCCCACTACCGAAAATTCATCCGTAAAGCACGTAGTACTCTCCCGCAGTTCGAAAGCTTGCAATAGTAAAAAAAAACCTTGCTTCTGTGCTTGCAGCGGTTGTTTGTTGACCTTAACGGTCATATTTCGACTTTAGCACATTTTATGCCACTACATAATGAGTAATACATGGTGAGTTTTTTCAAAACATTTAGAAAAATTTGCGACTCGCAAATCCATGATGATGTTACCCAAGAATGGTTACCAGAGAAGGAAATTAGCTGCGAAAGTTAGTGCTTTTGGTGACTGGGTTTGTTGTAAACTTTGGCCATAAAAACATCAGTACAGAATGGAGCCACATTCTCTTGCAATTCAAAAGCTTACAATAGTATGAAAACAAACTTGTCTCTGTACATGCAGCAGTCGTAACGTCAATGAAAGAAAAGCAGGACATATTTACCGAACAGAATGTACCTCTAATGGTCATAATTCTGACTTTAGCAAAATTTATGCTACAACATCGGTGAGTTTTTCAAAATGTTTTGAAAAATTCACGGCTCGTAAAACGTCAATCCATGATGTCATCCGAGAACGATCACCTGAGAATGAAGCTTGCCTTTGGCGATCGGGATAAATCTGGAGCTTGGCCGAAAACCTTTCTATTCTCGAAAATCATTGCTTCTACCTTTGTCCCAGGTCTAAAGTGGGACTTTCATTTATTGTCCTCTCTCTCCCCCTTGCATATTCCTCTACCCCTGCGTAAAAGTACATAATAGATTCAGATACTTTTCTGTTATTGGGACTCTACTTGTCATTCTGCACCAAATTGCACTGTCAATTGCAATATTGTGTCAAATGTTAGCACCAAGGATACCTCCGCAATCACCTTATTTCGTAAAAGGCAGAGAACGTACGTCCAACGATGTCTTTTTTGCCATGTTTTTTTGTTCTTGAGATTTGTGATAACAATAGATTACACAATTTGGCAATTGCCAAATGACGAAATGTCAGCAATCGAATTTTTTCAAGAGAAGAAAATTCCCAAATTAACTCACGCCAGGTACGAACATCTGCGAGTAAATCATAAGTACAACTTTATTGACGCCGATACATAATGTCATACACAAACTATTGAAACGTTGTGGGGCACGGCCAAATGGTGAAACAAACGTCAGCGGGGTACCACTTGCCACCATCTTGATTCTTCTCATTGAATTTATGTGGTGTTGATTAAATGAAAAAACTATAATGTTTTTGGCAATACTCAATAAAATTACTAGCTTTATGCCACCCCCGTAATCTGTAAATAACGTATTACGGTCTATTTGTATATTTCTTTAATTTCATTTTCTCTTAGTTCTGTTTTTGATTAAATAAGTAATCTTTGTGTAAAATAATTGTAACTTGGCAGTGACCTTCGATACCCTCTCACCAACAAGCAATCTATGATTGTCGGAAGCAGTATTCTGGAATCGAAAAGGCCATATGTTGCGCTAAGGTTGTGTTTGGCGAAATTTGTTGGCGAGCTGTTAATGAGTGATGTCCCGGTAACAGAAAAGTACCGATTCATCTTGGCAATTTTTTTTTATACTACTAAAGGCCAATGGAAGTATCCACAAAGACAAAATACTAGTTTTTGGAGAGAAAAGTTGTGGAATTGAGGGAAAGTAATGAAAAGGGGAGAAGTAACCAAGGGGGTAGGAGCAAGAAAAGTTGGGTGAATTATGCAAAGGTGGGTGGAGGAGAGGCCAGTGGATGAAAGTCCCGGGTTAGACCCGGAATAAGGGTAAAAGCAGGAATTTTAAGATCAGCGGTCCAAACAACATCGACGAGAACGGTCTACCCAAAAAAGTTGCAAAGGTGAATCCATTATGCACTAACGCTGTATCCCCGATTTTTGGTAGTTCTTTCATTTTTGTTATTTCTCCTACTTTGGTTACTTCCCGCGTTTTCGTTTGTTTCTATTCTCAAAAACCCTTGCCTCTACTTCCACCTCAAGACTTTCATCCGTTGGCCCCTTCTACTCCCTTTGCATAGTTCCCCAGACTTTTGCTAGTTCTTCCACTTTGGCTACTTTCCTTCCATTTTTTTCTCCCATTTTGACAACTTTCTTCCATGAAAACTAACATTTCGTCTTTGTGGATACTTCTCTTGGTGTGTCTGTTTTGGCGATGTTGAAAGGAAGTTGCCAAGGTGGATCTGATATGCATTTTTACCTGTCTTTGTTTAAAGCTGCTTGAGTCCCCATAATTTTTGAACTGCTACACCCCTGATTATAATATATGTAAAATGACATTTTTGTTTTGTTTTTAATAAAATAACACTTGATTGTGGAGAAGAAAGGAGGATAGATGAAACACACTGAAGTAGGATGTTAGAAAACACGGAATTCTCCCTCTCTCCAATAAAGGACATTTGAAACGACATCACTAAACATGGCAAAGGATGCATGTTCTGAAGTAGTGTCACTTTTTTTTTTTATTTAACTGGAAAAATGCATAAAAACTTTTTTTTTTTCCCTTAAAATACTGACTGATGGTGGAAGTTGAAGGGGGAGTAGGATGGATGAGGGAAGGCCTGGGGACACTAGCTTTGCAATGAGCATTGCATGTCCACCATATTGAAAAGCTTGACTCTTTCAGCAATTTAGGAAATCCCTTGTTTTTTTTTAACTGGGAAAAAAAAAAGCATCTGACAACCCTTTTTTTTTTTAAATATTGTGAAGGTTGAAGTGGATAGATGAAGCACTCCCAAAAGTGTAAAAAAAGGCATTTTTTTCAACAAAAAGATTAAAGTGGACAAAAATTTTACGTTAGGCTGCAGTATTTACAACTTGAGGAGGAAAAATCTTTGTGGCATCCAAATTTCTTTCCTTTCAGATCCAAACCAAAGAAAAATTACAAATTCATACTCTCGTGCATAGTCAAAAGAATTATTGCTGCAGATAACGAATACAGATCTAAGTACAATAACAAGCAGAAAACAACGGAAATAAAGCATCACTCTATGCAAGACTTTCGAAAGCAGGAAGAAAATAAACCCAGAGATAATTCCTGCTAAATTAGGAAAAAAACTTGTTTTAAAGAAACATATAACCCTATGGAAAAAAGGAAAATTCCTCACATACTAATGTAGGATGACATCCCTATGAACCTCATCTGTTATAGTACGCCTGTCGAACACATGCGGATGTGTACATGACTCTGAAATGATAACCACTTTAAACAAGTACTTCTGCATGTCCATATGGATCATGTTCAACGATGTGGACAGAATTATAATACATTCCTGAGCTTGCCCGAAGTACACGCAGGAAGAGTCTCTGTCTAGGCTAAACAGAATTCTGTAAACAATATGCTGTTCCATTTTTGTGAGTTTCAAGAAAGGTGTTCAGTATACAGCTTAAAAGGCCACTGCTTATAAAAATCACATTCATTTTGCCGGTTTTTGTTCTTATATGAAGTTGGTTTTTAAACCTTGAATATTTTTAAATATCGATCCTAAGAATCACATTCATTTTGCGGTTTTGTTCTTACATATGCGAGTTGGTTTTAAACCTTGAATATTTTAAATGCTCGATCCCTAAGTCACGATTCCATTTTGCCGGTTTTGTTCTTATATGAAGTTGGTTTTTAAACCTTGAATATTTTTAAATATCGATCCTTAGTAAACATTAACTACTGTATTATGTATAATTTTTATTATACACAAGTTTAGATGACTCAAATGTATGCAAGTCAAGTACTGTATTAATAGATTTGTAAGTCTACTTTTGCAGTAGTAAAAATGTTATTTTATCAACTAAATCTTACAACTTAAAAACACTCCAGATACTAGTATATATTTATTTAAATAAGAATAAAAAGTTAGTCAAAGATCATATGTATAATAATTGGTAACATTTTGTCATACATACCGTAGCCTATTATTCATGAACAGTAAAAAACTGAACCAATTAGTTTGGAGATCCTAGGTGTCATGAGGTTCTGATTCTTTGGAAAACTTAATTCCTGGCTCAACAACTCTCTTGCTGTCATTGCGTCATTTAAACTAATTTACCCAAAGCCATTTGAGCTAACAAATCTTTGATAAGATTGTACATGTCTCTTTCTAAATCATAAAGTCGTCTATAAACTTTCTCAGATGCTCCTCTGTGTTCAAAGGTTTTTCTGGTAATATTCATTGAGTCCCATGACTTTTACTGTAGGATCTTTTTCTTGGATGTCGTTTTCATTTTTTTCTTCATCGCTGCATGATGGAAGAGAATATTTTTTAAGTAAACTAAGGGTTTGTCTTGCGTCATGATGCGAATGTGGCACTAGTGAAATGTTAACCCACTAACTGAAGTTCTAAGATTCTAATCCGAGCACATAGACAAAGATGTAGTTACTTATGAGTTATTTTCATAAAAAAAGCCTAACACTTGTTTTGAACCGATTTCATGTCTCCCAACCCCTTAAAAGAAATTGCTTGTTATTCAGGTCCTGCATTGGTGCAGTGGTAATACATTCACCTATCCTGCGATTATTCCAGGTTCAACTCTCAACTGTGTCAAAAAAGAACGCGTACTAACTAACTGCTCACTGTAGTCCAATGGTTGGTTCCCCAGGCCTTAGAGGTTAGGGTTCCTCAGAAAACTGCAGATCCTTGCACGGCCTAACCCTTGCTGTCCTTGCACCATAAAACTCAAACCCTTTTATTCATGAAAGTCCTCTTTGTCCTATAGCAACCGTCTCATATATAGTGTGAAGAGAAGTGACAAAACCAGTTTTTCAAATAACCCGAACTCTTTAAAGATCTTGGATCGTCGAAAAACCAGGTATATTTGAGGCTTCATGTTGGGTGTAAAAATAATGGACTTGCCTAGATCTCTGCTTATCCCTACTGATTTCAAGTTAATTTGTTTACAGTGGCCATCACAGGCAGGACACCGTGCGACATATCGAAACTGCAAATTGACAATTGACAAACCACAATTGACAAATTGACAACCGCAAATTTCAAAATAAATGGCAGGTGTACAAAAGATTAGACTTTGTTCTTATCTCCTTTCATGAGTTTATTAGCAAACCAGTATATTGCACAATATCTCTGTATCTCCTTCTATACCCGCTGTTGCTGTAGAATGCCAGCTTTCAAAAAAGAAATTGTTCTCTATTACTGGTGGTACTTTCAATTGCTAAAAACAACTTCCTCACCCTGTCCTCCTGGGTGCTTAAAATCCTTAACTGCAAGGTAAAATTTTGGGTGCACTGGGCACTTAATTGCCTTAAAGAGTTAAACAGTGTTAATGTTCTATTTCTCCTGCTTTACTACAAAATTAAATTTCATTTAGAAAAACTGATTCTTAAAAGCGAAAATCATGATTCTTTAAAATGATCTCAGCATTTAAATCTGAGTATGTGTTTGTTTTGGCGTTTTTGATGTTTATAAATGGCTGATTCTTATCACCACCAGTTCTTAAAACAGTGGGCACTGTACCATGTTCTAAGGGTCAACAAGTGCCATAAAGTTAAGGGAAAGTTATACTGGACCACCTTGCATACAGGCCAATGTCACGTAGTCGTTGATAAATTGTTTGACTGTATATGGTAATCCCTGAGGCTGTTAACAGGTTTCTAAGCAGCGTATCTCCTGTTTTGTTTGGGTGGCGTGGAGCGTTTATGGCTGTATATACCAGTTCTGTCATGCAGTTGTGATTTTGTCTATATTGCCTTCGCATGTTTTCACAGGATTGGAACTGTCTCCAAAGCTTATAGATGACGTTTGGCAGAACATAGAGTTCCTTGGATACTTGTGTTCGAGTATAGTCAGCCTCTAATCTTATGATGATTGTACCATACATAATATGGTGAATATTGGTTCTTTGTGCCATATTTATTGTCTAACAATAGTTTTTTGATGTGAAAAGGCAGTAACAATGCTTTCAGATGCAACACACTCATGATTTCTTCGAACTCCATCTTCCGGAACTGATAGCTAGTTCTGAAAGAATGTAAATATCACAGTGTTGTTTATGTTCTAAATTAGGAAGCCCCTGGCTACTGAAACACCCATCAGTGTTTGAATAAATAAATATTTAAATGCACATAATCACAGTTAAATAAATAAATATTTAACTGTGATTATGTGCATTTTTATGTTTTGTATCTTGATTAGTCAGATTTCACCGAAAATGTAATGTCCTCAGTGAAATATCCAAACAATCTTGAATAGTTAGGATTTCGGTGATGACACTCTTCAGTTTCCAGAGTTCAGTTGATTGCATGTGTTTCTGTAAACAAATTGCACAGTTAGCGAATTTTAATATTTTAAAAATTTATAAAACTGCAAATTTTCAGTTTTTTAGATTATTAGATTTATTACTTTTTATCACTTTGAAAATTTGTGATGAATGCATTATCTCTATTGTGTTTATATGATTAAATAACAATTGTGGCAGTTATGGGTATTCGTAAAATTAAAGGGGCTTAAGGCCTAATTGCCAATAGTGTCAATAAATATTGTACGTAATTAGGGTACACATCTAACCCTTGGTATTGTGTCAGTGGCTCAGTTATTGTCTTCTACTTTGAGCTCACTGGTCTGGGTTTAATTCTAGCAAGATTGATGATATATGAATGTATTAAATCAAACAACAATATCAATCAACGTTTATTGGCGTAGTGATACCAACGCCGATGTTATGGCGTGATTAGATGGTGAAACGTTCGAAAGAAAATAAATATTTCTGCGTTCGGTGGGACCTGAACCCATGACCTTGCTTGGAGAATACATTAAGCTATTGGTCTTGTCATGGGCAATTTGTGGTGCAGTTTTAGGACATTAAATGTAAATAAAAGGTACATGCCAAAATTTTAGTAAAGCATTGTTTGGAGAAGCATGGTGAATGGTCACTTAAGTTCTTTAATCTCGCCGAGCCATAAAGGAAATTTCAATATACTATGCAAATTTGATCATAGTAATTATGATTTTTTCACACAGATTATTTCTGAAATTATAATTGTATGAGTTAATAAGAGAAAAGTGATTCTTTTTCTCTCCTGATCATTGTTACTTCAACAGCTGGCATATCAGTTGTTTTATATACCTGTTTTATATTTATCGTATACTGTTTTAGGTATTGCAAAACAGAGCCCTCCATCTTCAGCCCAGTTACGTTCAATTGCAACTTTTAATGCAATGCCATTTATTGGATTTGGATTTCTCGATAATTTAATTATGATAGTTGCCGTAAGTAAATTATTCATTTATATTTATTACTCTAAGAATAATGATTGTGTGGCTGAGTCAGAAATTAGTAAAAAAATATTTAAAATTTTCAGTTTAATGTTGAATTTTACGATTTTTGTATATTTACTTTTAATTATTAAAAACATTTGAAGTGAGCAATATTGCTTCACTTTAGCCACTACTAGCTAAGTACTGGGGGAATTTCTAAAAGTAAGATTTATGACAAGGTGTCGTTTTGTTAGCTAGTCATTAAGAATTAGAAATATGGTATGTTTTATGCATATATTTTAGGAAGTTGCATGATACGAATTCTGTCTTTAATGACTGATTAAGTTTAATTTGGATGTAATGAGAGCATCCCTTTTCAATTTATGATGTATAAGGACAGTGGCAGTTCTAGGATAAGGCTGGGTGGGCCATAACCCCTCCAAATGTAACCAGATTTTATTATCCTGCCTATATGCACAGGTGTCGACAGCGGTACCCCTGTACATAGGCAGGAATTTGTGCCCCCTAAATTTTTTTGTTTAGAACCGCCACTGTATATAGGATTGATAACATCTGTCTATGGTATGATGAGAGAGAGAGATGCATGTATGGTGTGTGTGTAGTTTGTAGGTTTTAGTCAGGGACATGAAATCACACCATATCCTTAATATAGGAAGTGGAGCTTGAATAGGTTTGGAATTAAACAATATTAATCAATGATTTTAGTGTAGTGATACCAACGCCGATGGTATAGCGTGATTAGATGGTGAAACGTTCGAAAGAAAATAAATATTTCTGCGTTCGGTGGGACCTGAACCCACGACCTTCCACTTGCCTGGTGGAGGCTCTACCATCTGAGCTACGAACGACAACATCTAATCCCTTACAAACATAAAGACTTATTTACCGAATCCAGTTATTTTCACAGAATGGGGTAGTAACATGGACTACTTTTTAAACCGAATTGCGAAGAGACCGGTATTAAA